>CM062291.1:60542042-61034542 GCA_031216915.1 Pictodentalium vernedei | reverse complement strand
ATTGTGAACCTTATCTACATTGTTATCCTCTATTTTCACCTGTCAACAAAATAATGAAATCCTTTAATGAGGGTATGTCTGATTTAACGGATGGCGTTAATTATACTTAATTGTCCTTCTGGGGTCTCGATGAAAAAGTTATCCTCTCACTATATTACATTTATCTAGATAATCAACCAGTTATTTACTACATTGTATACGGTGTTATACAAAACAAATTATCGAAAAACGACAGGTTAAAAGAAATACAGAACGATCTTTTTTTCGTTTTGTTCATAAGCGCCAGTTTCGCAGAACCACAGAGTGGGATTTTAACACCGTTGCGAACAAATGTTTCGTTTTGAGGTAAAATTTGTAGTGTTTGAGCAGAAGAACGGGTTTATTTCCAAGGTTCATTCCCAATAGACCAATTCCCTGCAACCAACTCCTACGAGGCCAATTCACAAAAGACCAATTCCCCTTAGACCAACTGATGTGTTCTACTTTTAAAATAATTCTATATCAATAATTTGATATATTTATAAATGTATTCAATGTTATTGATATTCAAGCCTGGAAATAAGCAGTCTGACATTTGCCGAATGAGGTCCCTAGAGGGTGAATTTGGTGATGCTTTCCCATGCAGTGGGCCTATTTATCCTCTAGGTACCTCTTTCTGTTTAGTTTTGAGACCGTTATTCAGATTGAGGTTCACAGAGGGTAAATTTAGTGATGCTACCCTGCTGTGCAGGGTAGCATCACTAAATTCACCCTCTGGGAACCTCATTTTTCAGATGATAGTCTGCTCATTTTCTGGCTTGTCAATATTTTATAGATGTTGGGCAGATTTTTATAAATAATTGTTTTCATAATTATCCCTAATCAACCCTTAATCAGAAACACTATGTAGTTGGTCTAAGGGGAATTGGTCTAATGGGAAGACGCCATTCCCAACAAGACGAATCCCAACAAGACGAATTTAATTAAAATGACTATATAACCCATTTATTTTGAGGTTTTCCATTTTTCATTCATTTAGCAAGACAAACATCAGCTGTTCATGATTCACACTTCTGACATCAGAGCGTGAACAACTAATTAGCCATGGATTGCCTGCCTAAGAAAATCAAGGACACTTTGCTGGTGCTGAACGCTAGCCCACTTCTGTCCACACTTCTATGGCAATTGGGGTGCCACGGGATATGGTTGTTAAATACCGAGCTGAGGCTAAGAGGGATAGTAAATTAGGCTTCATCGAGGGATTTTTTCATGGCCCTCATGACCTCAAACGAAAAGAGGCCAAGAGGGATAGTAAATTAGGCCTCATTGAGGGCTCTTCACATAGCCCTCATGGCCTCACATGACTAAAAAGGGCGCCGAAGGCCAGACGTTTTCTAAAAAGGGTGCTGAAATTGGGGAGGCCACAGGATATGGTTGTTAAATACCGAGATGAGGTTAAGAGGGATAGTAAATAAGATCTCAATGAGGGGTTTATTCATGACCCTCATGGCCTCAAACGAAATGAGGCCAAGAGGGATAGTAAATTATACCTCTTTGAGGGATTTTTTCATGGCCCTCATGACCTCAAACGAAATGAGGCTAAGAGGGATAGTAAATTCGACCTCATTGAGGGATTTTCTCATGGCCTCATACGACAAAAAGGGATTCTCCAGAAGGCATCCTCGATAGGTATCCTCAAATAATACAATACCAGGTCATAGGTATCCTCAAATACCGAAATGAGGCTAATAGTCGTATGTGCGAGTCACTCGTTCGAGTAAATTCTCTATGGCTTATTTATTCGATGGGATTCGAGTCGTTCGAGCAGTGGCTTATCAGTAACTGCTCGATAGATTCTTGGGTTTAGGAATGATATAGGCTTTCATGGAGGTTGTCTATCAGTTGGCAATAATCCAAAGGGAGCCCCTCAGTACTATAGCATTACGTGCTACCATTAAAATCCATGGTATGTCGCTCCTAAAAGGGATTCTTGAAGAATCCATATCAAATAAAGTGGATTTTCGTGATTTGGAGGGATAGTCGGGTTGTTGGTGGTAATTAGAATTACTCTTATTCAATCGAACTTACCCTCGGCCCTCCTCGGTACTATAGCACTACGTGCTAAGCAGATAAAATGAGGAATACAAGTCCGTTTCGGTAGAGTGTCTGGTAGTTTGTGGTAATTCTACGGATCGGGAAATTACTCTTGAACAAAGGAATGTACCCTCCGAACATACCCCTATCCTACCAGAAGTTTTGGGGTCAGATAGCAACTACCTGCTACCATAGAAACCAAGATGGCGGCCTCCAGTATACAAAATGGCAGACGGAAACACGTACCACCCTAACAAAACGCGCTGTGCATGCGTACTAGGACCACGTATCACTATGGGGATGACGTCATAAGATGGACGCTCACGCTCACCAAACATGGTGCCGCTGAGTCACGTGACATGACGTCACCTCCGGGGTTCAACCCAGGGTCCTGCCAATGAGGCACGATCCATCGCTCTCCTACTACTAGGATGGGCTGAATGAAAACACAACTTCCTACTCAACAAACCTGGACTCTTGGAAGCAACCAAGGTCCGCATCCGCTTCTTCCACAAATGGCTGCAACGGAAGACAGCAGGAACATCATCAACTACCACTACCTCTCCCTCAGAGCCTCCTCCTGCTAAGAAGAAGAAGCACAAAAGGAACAAGCGCCACTGAGTAACTTAACCATCTCCCCCTTTGCTATGCTCAGGCATGAAGAAAAAAATAAAGAAAAACTAACATACTGTTACCGAGGGTCGAAAGGGGCTTGCCCCACACCGTCCCTGCACTCCATTGGATTTGGATTTGGATTTGAGGTTTTCCATCACAAACTGCTAACACGGCTTACTTTTGGACAAAGAGATTTCAATTAACTGTTTGAGTGCTGGAAGCCCATTTTGGGGCTTTATCCTGAAGTGTGTTTACCAGAGATAAACGGCTTCATATTCTGTGGATGTACTTCAATTAATTTTTGATGTGGTATTATTAAGTCTGGGTAGATTTGCCCTGTTACAATTAATGGGAGAGTGCCTGCACTCTCCCATTAATTGTAACAAGACAATAATATGTGAATAAAATTTTAACAACCAAAAAAGAAATGTAGCACGCTACCGAGAGGGCGCGATGGCTCAGTAGATAAAAGTAGAGGCTGCAAGTCGAGAGGTCCTTAGTTCGAATCCCACCAGCGGCAACCGCGTTGTGTCCTTGGGCAAGACACTTCATCCACATTGCCCACGCGGGGACATGATGACGTTGTGAAGCGTATTGAGTGTCGACGGTGCACCTGTCTTCAACCAATGCTAACCCTGCTTGTGTGGAGTTAATATGTTGGGGAGCTGACAGTTTCTTGGTGGTTCTCTTCGGGTACTCCGGCTTCCTCCACCCGAAAAACTGTCGTGGTCTTGATTAGCAATTGTGCAGAAATATGTGACCTTAAACACCAATAAATAAATAAATAAATAAATAAATAAATAAATAAATAAATAAATAAATAAAAATAATAATAGTAGTAGTAGCAGTATAAGTAGTTAGTTGTAGTTCCGACACGAGATGACCCAGGCTGTCGAAAGTATCGTTAAGTTAAACAGGCAGCAGTGTTAAGTTTTGTTGTGGCAAAACAGAAAACTAAACTTAATACTATTGTGTTGCTTTTCTTAGATCTTCGCCAGTATTAAGCTGATGATTTTGTGATGTATTATGAGATAATATCAAAATTATATGATTACGTAATCAAACTTTTTGTTTCGACTTCTTTACTGTTATAATCTGTGACACAATTATGTTATTGTGAACCTTATCTACATTGTTATCCTCTATTTTCACCTGTCAACAAAATAACGAAATCCTTTAATGAGGGTATGTTCTGATTTGACGGTTGGTGTTAATTATACTTAATTGTCCTTCTAGGTTCACGATCAAAAAAGTTATCCTCTCACTATATTATCTATATCTAGATAATCAACCAGTTGTTTCCCCGCGAGAACCTCGGGAAGTGAAGCAGTGCTTGTTTACTGTGGTAAACAAGCTCTCTTTCACTGGTAAAATAGGACCCAGTCACTAATGCTTGGGGTGCGAGTCCTCTAGAATAAGCAACATGGGGTATAAACTATTGACTGACCTTGACTTTATCTCCATGTTGTGGTCATGATTAGCCATTGTGCAAAAGTATGTGACCTTAAATAAATAAATAAATAAATAAATAAATAAATAAATAAATAAATAAATAAATAAATAAATAAATAAATAAATAACCAGTTGTTTACTACATTGTGTTATGAAAAACAAATTATCGAAAAACGACAGGTAAAAAGAAATAAAAAATTATCTTTTTTCGTTTTGTTTATAAGTACCATTCTTGCAGAACTACAGCGAGGGTAATTTTAACCCTTTCAAACAAATAATTGGTGTAAAGGCAAATTTTGTAGTGTGTGAGCAGGCGAAAGGTATCTTTACATTTCCCCACCGGGCCTTTCCTCATCTTTCAAAGCGGACATTTCACCGGTAACTTCCCACTTGGTCAACTCCCCGTTGTTTAACTAGATTTCGTCTACGATTATACCATTCCAATCTGACCTACTGTGAAAAATGACACCTTTCCGATTTCGACTACTCTTAAAAGATAATAATTAATGCCCCAACAAGTTGACTTCAGAATATTTTTATTAACTCGTAGAGACTGCTAAATTATCGCTGGCCATCAAATCTTGTACACGCGTCTTTGCCTTGTTATAATTTATTGGAGAGTGCCTATGGGCACTCTCCAATAAACTGTATCAAGGCAAACCCTTGCAGGCGAAATAATAGCACTTCAAAGTAGACCAAAAAATATATAAAATGCTTTTATTTTCTAAAGTAGACCAAAAAATGTGTAAAATATTTTTTTTTCTAAAGTTGACCAAATGCAACACATGGAATTGTTTTTAAATAGACGAAATAGGAATAGATCAAGTGTGAATAGACCAAATGAGAGTTGACCAGGTGGGAGTAGACCAACCGGGAATAAATCATTTCACCCATCACGGACATTTTCCGACCGTACGTTTTCCCACTTTTCTTAATTGTCTAGTGGACATGTCCCCACCGGACCTTTCCTCTCCCACGATCCGGTCATTCTTAAAAGAATTATGCACACCAATTGTTCGTGGCGGCCATTGTTTCGGATTACAGTGAATGTGAAACAAAGGGAATTGTTTGCAGTGGATTTCTAGTGAAGGATAATACACTAGGACCAGGGTCCCAGGATATTCGGCCTGATAATAGATAGGTAGCTTCAATATTTTGTAAGGCTGCACGGTATATCGATAAACCGATATATACCGATATTCAAACCAATATCGATTGAATAACGGTGTAATTACAAAAATACCGGTTTATCGTCATTATTTATTTACCCACAATTTAATTTTCAAGATGTTTTGAGTTTTAACTGTAGTCCCGAATGAATAATATTATCCCTTTACCCAAGGAATCGTCCGTATGTGCCATCGTAATATACAAATTCAGCAGTTGAAAATATAAATTTCAAAAATTTAAAAAAAACTATATCATATGACCCCTCATTGGAACGAGCTCGCTGAGCTCGTTCCAATGAGGGGTCACATGATATTGTTTTTGAAGAACTTTTTGAAAAAATCTGATAAACTATTATTAAAAATAATAAATTTTGATATCGTCTGCGTTTGGGTAAATGTGTTTCGAACAGCATCATCAAGGCATGTTGATTCGTTCCGACTGTGATGCCTCACATCTCGATTGTGGTACTTGTGTTCATATATCTGAACAGTTTTCGATATACCGGTATACCGCGGTATTTTTTTGAATACCGATACCGGTATTCAGTTTTGAATATCGTGCAACCCGAATATTTTGTAATTTTTACTCTTTTATAATAGAGATGGGTGGTATTGGAATTTTGAGTTCGGAATAAGTTTCGGTATTTTTAGGGGGGTCATACCTTGGTATCGGTTGGGTATTCGTTATCTGGCTCGATTGAGATTTGCTGATAGTACCAAAGAATTCACATCAGGAAAAACAGAATAAGTTGTAGTATCATTCTACCACAACACTATAAATGACACAGCCAATGAGCTCTACAGTGCGTCTCTTGGGTTCCAATGTGATCTTTGTGCCTACTGGCACATAGAACACATTGGAACTCAGGGGACGAATGGCATTCTTTTACGACCACAAATCATATCTTCCCAAATTTTGTGACTTGTTCTAAACGCACCTTAATGTTTAAAGACCTATTTCAGGCTTTTGCTATCTCAAAGCATGTGTCCTGACCATGCCATCTTTAGGAGGTCGTGATGACAATAGACAAAACGCCTGGTCAGTGATTTCTAGTTAGGTCTTGGCTGCCTTAATACGCCTTAACAGGCAGCCAAGACCTAACTAGTAACCACTGCTAAGCAGTTGGACATATACAGGTTGTAGTCTAGTGGAAATTCAGGACAGTTGCCCAGTAGGGCTCACAACCGACTAACCGAGAGCTATAACCGGATAACATCAGGTTATCCGTAGCCATTATTTCACTGAATCTGGGATCAAAACTATAGGAATTGGAAAGCAGTATTCTCAGAAACTATTCCGTACTGTGTATACAAACGAACGTTGTAGAGTACTCGGCAGCGTTCGTTTGTATACATACTACGGAATAGTTTCTGTGGTTACTCAGTACTCACGGAAATTTCCGATCATTAACGAAGTCTTGAAGCCAAAGTCGATTATTTCTCAATATTTTCAGTGCTGCTGCGATGTATTATCTATCACATAGGAGAAGCGACAGATTTACTATGTTTTAACCGTGGAATGACGATCACGATCGATATTTCTTATAACCGGTTGACGTTTTTTTCAAGTCGGTTAGGTAGGTAACCAGTTTCAAACCGGTTATACCGTTAACCATTTCAGTATTATTGCCCAGTCCATTGAGGGTTAACAAAACGGAAAAGAAAATCAGTCACTTCTTTCATGAAAATGAACCTTTCAACTGTTATCAAGCCTCAACAGAAACTTATATATATCGAATGTAGGAAAATTTGAAAAAAAAAAATCGGACGGTATCGGTAGTCAGCGATTGGTTCGGTTCGGTTTTCGATATCCCCATGATGACGGTATCGGTTTGGTTTTTCGGTATATTGCCCATCTCTATTTTGTACCATTTGTTCCTACCCTACGTCCAAACTTCCGAGGATGCACAGAGGTATTTAGCCACAACCTCCTGTACCATTTGTTACGGACATCCCCGTTTAAATGACGCCTCACCACTTGTCCACTGGAGAGACGGCAGTGGTATATGCATGGCAAGTTTCTGACTCCAGTTTTTTATCGATCGGCGTGACACCCGGAAATGAGCGATACGCAAAAGGTATGAACTGCAAATGAGCTGTCGTTATTGGATAAATGTTGCAAATTCTGAGGAACAATGGAGAATTATTTTTCTTTCCCGTAAAAGCTGACAGCTTATGATCGATTACTGCACCTTGTAGAGAACAACTACACGGAAACACGCACATGATTCATGGTTGATAACAAATTGTGTGTTGATACCATTTACCCGTGTCACCAATTGTTTCTATATGAAATAATTTATTACCATCACCAATGTTGAGGAGTCGCGATAGTTGCTCGCCACGGATCGGTGGTTCTCTGCGGGTACTCCGGCTTCCTCCACCCGTAAAACTACCCGATACGAGGTGACCATGGCTGTCGAAAGTATCGTTAAATAAATAAATAAATAAATAAATAAATAAATAAATAAATAAATAAATAAATAAATAAATAAAATGAAGAATGAGCTTTCATGATAATAAATACGTTTTAGTTGTAATAGTAACGTTTGAAACAATGTGGTTTTGAAAAACAATCGACCTCCGTTAAATCGCCGTTCAGAGAAAACTCTTCCAACAGCCAATGTTCCAGCGGCGGTTCATTCCCACTAGACTAATTCCCTTTACACCAATTCCCACAAGGCCAATTCCCAAAAGACCAATTCCCAAAAGACCAACTCATGTGTTCTACTTTTAAAATAATTCTATATCAATAATTTGAAAAATTTATAAATATTTATAAATGTATTTAATGTAATTGATATTCAAGTCTGAAAATGAGCAGTCTGTCATTTGCAGAATGAGGTCCCCAGAGGTGGAATTTGCTGTTGCTATCCCGTACAGTGGGTCAGTTTATCCTCTGGGTACCTCTTTCTGTTTATGTTTGAGACCTTAATTCAGATTGAGGTCCACAGAGGGTAAATTTAGTGATACTACCCTGATGTGCAGGGTAGCATCACCAAAGTCACCCTCCGGGGACCTCATTTCTCAGATGATAGTCTGCTTATTTTCTGGCTTGTTGATATTTTATAAACTGAAATGTTATAAGCCTATATTTTTTGTATGTTATGCGTATAAATATTTTTTTATCAAATAAAGTGCTTATCAGTAAATAAATATTTTCTTAATTATTTTTAAGCAACCCTTAATCAATAACAGTATGTAGTTGGTCTAAGGGGAATTGGTCTTTTGCGAATTGGCCTAAAGTTGGCCACTGGTATATTGTCCCTTGAGTGCAACAAAGCGCCATCTGCAATGCCTTTGCATTGCAGGTGGCTCCTTGTTGCTCTCTGGGGACGATATTTATTGAACACTTTGAAGTCAATTATTCTCTAAACGGATAATTAATGCACCCTTTTCTAAAACATAATGCTTCTTCTATGACGCGAGCCTGGGTCCCCCGAAATAAATATCGCCATCACATTCGGTTTTACAATCTGTATCATGATAAAGATAAAAAAAAAAAACTTTATATAACACATCATATGAGGTGACGGGAGCGCGGTGGCTCTGTGGCTCAGAGGTTATGGCATTGGGCTCCAACCCGAAAGGTTCACGTTTCGACCCCACCAGGTGTAACTGCGTTGTGTCCTTTGGAAAGGCACTTAATCCTGATTGGCCGCGTGGGGGCACGGTGGCGCTGTGTTCCAGGTAGTACTGCACGTCGATGGTGCACTTGTCTTCAACCAATGCTAAATCTGCACGGAGTTAGTGTGTTGGGGAGTTTGGCAGTTGCTCTTCGATGGTCGTTGGTTTTCTCCGGGTACTCCGGATTCATCCACCCGTAAAGATGGACGACACGGGATGACCTGGCTGTCGAAAGTGTTGTTAACCCTTTACCCAATGTAACGTCCAAAACCGGCCGACGCTATTCACAAAATTCACCATTCAATTTTCATTACCTTTTCATTTTTTGTCACAAAAACATAGCTTATGACCCCTCTTTGGAACGAGCTCAACGAGCTCGTTCCAACGAGGGGTCATAAGCTATGTTTTTGACGCAAAAAATAAAAAAAATAGTGCTTCAATAATTTTATTTGCAAGTGTCGTCTGCTTTTCGTGTTTGGTGAAGGGGTAAAATCCACTGAATAAAAGAATAATGTATACTTGGTGGTCCGTCAATTGTCGGTTTGAACCACGAAGTTTGCTCCTTTCAAATATCCCTTGTGAAAACATTTTGCATGTTAAGTAGAGAGACCCTCTCTTTTGTCGGGACAAAGGATCGAGGTTTTCGACAGAAATTATCGATGTAAAAGTATTGCGGCGTGTTTCTTACGGTCTGTATAACTATCCCCAGACAGTGGAGGTGTGACGCATGATTGCCCGACCATGACATACATTTGCCCGAGGTTTCTTATGCTAATTTGTTCAGAGATGGAGTCTACAGTCACTGCAATTAGCCATGACTAGCGGGAATGTCGCGATAAAAGCCGTTCCGTCGCCAGTTGTCGTTGGCGATGATTATTCGACTGTTGATCAGCTCGGACGCTTAGTGGACTCTCCGTTAGCACCACTAATTACAGCCAGAATGATTCTACCGCAGAAGCTATCTGACATGTTAACATGTCTGAATGTGGGTAACACCAGAAACTGGACCATCCATGTTTCTGGTGATACCTGCCAGGTGATATTGGACTTTCCAATACCACCTGGAATGGCTCCAACAAGGAGACAAAATAAGCCAGCAGCCAGACCATCGGCCTCCCTGGGGAGTGGTAGTACCTTAGCCCAATCGGGCTCTGGTCCACACCCAGAGGACTCTGAAAAGGCCAAGTGCAAGAGGAAGAAGAAAAGCCCATCCACTAAGCGCCGGAACGCCAAACGCCTAGAGGCCTGGAGAAGAAAGTCTGAAGAAAGCCGCAAAGAGAAGGAAGAGGAAATGGAAGTCCATTCCCCCATCCAGACGGAGAAAGCAGCACCAGACACCACCCAGTCATCAAACGCCTCCACCTCCAGTTCCTTCTCAAACTTCGACCCCCACGCTGGGGTGGAACATGATGAAGAACCAAGTAAGCTTGCCCACGGACTGGAACAACAGATCGTGGCCACAGAAGAGTCAACAGACAGCTCTCCCACGGCCACCGAGTCAACCACACCCCAGGAAGAACTATGTGTAGGCTAGAAAGAAAGCTCCAAGAAACCAAAGATTACCTTGATAACAAAGTGACAAACCTAGTAAAAGACAGTGACGAACTACATTTAAAACTCGCCAATCGCACCCAACATCAAAACATGGCACCACGGTCCTCACCTTCAAAAGTTTAGGAATCCCCACCTCCACCGCCAAAGAAGAAACGGAAAAAACAAAAGAAGGAATAATCAAGACCAGCCGAGTAGCCACCAGTCCACTACGGGCAGTACGCGTTCGTGCAACAGAAGACCAACACTCACCCACTTATGGGATGCACGTCGCATCCCCAAGTGCAGAATCTTTCGGAGAATTGTCGTTAGTATTCATTCATTCACGCATTCGTGATACATGGCCATCATCATTCATACCCCTGACTTCAGAGTGCGAAGAACCAACTAGACATGGATTACCTGCCTGAAAAAATCAAGAACACTTTACTGGTGTTGGATGCCAGCTCACTTCTCAACTGGAATGTCCAGGTTGAGAATGACTGCATCCAGCTTACCATTAAATACAAGACAAGACCCACCCCTGGGAGTGGTGACACCTTTCGCAGGCCCACCCGTACTGGTCCACTCCAGAGGAAGGGAAAGGAGTCTACCACCGAGACACCAGTGGAAAACAAGAAGAAGCCAAAGACGAAGAAGAAGTCACCAGCCACCAAACGCCGGAATGCCAGGCGAATGGAGGCGTGGGGAGGGGAAAATGGTTGCACTACAGAGAAACAGGAGTCGGAGAGGGTGACGACTGTCGACTCACCTCCTAAACCTGCATCAGCAATCCAAAACCGTACCTCTACACCAAAGGGGCCAGAGGGAGAGGAGAAGCATGCGGGAGGTGGAGGATGAGGTGATGGAAATTATCCAAACTGTACCTGAATCTCCAACCAATCCCAACCAACCGGACCACAATTCCAGTTCGACCTCGGACCCCGAGTACGAAACTGTGAAGGCAGCAGACATGTCCCTAGGAATGTACATAGAAAGCCTGGACGAACGAGCTATTGGGCGCTTCGGCGAGCTCAAGTTGGATTTTGATGGTACCACGGATGTCTTCTGGGAATACTTTAAAACTCAGGAAGGATGGGCTGATGGAGTATACGATTTTCTCCTAAATAAACCCGAGCACTTGGAAGCAGCCAAGGTGCGAAACCCCTTCTTCCACAGATGGCTGCGATTGAAAAAAAGCAAAATTAACAACTGCAACGCCTTCTCCTACTCAGCCAGCACCAGCTAAGAAAAAGAAACAGAAACGACACTAGCGCAAATGAGTACCTTAACCCTCTCCTCTCTTACCACGCTCAGACATATAGGAAAACTAACATACTGTTACCGAGGGCCGAAAAGGACTTCCCCCACACCGTCACGGCGCCTCTTCGGCGCGCTAAAACCATTTCGTTTCGTTGTCGTTGGTAATCTCTTGGGTTGGTGATACTCACATAACAAGCAAGCACCTGTGTTGGTTTTATATTTATGTGGGTGTCTTTGAACATCCCAATTATCGGACAATAAGGAGCGTAAGGGCTCAGTGGTTACGGCATTGGATTTCAAACCTTTCACGGTTCGATCCCCTCCAGGATTGAGTGTTTTTGTGTACTTGAGAAAGGCACTGATTCCCGATTACCCGCATGGGGGCACGGTGGCGCTGTGTTCTATAAGGCGCACTGCACGTCGATGGTGCACTTGTCTTCAACCATAGCTATAATCATGCTTGTGCGGAGTTAGTACGTTGGGGATCTTCTCCGTGTACTCCGGCTTCCTCCACACGGGGACTGCCCGACCCGAGGTGATCCAGGTTGTCAAAAGTGTCGTTAAAGCCCAATAAATAGATAATTAAATCAGACGAATAGTAATCAGTCCAACGGCTGGCTACCGATTAGGAAAGAAACAATCTGTTCAACTACTGCTCGACGGGACCCACCCTCACCCAGCCATCCCGCCTCCATGCTTTACGAACTCGTTTATGGCACACCACAATCCACAATTCTTTAACCCTTTACCTAACATGAAAAGCAGAAGAGACTTGCAAAAACAATTCTTGAATAACTATTTTTTCATTTTTTTTTCTCAAAAACGCAGGTCATAATCCCTCGTTGGAACTAGCTCTTCGAGCTCGTTCCAACGAGGAGTCATAATCTATGTTTTTGAGACAAAAAATGAAAAAATAATGGAAATTAATTGGCGATTTTTGAGAATAGAGCTGGTCGGTTTTGACCATTACGTAAAGGGTTAAATGGCTAATTTCTGTCGGAATGCTTATGTACTTTCCCATCTTCCAAACACAAGGAAAAACTTTTGATACGAGGTGACCATGTCTGTCGAAAGTGTCGGTAAACCACAATAAAATAAACACGAAAAACTATCCAGGCTACTTTTGTATACATTTCTGTTTCCAGTTTATAGACGAAAAGTCAAATCTTGAGTCGCGAGAAAGAAGACTTTGATCATATTTGTAATTTCAACATCCCTTTAAAAAAACTGATCCTTTGATCCCCAATGGTATCCTGTGGCATAGCCTGGGGACGGGGGCTGTGCGTGGAGGGGGCACATGCTCCTCCCCCCAAATAAAATTCAGCCAAGCCTCACCCCAAGGTAATGGCCTTTCACAACTCATAAATTATGGATACAAACGGACTCAGAATCAAGGAAATTGCGGGTTTTTATGTCTCGAAATTCAAAATCTTTCCCCGGGAAGCCCCCCCCCCCCCCTTCTCCCTCCAGCGAGAGAGGGTGTTTTTCTCTTGTGCTCACTCCCATCTCGCCGCTACGTGGCTCTGATGACGCTTCGCATCCTAGTCTGTACCCCCCCCCCCCCAGTAGTTCAACGATCTGAACGCAGCGGCTAGCCCCCTACGTGGGGGGGGGGGGGGTAACTGCTACGTTCAGATCGCTGAACTAACCCCCCTCTTAGATATTACCCCCTGCCCACGCCCTAACTTCGATATCCTTGCTATGCGCCTGTTGTTATCTTCCTTGTAAGATCAATTATATCAGTTGAGTCCATATTCATTATTTGGAGGGGACCAATTTATATATTCAACGTGCAGCCATGTAGGCTGAACGTTGAAAATATTGATTGGGCTACCTCCGAAATTCACCGAGCAGCCATTTATCTTGTCTAAAATAAGCTGTGCCATGATCCTGCGCCTGAAATTGGGGTTTTCGAGCTCATTGGTCTACTAAGATTAGTGCGCAGTGACTACTTTAAACAATGTAAAAGTGTCCTTTTCGCTTGCGCTGGTTAAAAATGCCTGTAGTCTCTATAAGCCGGATATGTCATTGCCAGTACCATATGAACTCCGTGGTTTGGATTGTAGGGTCCTGCCATTATTCGAATTTTGAATCGAATTTCGAATCGGCCTCTCGAGTCAATTCGATTCTTTACCGAATCTGGGACATCCGGTCGAATCGAATCGGCTTCATTGAACAACGATAGTGTCAAGTTTTTTCACACAATGGTCAATCTCCTCTCGATTTCCACACAGTTCGTAGAATTCTCACTGTGGTCATGACGTCATTATTTTTGCAGCTTATTTGGCATAACATAAAACTGAAAACACGGAATCCGAATATCCCTGAAGATTTGGCATGCATGACAGCGTGCAAGCATGGCTACGACAAAGGCTATGAATTTCCACTCCCTCCGTGACTTGCACGACGTTTTCTAATGGCATACATCCCCTCTTTAGAGCAAGAAGGCACCATCTGCAATGCAAAATCATTGCAGATGGAGCCTTGTTGTACTCAATGGAAGAGATGATGTTCCCCGACACGCCCATATCAAAAGAAAGAGGGTGAATTATTCCTGAACAAACCGCTGCAGTCGGGTCCATTTCTGAACGATGAACATGTCATCACATTCATCTCAAAACGTGGCGAAAACGTGAAGTCGCGAGCGTTATTATTCAGTCGATTCGATTCGAAAAAAGAATTCATTCGTGAATCTGTTGCTCGATGTGATTCAGGGGTCGATTCAAAGTCAAATTTTCGATTAGCAGAGCCCTATAGGACATGTAATTTCACAATCACACTTCAACAGCGATGGCGGTGGAGTGGGGGTAGGCTGTGTGTGTGTGGGCTGGGGTTCCTCTCCTATCATTTGCTAATTTTACAATCGCTGGAAATTCGAAACCCTAACATGGAAAATGTTGGACATTTCAGACAAGATGCAACTGAAATCCAAACATGTCAGCATGTCTAAGCTAAAATATGGAATTTGTAGACTGAAAAGTAGTGGCAAAAAATGTTCAACAAAACCACATCATGTGACCCGCCACCCCCCCCCCCCCCCCGGGCCGCATTATAGAGGTAGACGATTCCATAGGAACTTGAACTAGTAAAATGGATGTAGGATTGTTTGTAGTAATTAGATTTACTACAGTTTAATAGCACGCGCCTTATGGCGCTATGTGATACTATTATAAGAAGGATTCAAGAGGAATCCGAACCCGTTTCGGTATTTTTTTTGGGGGGGGGGGTGATTTTGGGTGATTGTCGAGTCTATTTGGGCAATTATCCCATTCAATGGAACACAAACTTCGAACACAACCGCGTCCTATTAAAGGGTTTTGGGTGACAGCATAGTAACCACCTGCCACCATAGAAACCAAGATGGCGGCCTAAGTATACAAAATGGACGATGGAAACACTTACCACCCTAATAACACGCGCTGCTCATGCGAACGGAGACCACTATCACTATGGGGATGACGTTACAACGTGTTCACGCGGGTTACCATGACAATCCAATATGCCGTCACTTGGTCACGTGACTATGAAGTCACATGAAATCCACTGATGAGATCCACTACCCTTGAAATGAAAAACACATTACATACTACTCTTCATTTTTCCTGACAATTTACCACTGTGGCCAACGAAAGGTCGTTTACTTAATTAAAGATGGACCCGGAATTTCTATAGTGAGATAGTAGTGACCCAGTTCTTTCTCTGTCGATATCCAAAATTCAGTCTTTGGCCGGGAAGGGGTTAGCACTGATAGAAGTTATATACTCAAATGAGTGTTTTTTCACATAAAGTCAATACAACGAAAACAAAGATTTCATCTTGCTGAAAGGCGAACTTACGTACATTCACACTTATCACCTAATCTTTACAAACGTTCCGCTGTTGACAGAAGAATTTTGTTTCAAGTAATTTGCCCGAACCTAATTTTAACAACTTTCAGGTAGAGTCAGTCTTCTACGTATTAAGTATGCGGATTCCTTTATTCACATAATTATGTTTACGCTGCAACACCTTTTTTCATCAAAAAGTTTAATTTAAACATTTGAAAATAATCTATAGACGCTAAATGAATAATCCCCTGGTAAAATGTCACGGAGTCTGAAGTTTTAAGGCCACTTGGGGTTTTATCTTTACTGTCACGAGTTCGCTCGAATCGAATCAGACAAAATATTTCACATCGAATCGATCCCCGAATCGACTCGCATCTCATTTGATTGGTTATCGGTAATTATCTCCCCTAATTTAGATATAACGTGACAAACTAGACGCGATGTGAGTGATGTCGTATTGGTATAAATTTCAAATTTTCTCCCATCTTTCAAATTTAACCGTTTACCTATTCAAACAAAATTATTGAATAACTAATTTTTAGCATTTTTTGCTACAAAACCATAGCTTATGACCCCCTCATTGGAACGAGCTCAACGAGCTTGTTCCAATGAGGGGGTCACAAGCTATGATTTTGAGGCAAAACATGAAAAAATAATGAAAATTCAATGGCAATTTTTATCAAGAGCGCTGGCCGGTTTTGGTCGTTACGTTAGGTAAAGTGTTAATGCAGTCTAATATCTGTACTCTTTGAGGACTGCTGTAAAAACTGAAAGCTACTAATCTTGTCCAAAGACAAAATATGTAGTCAACTGCAAATCAAGGGAGATAATCGAAACGAATTTATAGAATCAGTTTTAGTTGCAGGCGAGGGGGGGGGGGGGGGGGGGGGGGCTGTGCTCTCCCGAACCGGGGGGTAGGTTATTCACCGACACTCACACAATACAGGAGGCAGTTTCTGCCTCCATTATTGTGTGCTTGTCGGAAAGTACACATTGAAGACTATACATGAACTAGCACTCGCCATTCGTAAGTATATCATACTCGCTATATGTTCGATGATTCAATTGTTTCCTCTTCATGTCACCATGTAGTTTCTCCCATCCAAGACTTACTATTGTTTTAATGTTTAAGTATATAGCGGGTCTATATATACTGAGTCAAAAAAGAAAGTATAATAATCTTTGAGGAGCAGTTTTTTTTTAGTATTATCGACTTTAATCCCAAACAAATTGTCCCTGAAAAGTAATATTTCAACTTTATCATCTTGAGTAGACGATTTGCGTGATGACCGAGAGTCCACGAAAGTGCTGATACGTGGGGAAATTGAATTAATAAACGTTGATAGGGACAGTGTTAATGACATTTTAACGACCTTAGATGTCGCTCAATGCGAAATAATCTTGTTTTCACTGGTTTGTCTGAGTCGCCGGAAGAAGATTGTGAGAAAGTACTTAGGCAATTCTTTAGGGAACAACTCAAAGTCGAAAATGAACAAGATCTAATATTAGAACGCGTTCATCGTTTCGGGAAGCAGATCGACAATAAACCCCGAAAAATTGTGGCGAAATTTTTGAACTTCAAAGAAAGAGAGACCATTCGAAAGCGTGAACCTAAACTTAAAGGAACTAAGTTCTATATCAACGAACAATTCCCCCCTGACATTGAAGCGACTCGTAGACAGCTCTACCCTGTCATGAGGCAAGCTAAACACTCTGGGAAGCGGATGTCTTTAGTTAAAGATAAACTTTTCATTGATGGAAATGTGTACAAAAAGATTAACGGAAAGGAGTTAGCTAGCCAACCTGACACTACACCCCAGTTAACTACACCAGTCAAATAAACGACCGAGGGTGTCATCGACCCCTACTAGATACGGCAGAAGTGGTGTTACCCATCACGAACATTTTTTGCATTCTTCAGGGCCCAAGAGATCTGATAGAGTTGGACTAACGGCATTTGTCAAAAGATTAAGTATAAAACCTCATTCATCACACAAATGATCTATTAACCCCGGTCTCAGATCACAATGCATTTTCAAACAATCTGATTGGGAATTATTACGAAATCACTTAATAAAGGAATATCTAAAGATGTGTCTCTTTGAAGATATACACACTAAAACATAAAGTGTTAAAACTGACACTTTCAAGGTATTAAACCCATTCTAACTCTTAGGGTTTGATTTTAACACTCATAGTGCAATGCTTTAAGCACTTAGACATTACAATCGTCAGACATCTGAAACTTGAATGGATGGCACTTCCCATGTGTCTAACATTGGTGGTTGTTCCAGAATCGTCCATAATTTGATTTGCGCTTGGTGGGTACATACTTAAAAGGACACAACGCAGATGACGCGGATCAGGCTCGAGAAGTCGAGTCTGATCCGCGTCATCTGCGTTGTTTCCTTTTAAGTGTCGCGACATTACTCTTGTCAAGTGGTATTATTGTAACACCTGTCAAGTTCTGGGATATCTACTCTTGAACAAAGTGCTAGTTCAGCACTTAGTAAGTGTTAAATACAGCACGTCAAGTGTAGTTTTTAACACTTTAGTTTTTAGCGTGTATATAAATGGGTAAACATTTTTACAAATCGCCACTAGAACACATCACGTGTTACCCCTTTGGAAGCTGATCGTATATTTCATGGCAGTTCAAAGCCATCCGCCGGAAGAGTCTATATTCGTTACTTAGGGGAGACCAATCGATATTTTCAACGTACAGTCTTGGGAAATCTTGATTGGTCTACCACACAAATTCACTGAGCAACTTCTACTTAATGAATTCGATTCGTGTCTCGATTATAAGCTGGAAAAGCGCCTTTCGGGTCCAAAGAGTAAACATTAGTGAAATATTTTTTTTTTATTTTGTTTGCCTTAAACCATAACAGTACCCGAGATCCTTTTTTATATTGTAGCAGCATCTGTTGAGTTACAGTAAATTTTTATCCCATTATCTCCCTTTATACTATCGCCTTTTATAATCGGGCATTATGTTATACTGAAATTTGCGCGCATTTGCGAATTTCGGTACAGTATAGTGCCCTATTTTATGTCCCCTCCCCACCATTTTCTAAAACGTTCTGCCGCCCCTGACTGTTTGCCGCTGACTATTTTTATAATGCTATATTTGATGACAACAGGAAAACTGGAAAAAAATAAACTGAGAACTTATCGAGAGTTTAAAAACAAATACCACCTGGAGTCTTATTTGATCTGTACAACATCCCCCGAGGCGAGAAACATATTTACTCGTTTGCGTGTAAGTAACCACAAACTTATGATAGAAAAGGGGAGGCATACGCAACCACCCACCCCAGTACGTGAACGCTTATGCACGGTATGTGGCTCAGGTGCAGTGGAAACAGAATTGCACTTCGTTATGGAGTGCAGTGACTATGCATCTCTTGGAGAATGTGCATTTTATAAATTTGAACGTAAATACCAAGAGTTTTGTTGAGATGGACACATCCGAGAGATTCATATTCCTGATGAGAAACAATGTGCCACGGCAATGTGGTATCATCTGTCGTATGATCCAGCAATTTTTAAAACAACGAGAACAAGTTTTGTCAGTCTGACACCAAGAGGTTCCATTTACAATATATTACAACCACTATAAGCCTTGATATTTACGTATGTCATTTGGAATTAGTATTGTTTTATGTTTCTGTTTATGTTTATGTTGATTTTCTATATACAGAGTAGTCTGCCGTTGTTCTGGTGTATTTGCTTTATAAATTACTTTTCTCGCGGTTCGAAGTATAGCGAGAAAATATTGTATTGAAGGTACGCCAATTCGCCGGTACGAAGTGTTCAGGTGTCTTAATCGTCTGTCGATTAAGTCACGCGTTATTAGGCGAATGAAATCATTGGTTGAAAGAGAGATTTTATTGTCACGTGGGTGACAAGCGGTCGTAGGCTTCATTCTAGCCGAAACGCACGGCACGGCCTTACTTCTGTCATTCGAACAGTTGTGCAGCAGTCGGCATCCAGAGTCCCGAGGCCAATCTTACAGGTTTCCAGAGTTTTTATCTCTGGTTTTTCCTGGGTGGTAGGTTTGGTCGCATGAGGAACTCAACTTGTCTTTGAGGCGATACTTTATTACCGCTAAAACTGCGCTATCAGTGGTAGTTTCTGCATGAATCGCGGTTCCTTAAAGTTCGATGGTCATATCTCAGTGTGTATTGTTAATGCTTGATACTTCATTCAGTGCCAACATTGGTTCGCAATTTTAAAAAGAGCAACTTTGTATAACTGAGCTTACATGTAGATACAATAATCAAATATGTTAATAAAAGTCACTCCAGCCGTTTCTAGCAAGTGCTCGGCAAGTTGCAGTATGTTAGTGTTGTTATGAAAATGATAGAGGTAGTAGAATTTTGGGTGAAAAGTTTATGCAATACATCTTATCTTATCTTATCTTATCTGAATGTTCGCTACGAAAATACACTCGACTCGCGAACGGACGGACGGACTATTTTTTTTGTTTTTGTTTACTGCTAATTATTAGTTTCCAAAGTGTGATTTACTGGGATTTCCGGGTATGATTATAAACGATAACTTCACAAGTGAATTATGCAATCAACAATTGTGTCATGTATCCATGCGCGCAAACGAAGGCGCTTTGCCGTGGGTGTAATGGGAACTTCATTGTTTTTTTGGTGTTTTCTTTTTTTTGCTTTTCTTAACCCTTTACCTAACATGAAAAGCAGACGACACTTGCAAAAACAATTCTTGAATAACTATTATTTTCATTTTTTGTCTCAAAAACATAGGTTATGACCCCTCATTGGAACGAGCTCGACGAGCTCGTTCCAATGAGGGGCCATAACCTATGTTTTAGAGACAAAAAATGAAAAAAATAATGAAAATTAATTGACGAGTTTTGAGAATAGCGCTGGCCGGTTTTGGAAGTTACTTTAGGTAAAGGGTTAAATAATATAATTATCGATAATAATGAACAGTAATAAACAGAGTAATCGCTTGACTAGACTGGTTACGTGAAATAATTCATTCGAGGCAAGGGGCTATATCGTAAAACACTCGTGCACATTCGCGCACTCGTGTTTGTACAACGTCTCTCACCTCTCATGATTTATTTCACGTAACCAGCCCAGTCAAGCGATTACTCTCTATTTCTTCCACATATCTATGGTTCTTGAGAATGGATTTCGGGGATAATGGATGAAAGAAACTTAACGAAACTCTGTTAAGTCATGCAAGAAAATTTAATTTAAAAAAGGAGACGTATTCGAAAGTCGCAAGAACTTTATCCTAAATAGTTAGCTCCCTTGGTGTGCACAAATCCAGTGCATGGGGATTCAACTTTTCCATTCTCAAATACACTTGTGGCCAGAAATCTTATCAAAATACCGTGTGGCAAGTGAACCAAGTAGTCATGAAAACTTTATCCAAAATGCTACATTCCAGCCATCGTTTTTGACGGTGTGCAATGGTCTAGTGTCTTAGGTGGTGTTTGTCTTTTGATTGCCAGGCGGTGTTGTTGAGGGTTCGATTCCCAGCGGGGGATCAGAAGCCAACATTCTAAATTCTTCCAAAACACGATTGCGTCCTTCAAAATACACACAGAGCACAGACCCGTGTCCGAGGCCAACCACAGCACTTCCTTTGTGCTGAGAGCCCGCGCGTTTTACACCTTCATACGGACGGCGTAAGGAAGATGAAGCAAGTTATCATGAGAACTTCATCTAAAGAGCTAGATTCCAGCATTCGTTTTTGTCTGTGGGCAATAACCTAGTGGTTTGGGTGTTAGATTCCTTGAGATTTGGTCAGGAGTGTAGACAGCGAGTTCCTGTTCGGAGAGTGTGTATGTGGGGGGAGGAGGTGCATCCTCCCCTTGTGACCTTTGGGCACTAGAGTTGGAAAGTTTTACCCAATTCAGAAATCCCATGCAATTCTGTGTAATTCTATTTAAAAAAATCATTCTATTTGTCGCTGAAACAAATAAACGTGGGCGATATCTATTACTGCAGGGTATAGGGAATTTCCAATGATAGGTAGGTTGTGGTTAGAAATGTCTAACTATTGAAAATTTAGCACCCCCCCCCCCCCCCCTCCAACATTCCCTATCGCCACGTCCGTGGATTTTGTCCGCAAAAACCTTGCACGCCGTCGTTCAAAATTCACTCATTAATGAAAACCTACTATTTGTGATCTAAAGTCATGCACTCAGAAGGATGACGCAATTACCTATTGGTCCAAAGTGTTTGGGCAAATATGGAAATGGCGAAAACATGAGCAATACAGTCTCTTCAAGTGTTCGCGGCTTAACAGAAACTTAACAAGGAAACACTTAAATGCACGTACTGTTCATTCACGCTTTAGCAAACTGCTTTCACGATAAAAAAAATTGAAAGAACAAAAATATCAACTGGTGATGATGATTTGGACAATTCCCTGTGCAGCGTCCTCGCCTTACCGTACAAAACCAATTGTTTGTTTGTTTGTTTGTTTGTTTGTTTGTTTGTTTGTTTGTTTGTTTGTTAACCCTTTACCCAACGTAACGACCAAAAACCGGCCAGCGCTATTCTCAGAAATCGCCAATTAATTTTCATTATTTTTTCAGTTTTTGTCTCAAAAACATAGGTTATGTCACCTCGTTGGAACGAGCTCGTTCCAAAGAGGAGTCATAACCTCTGTTTTGGAGACAAAAAATGAAAAAAATAGTTATTCAAGAATATTTTTTGCTAGTGTCGTCTGCTTTTCATGTTAGATAAAGGATTAACGGCACGTTTAACAGCCAGTCCGACTGATTTCGGGTCGCGGAAGCCGGAGTATACGGGGAGCAACTGTCAGACTCTCCAACGTACCAACTCTGCACAAGTTAGCAACGGTTTAAGACAAGTGCTCCATCAACACGCAGTACACCTTAGTGTACAACGTCACCGTATCCACACCCTGGCAATCGGGATGAAATGACTTGCCCAATTATGGACACAACGCAGTGTCTGCTGGTCAACATCGAACCATCATCCTTTCGGCTTGAAGTCCAATGCTCTAACTACTGAGCCTCCTCCCCATCCACCCACAGTAATCCATTAACAAACAATACCCTCATGTGTAATCCCGACTGCCCACGTGGGGGCACGGTGGTTCTGTGTACTAAGGTGTACTGCACGTCGATGGTGTACCTGTCTTCAACCAATGCTAACCCTGATTGTGTGGAGTTGGAGAGTCTTATAGTTGCTCTCTCAGGGTACTCCGGCTTCCTCCACCCGTAAAAAACTGTCCGACACGAGGTGACCCTGGCTGTCGAAAGTGTCGTTAAATTCTAATAAATAAATAAATAAATAAATAAATAAATAAATAAATAAATAAATAAATAAATAAATAAATAAATATGTGTAAAACAAAGTCTAGTCTGTGTGAGGAATGGAATGGTCACAAACTTGGTTGACTATTTTTAACTGTAGGGAACAGTTTGAAGTTTTCAAGAGGCTTAACGTTTGTGTCTTGATCCCGAAGACTTTTTTGTTACGGAGTTGAATACACGGCCGCAAAGCCATTAATCCCTTTCAACACTGCATGGCGCCCTGGTTGCTAGACTCTTAAACAATTCTGTCGATTTCGATCTCGAAATGGGTGAATCCATTTTGCAGCTGGCGGCGGGGGGGGGGGGGGGGGGGGGGGCTCTGTAATAATTTAATCCTACAGCTCTATAGAGCTGTAGGATTAAATTAGTATAGATCCCCACTGCAAATGTATTGTTCACTAGCTGGCTCACCCGTCCAAGGTCGAAAAATAGCTGCCCACCTGTCTAAGGACGATAAAATAGCTGCCTCGACGGGGAAAGGGTGGAAAGTAGCCCAATGCATATCAAGGGAGATAATTAAAGCTGGAATTTCTAGATGTATGGAATAACAGACACCTCCCATTTAGAAAATAGATGATGTCATCTGCTCATCCACAGACAATTTTTTCTTCAACATGTAAAATCCTGCACATACCTGATTGAAATTATGGATGGTTACGACTGGGCTCCAGCGAAAATTCGAAATTCGTTCGAAAGTCAATATTCGATTCGATTCGAATTTCGAATATTTTCGAATATACTTCGGCCATAAGCATGGATGTTTATAGATTGTAATTGATCACATTATTTTATATTGAGTATTGTTTTGAGTAGAAACGTAACTGACTTGTAGCGGTAACAGTGTTTGTAGCGATGTAGCTACAACTGTACAACAGTTGTAGCTACATCGCTACAAACACTGTTACCGCTACAACTGTTCATTTCAACTTATTGTGCATTATGAGCCGTGACCATGTATAAAAAGTTTTGAACTTTGAAAAGTTATTCGGCTGTTCAACCAGTTCAACTTCAATAAATGATTTGTTCCACGACATGATCACATTATTTTATATTGAGTATTGTTCTGTTTGATCACAGTTACTGGAAACATCGTCAAAAGCAATGGTTTTCTAAAAGAATACCCATGAGTATTATATAAACAGAAGTAGAGCAGGCTTTAATTTACAAGCGGATCGACTCCATTCGGCGTTGAATTATCGTTTCGTTTTAGTCATTCTGCATTTTTATTCAAAACAAATGGCTTCTCAACCGAATGGAGTCGAAACGATTTGAAACGAGTTTTTTTCCAAGAAAACATGTGATAAAAGTGAAGTATCAGCCTGGTTCCTTTAAAAATGTTTATTGCTGCGGTTTTGAAGCTACAAAGTCAATTCGAATAGTTTCAATCATTAGTTAGTTTATTGGTTTATATCTCTATTCATAACGTGGGAAGTGGTGAGGGGTCAAATGCACTCTTCATTACTGTATGTCTTTTAATAATCGGGGTTATTATTTTAGAAAAAAAACTTACTTTTGACGACGTATCCATTAACTGTGGTTCGATTCGAAGTTCGATTCGAAATTCGATTCGTTTTCACCAATTCGATTCGATATTCGATTCGATCAAAATCGGTAATTCGCAAGTCCCTCGTTACGACGAAGACGTGCTTTGATGTTATAGTTGGAAGATTTCATCAGTTGGGGCTTGAGCCAGCCGAGTTTGGAAAAATGAAACCCAAACCCTTCCCCCAATCGGTGATATTCACGACGCCCCCACAGTTTTCGAAGATATTCAAAAGTAGTAACAGAGAACAATCTCTCTCTCTCTCTCTCTCTCTCTCTCTCTCTCTCTCGCTCTCTCTCTCTCTCTCTCTCTCTCTCTCTCTCTCTCTCTATTTATTGTCCAAACTATCAGTTTGAAAATACGATTTACTGGGAGTATAATGGGGTGGTGATATGTGATTATCGGGTGACACAAAGGGGAGGGTCAGTAACCTTATCGGTGAATCTGGAAGGAATGGACTAAGGGATACCAAAGAGTTCGTTTCCGGGGACTGGTAGGAGAGAAGAGACGGGAGAGGGCGTGCCATTTGGGAGATAGGGTTAATTCACATATTATTATTATTATTATTATTTATTAATTAATTAATAATTATTAACAATTTACTCCAATACATCGTTTTAATTTTAAGTGAGGTTGACCCATTTTATCAAAATTTTCAAACCACAAATGGGAAGTAACCCCTTAAATGGAACTTTTGGGGAGGTGGGTTCCCACCCGTCTCACCTCCCTGGCTATGTTTCTACCAGTCGTACATTATTTCACATAAGCACACATTGGCACATCCAGTGTAGGCTGAGACCGGGGATAATTGTTTTGGACTTTCAAGATACCATGTAATCACGAGGTAATGGAAGAGAACTTCTGCGTGTTGTACTCACTTGACCTTCCTGCCAAAATATTATAAAATTATTATTTGCAGACGAATCGCAAGCTATGAGGAACACGTCAATTTCTATGGTCACTCTCAGTGTTACTACTGTCCCCGTATCGTTCCCAGTTGTAACACCGGCAGGGGTAAGAAGTAACAGTATTACCTTGAGAATTGTAATTTGTTGGACACATTACGGGCTTTCCCAACTTTTTAATGTGAAAAGGCAAACTGTAGTGTACACAAAACTATCGATCAGTTTTGAAAACAGAAAATTTAGTGGAAATCAAAGTTTTTGTCATGCTACTAGTTTTTATGCAGCCAAAACAGATATTTGAGATACAGCAGGACACCAAAACATTTAACCCTTTACCTAACATGAAAAGCAGACGACACTTGCAAAAAAAATTCTTGAATAACTAATTTTTTTCAATTTTTGTCTCAAAAACATAGGTTATGACCCCTCGTTGGAACGAGCTCGACGAGCTCGTTCCAACGAGGGGTCATAACCTATGTTTTTGAGACAAAAAATGTAAAAATAATGAAAATTAATTGGCGATTTTTGAGAATAGCGCTGGCCGGTTTTGGCCGTTACGTTGGGTAAAGGGTTAACACAAAATTTGCTCTTCAATAATTACAGAATATTTTCATAGAAAGCAAAACAAATGATGTCCCTTCTGCTTCGGAAAAAATTAGTACGTATGAATTATGGGCGTACGGGCCGGGGTTTCATGAAGGGTTGTGCCCCCAACCCATCCCTGAGTCAGGAAGGAGCCGATTTTTCGGCCAATATGCCAGAAAATTTCGGACAATTTAGTTGCCAGAAATGACCACAAAACATTTTGGTTTTCCACACAAAATTTTGTTTTCCTATCTCATCACTTAGAAGTTGCAAGTAAACTGACCATTATACTGTACAAGTTGATTCAGTGGAACCGTATCCACGTTAATATTATTCATTTATAACCACACACGTACACATGAAGAGCTCTATTACTGCATATTAAGGAGCACGGTGGCTCAGAAGGTAGAGATGATTGTTGCAATCCAAGAAGTCCTCGGTTTGAATCCCGCCTGTGGCAACCACATTGTGTCCTTGAGCAAAACACTTCAACCCAATTTAATTTCTCACGGGGGGGGGGGGGGGGGGGGTGGGGCATGATGGCGATGTGTTAGAGGGTACTGTGAGGGTGCACTTGTCTTCAACCAATGCTAACCCTGCTTTTGTGATGGGGGGGGGGGGTCTGAGTCGTTTGCCATTGCTCGGTGGTTCTCTCCAGGTACTCAATGGGAGGGAAACCCCCTCCCTCCCATACCCACATTTGGCATTTCCTCCTGAAATTCAACTTTTTCGGGCTAAAAGGGTTCATCCCCCCTCCCTGAAAAATAGCCCTGTACGCCTCCTCCCCCCCCCCCCCCGAAAAATAGCCCTGTACGCCTATGCAATGAATACCTGGACTTGAATAAATACCTATATTATGGTCACGATATAGCTGTAGATGCTGAAAGTGACCTTAAATATCAATAATTATTTTATTCTCTATCATTTTGTCTGTTTGTGAATGTGTGGGATTTGTCAACAAACGAGGGTAAGCTTCCTACTCCATGATTTCACAATTTTTCCAACATATCTGTTTCAGATACAATGAAATACATGTAATATGAGTTACTGTCACACACAAATTAGTTGTTTATTTGATATGGTTTAAACCATCTAGAGAGCTGGTATACACAGTGATGGGTACAGTTCAATTCAAAATGAGTTGATTGAAGGGATGTCGAACAGCTTGTTAATATTTCTTGCTTTACATTACTACTTTGCTATTTATGGATTTCACAGAAGGTTTCCCTGACGGTATTTATTTATTGGTGTTTACGGTCACATACTTATCCACAATGGCTAATCGTGACCGCGACAGTTTTACGGGTGGGGGAAGTCGGAGGACCCAGAGAGAACCACCGAGCACCGACGAGCAACTGTCAGCTCAATATTCTACTAATGTACAAGCTCCGCTGAAGCAGGGTACCAGCGGGTGAAGCCATGTGCACCATTGACATGCAGTACGCCTTAGTACATGGCATCATCGTGCCCCCATGTTGGCAACCGGGATAAAGTGCCTTGCTCAAGGACATTACGTGGGTCGTCCCAGATAGGGATCAAACTCGGGACCTCTATCATAGAAGTCAAACAATCTACCACTGAGAAAATGTGCTGTCTTTCTTGGCGGTATTCATATTTGTACTGCCAAACTGGTGTTGGATAACACGGAACACCAAAACATGTAACACAAAATTTGTTCCCCATTGATTTCTGAAAGCAGTTATGAAAAGCTCAAAGAGCTCTTTACTTTTTGTTTTTGGACAAGTGAATATTCACTCAGTCATTTTTTGCATACAGTGCTATTTTTAAGTGGCCAAAGCACATGTTTCATTAAGTCCCAGAACATAACTAAAGCCGGATTTATTGATTAAACATCTCTGCATATAGCAAAGCAAAGTGTCTCAAATTAACCCATTCCAACATGATAGTAGAGAGCAACCAAAGTTGGATAATTTGGGTATTTCCAAATGGTATACTTATTCTCACTCTCATTGTGCTTGAGGGTTAAATCTGAGATTGAAAAGGTATACCAATCTTACTCAGGGAAGGTGAGTACAGAAAAGTACGAAATTAATCAGAAAATGAATTTTGTCTGGCGGTACTATTATTTGTACGAGCAAAACTGGTACTGGAATTATTTATTTATTAAGTTTTAACGACACATTAACAGCCAAGGTCATATTCTGTCGGTGACAGTTGATGGGTGGAGGAAGCCGGAGTACCCAGAGAGAACCACCGAGCAATGACGAGCAGCTGCCAGCTCCCCAACATAGTGCCTCCGCATTGTAGCACAGGCAGGGTTAGATTGGTTGAAGACATGCGCACCATCGACGTGCAGTATGCCTCAGTACACGGCGTCATAATGCCCCCATGCGAACAGTCGGGGTGAAGTGATCGGGACATAATTGGAATATATCCGACAGTTACAAGGTCGGATATATTCCAATTATGTCCCGATCATGCAAGGCAGCAACTTGACATTCTCAGAATGTTTCCTACTGTCCCTGCCCGACAGTTTAGTATCTTTGTCAAGTGCCGAGACCGCGTGGAAATGCCGTGGATCAGGTGGAAACCGAAGGCACGATTCGTCCCTACTTTATTCTCAACTCAACGACTTTTCCATTCATTATTTACCTGTCACCGGCTGAGTTAGGCATTATATTTGTCTATTTGATGAACTTTTCAACCTTAACTATTTGCGGCTTCATGTAGCACCACTGAAAGGCCACTGCACGGTTACCAATATATTCAGGGATTGATTTTACGAAAATAACAATTATTCCGACTACATCCACATGGGAACTCCTAAATATGCCAAGGGTTACACTTTTGATAATGACGTATAAAACAGAAGTTGTCATGCTATGCTTGCTGCATGCAGGCATAGAAAACATTCAGCGCTCAATGAATTAGGAATGGAGAAAATTGTCACTTAAACCTACGAAATTCTGAAAAAAATGAGTTTTTTTCGACGGTATCTACCATTATGCATCTGAGACAGGAACTGCGTTAAACTTTACAGCAACCTTATAACAGAAAATATTCTTGGAATTGAACTGTGAATCCCAATTTAGAAAGCATTTTCGGATATTCTATTCCAAACTACCACTGCACGCTTATCAATATTCAGTGATTTTATGAAAATTAAAATTATTCCGACCATACTCATATGGGCAGTCTCGAATCTGCCAACGGTTAAACTTTTAATAATGACATATAAAACAAAAGTTGTCATACTATGACTGCTGCATACAGCCATAGAAAACGTTCAGGGCTCAATCAATTAGGAATGGAGTAAATCGTCACTTCAACTTACCAAATTCTGAAAACGAGAGTTGTTTTGGACTGCACCTATCTTTATGCAAACAGAACGAGCATAGGGTTAAACTTTACAACCAAACTTACAACAGCAAATATGCTCGGTAGGCAATTGTAAATACGAACATGTAAATCATTTTTCGATATTCCTTTCGAAAATGGAAGAAAAGTGAGCTCCAAATTAGCCAATTTTATGAAGAATTTTAGGGCACTCAAATTCAAGGCCAGAAAACTGGGTGAAGGTTAAAACTTCGAATAAAATATATAACAGCAAAACTGTTCTTGGATGAAGGCCCAATCCTCTCATGGAAAAGGTTTTGAGACAATATGGCTCCAGTGCTAAGAAAGTGCATGTAAACGTTGGCGAAAATAACAATTATTCTGACAGTACCCTTATGGGAAGTCTCAAATCTGCCAAGGGTTAAACTTTTAATAATAACATATAGAACAAAATTTGTCATACTTTGACTGCTGCAAGCAGCTATAGAAAACATTCAGAGCTCAAGCAATTAAAAATGGAGTAAATTCGCCACCTAAATTTACCAAATTCTGAAAAAATAGGAATTTGTTTGGACGGTACCTACTTTTATGCAACCAGAATGGGATAGGGTTAAACTTTACAACCAAACTAACAACAGCAAATATGCTCGATAGTCAATTGTGAATACGTACATGAAAAGTGTTTGAAATTAACCCTTTCCAAAATGATAGAAAAGGCAACCAAAAATGGCTAATTTTGGCATTTTCAAACGGTACTCTTATTCTCGGCCTCATTGTGCTAGAGCGTTAAATCTGAGATTAAGAAGTAAACAGTAACTTTCTTCCACAATCATTGTTGCATCTAGCCATACCAAAATAATTATTACAACTACCTTGTAATTAGAAAAATTTGCTCTTGAAGTTGGCAAAAATAACAAATATTCCGACAGTACCCTTATGGGAAGTCTCTAATCTGCCAAGGGTTAAACTTTTATTAATAACATATAGAACAATATTTGTCATACTTTGACTGCTGCAAGCAGCTATAGAAAACATTCAGAGCTCAAGCAATTAAAAATGGAGTAAATCGTCACCTAAACTTACCAAATTCTGTAAAAATTTGAGTTTTTTTTGGACGGTACCTACTTTTAGAATGGGATAGGGTTAAACTTTACAACTAAACTTACATCAGCAAATCTGCTCGGTATTCAATTGTGAATACGTACACGAAAAGTGTTTGAAATTAACCTCTTTCCAAAATGATGGAAAAAGCAACCAAAGTTGGCTAATTTTGGCATTTTCAAACGGTATTCTTATTCTCACCCTCATTGTGCTTGGGGATTAAATCTGAGATTAAAAAGTAAACAGTAACTTTCTTCCGCAATCATTGTTGCCTCTATCCAAAACCAAAATAATTGTTCCAACAACCTTGTTATTAGAGAAATTTGTCCTTGAAGTTGGTCAATTTTGAAGAAAAATTTTATATTGATGTCATTTTTGGCAAGTGGGGGTTAAAGTTGAAAGATCTGAGTGGTGATTGCGGTGTATCATATTATGCTCTAAATGTGTGGAAAACTTGAGCTAAATAACTGTAAACAATTTTGAGACATTTGAAAAATGGTGAAATTTTGAAGGTTTTGGCAGAATATAAAAAAAAAAAAAATAGCGAAGAAAAATTTTGAAAAAGAACAATAACAATAGTCTTTCCCAAACTGGGTTTGGAAAAGCCTAATGATGGCTTAACAAAAATAGACATGATTTGATTTTCGTCCTGAAAACTTCAATCCACAACAGCATTGGCGGAAAATATATCAGATTATCGACTTATCACCTTTAGGTTCAAGGCATCGGCAATGCGGTAACATGTGGCGAAAATTTGACAGTGAAAAAAGACAAAACCTCTCCAAAAACAAACAAAAAGAAATAAAAACAAAGTAAGTCTTCTAGTGTTGTGCACACAACAACGTGTCCTCGCCTCTCTCGGCACATGTCTATCGGGAAATTGCCCATATAAACGCAACAGCAATTTGACAGCCAGATAGTATATCGTAATATGTTACAGCTGTCCCCGCGGTGATCGTTACAAGCTACCCCACTGCTTGGTCAAGTAACGAAAACGTTTGCCGAATATATTACCGAAAATATGTTTAAAATGCATGCTCCCACTTGAAAGAGAAATGTATGAAGTTTCAAAAGTGTACTTCAACCTTTATTATTAAAAGCCTTTCTGGTGGCTATCACGTTTTTTAAAAAGTACCAAAATTTACGCGACAGGTTGTAAAAACGTTTTTTCCTTCTCAAATAAGCAAAAAGTTTTAATCAAGATAACACTCCGGTGGTGTGTCATACGACGTTGTCTCCACTTACCAGAGGGGGCACATCTCGAGTATCTCTCAAACTGCAGCAGATATCAGTCATGTTACAACTGATCCGTGTTACAATTGTCCCCGATCTCCCCTATGCCCATCTTATGCATGTGATGTGTTCACATTGTACCCCATCTCACAAGCACATCTTGGTTCAATCAACAGACTGTTTCTTATATGCAATGTATATGGGGAGTCATAACTAAGGCAAAACAGGTCAAGGAATAGAGAGAATAATGACCGAAATAAGCAGAAACTGAGGATTCTGGAAGAATCCGAGTCAAATAAAATACGTTTTGGTGATGTTCAGTTGTTTTCAGTTATTGTTTTGTTATTTGTGGCAATTCTATGACGTAACCGAGTATTTTGGGAAAATCCGAACCAACAAATATACTCCTGTTCAATCGAATGCATTCATAGAACACACACACTCCTTCGTACTAGAAGCCTCTCGGGCGCTACGTTCTACTCTTATAGTCCCAAGCTGGGGCTGCGTCGGGTCAGGTTCATGTTAAATTGTTTTTGGTGATTTTTGGTAAATGTCGAGAAGTTTGTGGTAATTAGATATACTCCCATTGAATCGAACATACCCCCCAAACACACCCTAGTCCTTTAGAGAATTTTAGGTCACATAGCACCCACTTTTCACCATAGAAACCAGGATGGCGGCCTCCACAAAATGGACGACGGAAACACATATCACCCTAACACACGCTGCGCATGCGTTCTGGAACCAGGTATCTCTATGGCAATGCGATCACGACACGGCCACCCACGAGGGCTACCATAACCATACTTGACGTAACTGTCTCAGGTGACTATGTCACATGAGATCATCCACGGGATCACCCAAGAGGAGGATGAAAACCACATGACATACTACTATGCACCGGGAAAATTTGCACCAGCAAAAAGCACTTCCTTATTTGGGAATTTAACACTTGTTGCAAAGGCAAAGCTCACAGTAATGAGAGACGATGGGGTACACGCTATAATGCACACACCGACTTTCCATTTTTCAAATTTTTGACCTGAGATTCCCCTCCCCTAAGCCCCCCCTCCCCCCCACACACACAGACCACGCCGACGAGAGTGAAACACAGTTTAACACACCTCTCGTGCTCGCCGTTATGCGCCGGGTAGTACTTCGCAACATGACACATGATCGACCTGTAGCTACCCCACCCCCCACACATATACGCACAAACAAATCCTGGATCCGCCACTGTCTGTTATATCAGGCATCAGACAAAATGTAAAAAAAAGTAGCGATTCTCGGAACATGGAAAAGAATTCGGAGTGTGACGATTTTCCATACATTTTCAAAGGCCACTTGTGTATGTGCAATAAGTGGACACGTCATCGGTCCATTAGGAATAAGATACTGACTAGAGATGATATGAGTTGAGATTTCCGGTAACTTTACTTAACTTAGATATGTCATGTATTTGGGGATTCATTCATTTCATTTGTGAAAACGTGGGAAAGCATCAACAATGTTCAATCGAGAGAATAGTCTCACGCAAAAGTTAATCAAGCAGAATGAAATCCCCAAACCTGAAATAACTTGGGAAAAGGGAAAATATACTACTGAGGAAATATTAACACGAAGTGAACTACCCAGAGTAATACAATATGACGTAGAAGTGGATGATCCTTCTTGTAAGAATTTGTTCCTGTCAACGCCACTTTTAGCATTCAAAGAACGGATGATCAGAAAGGTTGTGGCTTCCATTTTATGCTACGACAAAAGTCAGGAAAAGATGGTGGTAGTTGGAGATCCACTCATTATTCCAGTTGATTATGAAGGTACGGTTTTCATCTTTGTTACAAAAGGTTTCGTGCCATGTTTTGTACTATCAGAGGTAGAGATGCAACGATTAATCGCGATGCGCTTGAAGCGCGATACATTACTCATGATTCAATACGTATCGTTTTTCACTATGTATCACGATACGATAGATATAAATACGATCATGCACACAACTTCTTCGATTTTCAAAACTAGTTCAGAGAAACCCTTTTCTTGCATACCAACATTCTTAGTGATAAATATGCCATTAAAGGGATTATTCACTTAACCAAAAATTTGTGAATTCCCTCTATTGTGGTAAATATTTATCTGATTAATCCATTATATCTTGTTTGACAGAGCTCAATGAGCTCTGTCAAACAAGATATAAGGGATTAAATGTTTAGAACATATTTCCTAATAGGAAAAAAGCACTGGGAAATAAAATCAAAAACAAATTACTCAATGTCATGGGTTATCACATTGAGAAGTTACCTAATGTTTAAAGAGTGCATCCTAATTTGTAATAGAAGTAAGCTAATGGAAATGAATACAAGCAGTCCCCAAAGTAGCTGACATCTGTAGTTGCATGCCAAGAGAGATCATGTGTATCATGATACATATTGTATCGTGTGCACAGAATTGTGATACGTATCGTTAGGGAGACATATTGTTGCAGGCCTAATTAGAAGAACTGTGTCTGGACACAGGGCTTAATATTAGTCTCGATCCACAAGAATCAGTTTTGATTCTCGAAGACTCTTGCTGAAAGAATCAATTTTCAGTTTTATTGGTCAGCCCAACAGCGGTATTTGTTTTTCTGAAAAGGTCGACGTCAGACTAAGAGACTAAGAGTTCATGTTTAGCTTAACTTGACAAAGTCAAGATAAGCTATTGCCATCACGTGTGAGGAAGTCTGTTAGTCTGTGAGTTTGTGAGTCTATTAGTCTATGAGTTTGTTCACAGTTTCCTTTTGCACAGGCTGTACCCCGTAGTTCCTGTCATGAAATGTTACGGCTGTCCAAGCCCGAAACCCCAAAAACGTTCAGCAAAATCTACAGGTCATATTTAATACGAAGGGATTTCATTGTAACCTGGTAAGATGACCCTATATGATGTCGAGATGAGAACTTTCCCTTTTGCTTGCGACCGGTCAACCGTGATCGCTACACAGGCCCGAAGCCCGAAAACCTTTAGCACAGTCTATAGGCCATATTTATGAAGGAATTTCATTGTAACTTGATAGGATGACTCTTTTTGGAATAATTTCACCGTAACCTGATAACTTTGATTGACATACATTAACTGTGAGGGCCACATACATTAACTGTGAGGGCCACATTGACCCACCCCTCAATTCTTTAGTGCAGTCTTCACCTCAAATTATTTTTATTGAAAACATATCATATAGGGAACATAAATTAACATATTCCCAATCATAACAATTATTGTCTTATTTCATAATCCTTTCACAAACATTGAACATTATCCTTTTCATCAAACACAACACACAGTCAGTTTCAGCTACAGTGTCATTGACACTTTCATTGTTAGTTACTCGTTATTAACCCTTTACCCAACGTAACGGCCAAAACCGGCCAGCGCTATTCTCAAAAATCGCCAATTAATTTTCAAAATATTTTCATTTTTTGTCTCAAAAACATAGGTTATGACCCCTCGTTGGAACGAGCTCGTCGAGCTCGTTCCAACGAGGGGTCATAACCTATGTTTTTGAGACAAAAAATGAAAAAAATTAGTTATTCAAGATTTTTTTTTGCAAGTGTCGTCTGCTTTTCATGTTAGGTAAGAGGGTTAACCAAAAACAATCCCAGTCGAGCTGATATCCTCAAATCAACCGTACTGACTGCCTCTCTTTCACGCCACATTCGCTCTCAAAATGCGTACGAGCTATCAATGGATTGCCTTTGAAAAAAGTGTCGTTGTTCCAGGTCAAATAACGGTTCCTCGGTGTTTTCACTTCATTTATTTTTATTTATTTATTGGTGTTTAAGGTCACATATTTCTGCACAATGGCTAATCATGATCACAACAGTTTTACGGGTGGAGAAACCCGGTGTACCCGGAAAAAACCACCGAGCAACGGCGAGCAACTGTCAGCTCCCCAACCTATTAATTCCACACAAGCAGGGTTAGCATTGGTTGAAGACAGGTGCACCATTAACGTGCAGTACGCCTTAGTACACAGCGTCGTCGTGCCCTCACGTGGGCAATGCATGGGGGTGAAGTGTCTTGCCCAAGGACACAACGCGGTTGCCGCAGGTGGGATTCGAACAGAGGACCTCTCGGTTTGCAGCCTGCACCTCCATCTCCTGAGCCACCGCGCTCCCCGTTTTCACTTCAAAACATGCATGTTGGTTTCGCTATCAACATATTTTGATTGATTGATTAAATAGTGGAGGGTAGAAACAACGGGGGTACACCGATAAGCCTTGAAAGCAGGTTGTTATGGTCACAGTTGCTGGAACCCATTACCCAACGTAATGGTCAAAACCAGGCAACGCTATTCACAATATTCACAATTAAATTTTCATTATTGTTTCAATTTTTTGTCTCAAAAACATATCTTATGACCCCTCTTTGGAACGAGATCGCTATTTGGTATCAATATCTGGCATCTTGGTTGAACTATGATGTGGACTAACGTACTGGTTTGAAAACTAGAATGAAGGCCATGGATTGTTTATGACTCCACGTGTGATTTCTTTTCGGTTCTCGTGATCGTTTCATTCTGTTATAGCTTGAGTGTTGGACTCAGAGTTTACGCTACTCCGAAATGTTTTAGTGCCAAATGGATTTTTGTTAGATGCCAAATTATTTTTTTTTTTGTTCTGATGGTAAATTAAAAAAAACAATAACTATGTATCGTTGTTTGGGTGCAACAAGGCGCCATTTTCAATGCTGAAGCATTGTAGAAGGCGTTTGTTTGCACTCAAACTACGATATTTTCTTTTAGTATCACCTGCCTCGTTTAAGCATTTTAGTTGCAAAAAACCTACAAATAATGAAAACATAAATATTTAAAAAATAAATAGAGGACATCTTCGCTGTTTTTGTCCATTCGTGTGGACCTGAGAGCATTATTTGTAATATTATTCCACTCATGAGATAATTCCCAATATTCACTAAAACAGCGTAGATTTTCTCTTTATTATATGCTACGTGACATTTTACTACGCAATATTCAGCCAGCCCATTTCGATTGCAAACAGATTCAAGACAATAACAAAAAGCTGTTGATCGTTCCTTCAAGCCGACGTTCACGGCGACTTCATGCGCCGAAGCGTAACGTCATTTTTGGAAGCTACTAAAAAAATTCATCGTGTCGACCTGAAAATATTATTTTTCACCTACGCAAGTGCTCGTGAAAAATAAAACTTTCAGGTCCACACTCATGAGATAATTCCAGATACTGACTAAAATAGAGTAGATTTTCTGTTTTATTATATGCTACGAGACATTTTATTGCACAATAGTCAGCCCACTTCGACCCCAAATATGCGTACGTTTCTAAACAATAACAAAGATCAGCTGATCGTTCCTTCAAGACGACGTGATGCAGCGTAGCGTGACGTTATTTAGGAAGCTACTGGTGGATATTCCTCGATATCCATCGAGTCAGTGGATATCGAGAAATATGTTTTAGATAGTTTTCAATAATTCACAGGCTAGAATATAATAAAAGTCTGTGATTAATGTTTACAAAACAACTTCAGTATTAGTATTTATTACACGCCTGTTCCTTGAAATCCCAATCTACAGCCACACTAAACCGTGCGAAAAATAAAAATCTGTTCCGCACATGTGTGGAACGGAAATCGTTGACGGACTATTTTAAAAAGAAGGGAAATTTCACTGGAGTTTTCTACAAATCGTGCACCGCAATTACAATTTCAATCCCTAGCGATAGCTAAAAGTCGTCTCCTGAGTTCCAATGTGTTCTATGTGCCAGTGGGCACATAGAACACATTGGAACGCAGAGGACGAAAGAGTAACACAGGTTCCCCTCGCAAGTTTGGTTGGCAACAAAATGTGTTCTTTTTGGTGATAATTATCAAATGAATTGTTAAGTGTCCTTCAAATAATTGTTTTATAGACGCGAAAGCGTGTAATAAACACAGAACGACACGCGTGTGTGAATAGGTTAATCGATATGGCAGTTGTGCCATCGCGGAAGAATAAAACTCGAGGCCTGCGGCCTGTCGTTCTATCCATCCGCGCTGGCACTCGTGCCATGTCAATTATACCATTCACACACGCGTGTCGTTCTGTGTATTTACTCACTGTTTATTCACTCCAGTTAACAAGAAGCAAATAATTTATCTTCCAGTAGGATTAAGTAACAAAGAAATGATTAAGTAACAAAGAAAATCCACTACGACAATTCCACAGAGAGACATTTCTACCTATACTTGTTGCAAAATGGACATTTCCCCCAGATTACTGACTATAAATTTTTACCCTTTGCTTACGTAATAACAAAAGTTCATGCTGGCCAGAATGCTTTCGTGCCAAGTGGGATTTTTATTCGGTGCCAAATGAATTTTTTTGTGCCAAATGAAAGAGATTTTTTGTGCTAAATGGATGAATCTGATTGTAAATGAGAACACATTAACCATACGTCATCCTTTGAGAGTAACAAGGCGCCATCTGCTATGCTAAAACATTACAGATTGCACCTTGTTACACTCAAAGTACAATATTTTAATTCAGTATTATACCTGGCTCTCTTAAGTGTGCTAGTTGCAAAAAACACTAATGAGAAAAATATTGATGAAAAGCTAAACTAATAATTAATTAATTAATTAATTAATTAATTAATTAATTAATTAATTAATTAATTAATTAATTAATTAATTAATTTTACAAAATGATTTCGTAATTATTATTTACTCTCTGTTTATTCACTCCAAATAAACGAGGAGTAAATCATTTATATGCTACATGACATTTTACTGCGCAATATTCAGTCAGCCCAATTCGATTGCAAACAGTTTCAAGACAATAACAAAAATTTGCTGATCGTTCCGTCAAGCCGACGTTCACGGCGACTTCATGGGCCGAAGCGTAACGTCATTTAGGAAGCTACAGAAAAAATTCATCGTGTCGACATGAAAGGCTTATTAATAAATAAAGTAAGATAATAAGTAATAAACAAATGTTTTGATAAGAATCAGATTCAATGTATAAACTGTTAATTCAGTTGACCCATAACAAAGATGCATGATGTTACCTGTAGATACCTTGATAGGAGTGAATTTTGCCTCGCCTGTGCCATCAGACGGCGATTGTAAAGAAAATGACGCACTTATATAATGAAACACAAAGTCTTTGAGACCAACCAAAAGTATATATTTGGTACCAACACTGGTTGGTGTTGATACCCCGATAATAGGGTCCTCCGAATCACATATCTTCGATTCCAATCGAATCGAATCTGTTATTCGAAATCGAATCGAACCTCGAATCGAATCGAATACAGGCGATTTGAAGTCCCGACAGATAAAATATTCCAGCTACATCATCAAGGCATGCCTTCGTCGAAGGCATGCCTTGATGATGCAGCTAGAATATTACCCAGTAAGTATTTTTGTTCAAAAACAGAAACGGGGGCGAGGATTCTGATCACTGCACGGGGTTAGCCGCTAGCAACAGGGAGCTCGATACTGCTTGGGAACTTTTAATTTCATAATGTACAGAATAGCATGGGCCGTGGTGTATTTCGTCTCTTGAGAGCAAGATGGTCTTGTAATGCTAAAGCATTGCAAAGCCTTGTTTCACTCAAGGGACAGATTTATCATTTTTTTTAACTTGTGTAAAATATCAGACACAAACCATTTAATTTTTTATTCTTTTTTTAAGTTTGCATTGGTTATAAAAAGAGAGCATGCGGCAGCCAAAAGCGCAGGGAGGGCCCGAGAAACAGACTTTTAATTATTTTAGGCCTTATATAGTAATATTTTAAAAGGAAATAGCGTATTTCTAGTTATTACCTGCGATGAATGACTTCCTGACTGCAGAAAAAGTATGTTTGTAGATGTAGATTTGTTAGATGTTGCTAATACGCATTCCCAACACAAGTGTTTTTATGCCCCCGAGGGGGGGGGGGGGGGGGGGTAGGCATCTTAAATCCCGGTTGCTCGCACCCGATAGCCCGCCCGCCCGCCCGCCCGCCCACACCCCGCCCGTCCGTCTGACCGCCTGCCCGCCCGACCGACCGACTACCCGAAGCCCGCCCGATAGCCCGTCCGCCCGCCCAAGACCCGCCCGCCCGCCCGCTCACCCGCCCGACCGCCCGCCCGCCCGCCCACCCACCCACCCATCCGTCATTTTGTCCTCCCGTCTGTCTGACTTTATTTGTCGTTCCGAAGCCATATCTCTATAATGCTTTAGTGAATCTCCATGAAACTTTACTCAAGGGTAAATACCCTTGACTAAAGTTTCATGATGCACAGCAACGCCATGCTCGAGTGACAAAGGTCAAGGTCACAGGAATAGGAAAATTTAATTCTCTCACATACTGTATTTCTCCATCCAGGGCCATAATTCTATGATGCTTGAGTGAATTTTCTCAAAATGTCACACAAAGGTAAAGACGAATGGAAGGTCTGTTGCACAGTAACACCATGCTCGAGTGCCAGAAGGTTAAGGTCACAGAAACGTGAAAACTTAATTCCCTCAAAGACTGCATTTGTGTGTAGCGGTTATCTTACAACTTTATTTTGGCTTGTACTGTATGCCAATTGACGTGACATCCATATGCGTATGGTTCTGTTGAGAAAGTTCCAACATATTAGTGGTTGTATTGACCTTATGGGAATAATGTCAATACAGCTTTTGGCTGCTATGTTCAGATGTATTTTATTAAATTCGAAACCTTATGGACAAAAGTGAGCATCAAATTCAACACCAAACTTTTCATTCCAGCATTATAGGCCATTTGGCCATAGTTCGGGGACATCGGCCATTAAGTGGGATGGGTGCTCAGTGCATGTGTGGGGTAGACAGTTTAATATTTTCAACGTGCAGCCACAAGGTTGCACGTTGAAAATATTAATTGGTCTACCCCAAATACTGAATATGGACTCTTCCAATTGTTGCCATTGACCTGACATGGACGATACCACCAGGATTCAATTTATTTATTTATTAATTCATTAATTTATTGGTATTTAAATTCACATATTTCTGCACAATGGCTAATCATAACCACGACAGTTTTACGAGTGGAGGAAGCCGTAGCACCTGAAGAGAACCACCGAGCAACGGCGAACAACTGTCATCTCCCCAATATACTAACTCCACTCAAGCAGGGTTAGCATTGGGTGAAGACACGTGGATCATCGACGTGCACTACACCTTAGTATACAGCGCCACCGTGTCTCCACGTGGGTAATGGGGGCGAAGTGTCTTGCCCTAGGACACAACGTGGTTTCCGCAGGTTGGATTCGAACCGAGGACCTCTCGGCTACCAGTGTTTAAAGGGTTAAACCTACTTCAGAGACCGTCAAGTTTACATGTCTAAATTTATTTACTTTACAGGTTGGTTTAGTTTGGTAACATCATCAGAAAACTCACCACAGAAGTTAACTGTACCTCACTTTACTTCAGTAGAACAGATAGTACTGTCTAATGTAACGTCATTCTTAATCGGCGGAAATGCCAGTATAGAAGCAGTCCTAATGACAGGAAATGAAATTCTGTGCCATCATACTCTTTACCCGGGTGAGAGACTTACCTTGGTGACGACACTGTGTACCCAAACAAAGTTTAAAAACAAAATTTTTTTCAAGAGACCGAAAGGGCGGAAGGAGGAATTCGCGATTTGCCACGATAAATACGGAAGAGAAATGACAATTCCAATGAAACAAGTGGGTATATTTTATCCGACACCACCGATTGATTCAAACATCAATGAGACTGTATGGGATAAATCACTGGCCATTACATTTTCGAAAATGTTTGAGAATATATCTGTACCGTGCTTTGTAAAATTATTATATGGCAATGTTCCCACCACACCCTGTCCATTCACTGGTCTCCTCCGACTGGAATATGCTTACTACGAACACACTGTCATACTCTCTACGATCTTGAACCTGAAAAATGTTCTGTTGGAAATTCCTGTCAATAATGTGACGCCTTTTCGACTCGCTAAAGACACTACACAACTCACTACGAACATTGGATATATGAGAGCAAAAAAGCATTGTGAATTCAAAGCTGATGCTTTCACTCGAAATATGAAGGTTTGTAAGCTTTATTTCAAAAACAAAGAAAAGTCCACGAATGTGCGTAGGCCTAGTTTCCAGGATCTCGAATGTCGAGAAAACATTGATCCATTTCTTGATGATTGTGGTGGTTCCTGGGTTAGAATTGAGGACTGTGCTTTTATGGATAATAGAAATGACGAGTCTGAACACGTGAGCGAACAACAAAACATCGAGGTGATCTGTTCTGACGAAGTAAACGTAACAGACGAAAACTACAGCTCGAAGTGTTCACCCGAACTGGACACTGGCAATGACCGACCAGACCAATTGGATGATTCTGAAGAAATTACTTACAGACAATTCGACTCTGTAAATGCAATGAAAGAAAATACATGTTTCTCTTCATCAGCTTTGGCATTGAGGATGCTTGATGAACGAAGCCATTTGCATGACAAAATTACAAAACCATCCATCCCAATTTCGGAAAGAGTAAATTACAAAAGTTGTCCTGTTTCGTCTCAGTCTCAATTAGAAAATTTTTATTCTGCTCCTCGGCCTGCCACCAGTCATAGTCAAATTTCCAGTGATAGGAATGTCGACTTGTCGTCGGGTATTACTGAAGAAAACATCTATTCTGTACCACCTCAACTTGATGAGCATAACCTTTACGAAACGGTCTCATTCGACAATGAAGACAGTTGTGTCGACAGAGATTATGATTACCCCCTCGCGAAGCAAACACGTCTACCCATGAATGATGACGTATCTCGAGTGCGAGTAACGCCCCCGGTCTGTGTTGACACTGTTGACAGTCCAATCAAATGCAGAAATAGCTACGGCGACTCCTCTAACGAGCACAATAACATTTATGAAAATACGAGTGACCTTGAAGGCGATTATCAAAATGACATACCATCAACAGTCATCAACTCAAAAGTCCAGAATAAGAAAACTGAGAAACCCCGTATATCATCTCCCAAACCTACAAGAGAACGTTCAAGATCCGATGTATCGCATCCTGTTCCACATGTGACGAAGAGTGAAATTAAACTTGAAATTGCGACTAAGTACCACAGCCCCAAAAAATCATCTCAGCCAGCACTAAGCTCAAATAACCTTGATAGTGAGCCAGTTAAAGATACGTCTAAGTCTCAAAACATGAAATCTTCGAAGAAAGATGACAAAACGGATGATATTGAGACAAAGGTTCGTTGTCCAGGTAGCATGCTTTCTGGGGCAGACTTCCCAGAAAGCACGATCCCTGGACAACGAACCGTGGATTCGCTATCATCAACAGAAATCGTTGCAAAATTAAAAAGAGAAAAGGCGAGAGCACAATCTCCCAATACTACAAGAGATCGTTCGAGATCTGATGTTTCGCATTCTGTATCAAAAGGTGCGAAACGCGAAATTAAACTTGGAACTCAGAGTGAGTCCCACGTCCCCTTAAAATCAGTTCAATCTGCACCATACTCAAAAGTTCCTGACATTGAGTCAGCAAAAGACACGTTCAAGTCTTCAAACACGAATCCTTCGAAGAAAGATTGTCACAATGATGGCATCAAGGCTTCTTCCCCAAAGCGCAGTTTCACTGGACAACGGACCCTTGATTCGGTGTCGTCAACGGAAATTGTTGGCGAATTAAGAAAAGCGAAGGTGAGTGATAAAACCATTGAAGACTTTCTTGCTAAAGGCATTGATGGAAAGATGCTGAATGCATTTGAAAAGGAGACGCTGCTGGAGAAGTTTCCTGAGATGAAAATGACAGATGTTTTAAAAATAGCGTTGTTCATAAAAGGATGGCGTTCAAACACTTGACAAAGCATTTCTTTAAACATCCGCAGAATGAATAAAGTGGCACTTCGACTCACTTGAAGTTGAATATTGATAACCCTATCACTCCTGATGGTATCTTCCTTGTCAATTCAATACGGCAAGTTGGACGGCCCATGTTCAATGTTGACACACCAATTAATAATTTCAACGTGCAGTCTTGAAGCGGCCATTTTCTTTATGCAATTAATGAGCAGCACATTCTTTATGTATGTACGACGACTAGTGGCGGGGCTACGGCTCAGAACCCCCTCCCGAAAAGTGGCGCTGCTCCCACCCCCAATACATTGGCCCAATGCAACTTCCACACAACACAGAGCCCCAAAATGGACTCCAACATAAGGACTGCACACGCCAGAGCACTAAGTTTTGAAACTTTTCTCAGGGTGGTGGGATAAGCCTAACTAGGACAATCCGGTTGTTGCCCCTTCCTTCCACGGATGGGGCAACGGCCGGAGGATACTATTTAGCACTAGGGAAGGCCTCCAACATCCCACATAACAGCCTTTCAAACAACAGCTTTGCCGAAAAACTGTCTAGGGCACCCCTATTATAGAATCCTGGCTGCGCGCCCGATTACGATGTGTGCTGGTCCTTCGCCGAAAATGCGGCTTCCAAATTCACATGGTTAAACGAAATGACACTTAGTCGGTGACATTTAAGCGATTAGCCTGAATATTCGACGAAAATAAATCCAAGTACGTAGACCAAAAATGTACAGCTGAGAACATTTTACATATCCTCCAGGTATAATAGTACTAAATATTTTCCCATAGACAACCATTATAACGTCCGCGTGAAAACATATTATTGCACCATTTTTATTTTGACATTCAAATACCTTTATCAAGTGTAGCCCTTCAGACAACTTTTCCTTCTTCAAAACTGGAGGCTATGCAACAAACAAGAAAGAAAAATTGACAAGAAGGAAACAACCGGTCACGGACAATTTTTTCGGGGAATTCCCATCAAAAACACACCAATAGTCAATTATATTTCTTAGGCCCCAAATAAATCAAATCGCTTCTCACTTTTCTCTGGAATATTCAGCGATGATTCAAGATGTCAGTACAAGGTTTTTAAAACAATATTTTTTTCGCAAGGCTGCTAAGTTTCGGAGATTGCATGATTTCTGCGCGCAAATTTTCAAGGCCGGTAACTCTAATTCAAATATTTACAACTGTCATACCTCTGATCTTTACATTTTCGATGTATCATGGTAGTTTATTTTGAACTGACAAAAAAAAATTATTTCAAATGAAAAGTACAATTAACAAGTCAAGCTTGTATTCCAGGTGTCAATATTATAAAACATTTATAATGGTATTTTCTAGAATTGTATTTTCTAGTTGTGACTGTAAATGGGCTGAAATGAACCATTAACATTTTCGAAGATGTGGCAATGTTCCTGTTGACAAATTGCCATATCTTTTAAAATACTAATGATTCATTTTAGTCAGTTATATTAATAGGTAGAAAATACAATTCTAGAAAATACAACTGTAAAAGTTTTATAGTATTGTCTCCAGTCTTTATTGTCTTGGTGGTGAGATTATTTCATGGACCTTCAAAAACCCCATCCATCCATTTTCAGCAGAAAATTGCCGGTGGACCCCCTATTGGGTTCACTTGGAGGCCCCAAAATTGACAACACATGGTGGTGCGTGAAATTTCGTGAAAATGACCTATAGGGGAAATGGATCTGATTGAACAGACGGCGGCATGTCGAAATGTTCTCTATGTTAACTACCGTTGGTAGTCCACATAGAACACATTTCAATATACCAGCAGTAGTCTGCCATTGGTTGCTCAGATGAGAGGAAACTGCGTTCCTCAATTTGAAAATTCAAAATTTTCTCCGATTGGCCCAAACTGTTGTCTTCCCGAAAAGGAAATATGTTTAACCCTTTACCCAACGTAACGGCAAAAACCGGTCAGCACTATTCTCAAAAATCGCCAATTAATTTTCATTATTTTTTCATTTTTTGTCTAAAAAGCATATGTAATGGCCCCTCGTTGGAACGAGCTCGACGGGCTCGTTCCAACGAGGTGTCATAACCTATGCTTTTGAGACAAGAAAAAAAAAATAGGTATTCAAGAATTTGTTTGCAAGTGTCGTCTGCTTTTCGTGATAGGTAAAGGGTTAAAATGCATGCTCCCACTTGAAAGAGAAATGTATGAAGTTTCGAAAGTGTAGTTCAACCTTTATTATTAAAAGCGTTTCTGGTGGCTATCACGTTTTATTAAAAAAGTACCAAAATTTACTCGACAAGTTGAACAAACGTTTTTTTCCTTCTTAGAGAGTTTTTAATCAAGACAACACTCCGGCGGAGTGTCATGCGACGTTGTCTCCACTTACCACAGGGGGCACATCTCGAGTATCTCTCAAACTGCAGCAGATATCAGTCATGTGTCAATCGATCCGTGTTACAATTGTCCCCGATCTCCCCTATGCCCATCTGCTGCATGTGGTGTGTTCACGTTGTACCCTATCACACAAGCACATCTTGGTTCGATCAACAGACTGTTTCTTATATGCAATATCCCCTAGCATGTACATGTACTAGATCAGGCAACTGGATAGACTGAGGCAGCATGTACCCATGTGCTGCATGCGATATGCACACGTTGTTACTCATTATCTTCTATCACATAGACGCATATGGGAAGTCATATCTAAGGCAAACAGGTCACGGAATGGAGAGAATAATGACAGGAAAAAGCAGAAACCGAGAATTCTGGAAGAATCCGAGTCAAATAAAATACGTTTTGGTGATGTTTAGTTGTTTTCAGTCATTCCTGGCTTGTTTGTGGCAATTCTATGACGTAGCCGTGGAAAATCCGAACCAGCAAAAATTCTCCTTTTCAATCGAATGCATTCACAGAACGCACACACTCCTTCGTACTAGAAGCCTCCCGGGGCGCTACGTACTACTCTAATAGTACCAAGCCTGGATTGCGTCGGGTCAGTTTCATGTTAAATTGTTTTTGGTGATTTTTGGTAAATGTCGAGAAGTTTGTAGCAATTAGATATACTCCCATTCAATCGAACGTACCCTCTGAACACACCCTAGTCCTTTAGAGAATTTTAGATCACATAGGTTAGGTTAAACATATTTTTATTTGCCAAACAAATAAGTTGCAAATTGGGATTGGAGGACAAGTGCTGTCCACTTAGTATACCCTCCGCTCCTTTAACATGATACAAAAAATCAATATAATGGCGAAACAAACAAATGAGAGAAATGTAAAAAAATATATATATATATACTAGAAAATCTAACTTCACAATAAAAAGAGTGAGAGAGAGAAAAAAACGTGATTGATTGATTGATGTCCTTTCTGCACCTTGAGTCTGTCTCTGTCAATTTGATTTTCCATGCCGATGGTCGACCAGGCGCTGCACTGAGTGGTTGCTACTACTACTACCACCATCATTACTGCTACAACTATAGATAATACTTTTACTATCGCGTTCAAATCTTACCACCGACATAGCACTCCTGCAGCGAATAATAATAATAATAATAATAATAATAATAATAATAATAATAATAATAATAATAATAATAAAAATAATAATAATATTTACATATTAATTTCCGTAGTCATCCATTGGTTACACTTTAGCCGCCTAATCACGAGCCTAAGGAGTCGCAATGAACTGCATGTGTTAAACAATACTAGGATGGAAACTCATTATCGAATCTTCGAGTGTTACGAATAAATTTTTGAACAAATTTAAAAAGTGAGGTATTAGTTTTATCTTCTAAAATGGGATCGCCATACAGTAAAATATCAACGGAGTTCAAATGAACATTAATTTCCAATAGTTTACCAATGAGAGCGTTGCGAGATTCTGAATAAAAGGGGCAAAAGAGTAAATAGTGATCTGCGTCCTCAACAACAGCTGGACAATGGGGACAGTATGGAGATTCGGAGATGTAATTGAGAAACTTATCACTGTTCAAATCGCTGCAACAAGTTCGAATTCTACTATGAATAATGTTGTATTTTCTGACACCACAGGAGAAGTATCCTGGAGGTCTCTCTTCAGGCGGTGATATGAGTTTTTTGAATTCATTAAGTGAACTGCTGTTTCGCACGGACACTTGTAGACTATTCCATGTTCCTGTACACGAGGGGAAAAATGATCTTTTGAATAGCTTTGTTCGCATGCAATAAGGCATAAAATCTGCCGAATTTCGAAGGTTATAACCAGATGTGTCACGAACTCTTCGTGGTAGTAATTCCTGCAGATAATCGGGCGCATCGTTGTTTACGATTTTGTAGAAGGTGCACATCTTTTGTATGTGTCTTCTTGTTTCGAGGCTGTCCCACCCAACTTCAATCAAAAGGAGATCTCGCGATACTGATCTCGTCAGCCCTGATACGATGCGTGCGGCATCACAGTGTATATCCTCTAGACGCTTCATCATATATTGGGGAGCTCCGCACCACACCGGACTCCCGTATTCCAATATTGGCAAAATGAAGGCATTGTACATCTTATTCAAAATTTGTCGATTGAAAATATGCTTTAGTTTTCTTAACTGTGAAAGTCTAACACAGGCTTTTTTACAAATGTCGTCAATATGTGCTTCCCAGCCCAAGTTTGATTGGATGGATAATCCCAAGTGTTTGTGGACGCCAACAAAGTCAAGTGTTTCGCTGTCGAACAAAACACTTGGAATAATGACATCCCTATTGAGTGTAAACAACATCGCGCTGGTTTTTTTAGCATTAAATGTGACCAGCCAGGTATCGGCCCATTTGTTGATTTTTTGGAGTTCGATGTTCATTTTTGACTCAATGCTATGAATGTCAATAGATGATACGGTCAAACAGGTATCGTCAGCGAAGAGTCTAACAATAGACTCAATATCGTCGGCTATATCATTGATGTAGACCAAAAATAAAAAAGGGTCAAGAACAGACCCCTGAGGAACCCCCGCTTCTATGTTTCTGTACTCGGATTTTCATTCGTTAATTTTCACCCATTGACTTCTGTGTGCCAAATAGCTTTGAAACCATCGCAGCAAGGGACCAGAAACCCCATATTGCTTCAGTTTGAAAATTAGACCGGTGTGCCAAACCCTGTCAAAGGCCTTGGAAATATCACAAAAAACACCACAAGTTTGCATATTTTTATCTATGGCGTTGCAAAGGTTATGATAGACCTCTATCAACTGGTACACTGTACTATTATTCGGCAAAAACCCTGACTGGAATTTGTAAAATAAACCATTTTCAAGATCACATAGCACCCACGTTCCACCATAGAAACATGGGTGGCAACCTCCACAAAAACGGACGACGGAAACACATGTCACCCTAACACACGCTGCGCATGCTTTCTGGAACCAGGCATCTCTATGGCAATGAGGTCACGACACGACCACCCACGAGGGCTACCGTAACAACCATACCTGACGTAACTCTGTCACGTGACTATGTCACATGAGATCATCCACGAGATCATCCAATAGGACAGTGAAAACCACATGGCATACTACTGTGTACCGGAAAAATTTGCACATGCAAAAAGCACTTGTTGCAAAGGCAAAGCTCCCAGTAATGAGGACGATGGGGTACACGCTATAATGCTGACACCGACTTTCCATTTTTCAAATTTTTGACCTGGGATCCCCCCCCCCCCCACATACACACACATACACACACACACACAAACACGTATACACAGGCCACGCCGACGAGAGTGAAACACAGTTTAACACACCTCTCGTGCTCGCCGTTATGTGCCGGGTAGTGCTTCGCAACATGACACATGATCGACATGTAGCCACACACCCCCACACACACATACACACAGACCACGCCGACGAGAGTGAAACACAGTTTACCACACCTCTCGTGCTCGCCGTTATGCGCCGGGTAGTGCTTCGCAACATGACACATGATCGACATGTAGCCATCCCATCCCCCACACATACACGCACAAACAGATCCTGGATCCGCAACTGTCAGTTCGTCCCCTGTGTTCTAATGTGTTCTATGTGCCAGTAGGCACATAGAACACATTGGAACTCAGGAGACGAGTTATATCAGGCGTCAAAAAAGGGAAAAAAAGGATTTCGGAGTGCAACGATGTTACATACATTTTCAAAGGAAACTTGTGTATGTGCAATAAGTGGACACGTCATCGGTCCGTTAGGAGTGAGGTACTGACTAGAGATGATACGAGTGGAGATTTCCGGTAACTTTACTTAACTCAGATATGTGATGTATTTGGGGATTTATTATTTCATTGGTGACATCGTGGGAAGGTATCAAAAATGTTGAAGCGAGAGAATAGTCTCACGCAAAAGTTAATCAAGCAGAATGAAATCCCCATACCTGAAATAACTTGGGAAAAGAGAAAATATACTTCTGGGGAAATATTAACACGAAGTGAACTACCCAGAGTAATACAATATGACGTACAAGTGGATGGTCCTTCTTGTAAGAGTTTGTTTCTGTCAACGCCACTTTTAGCATTCAAAGAACGGATGATCAGAAAGGTTGTGGCTTCAGTTTTGTTCTACGATAAAAGTCAGGAAAAGATGGTGGTAGTTGGAGATCCACTCATTATTCCAGTTGATTATGAAGGTACGGTTTTCATCTTTGTTACAAAAGGTTTCGTGCCATGTCTTTTACCATCAGAGGTTGGGAAGCAACGATTAATCGTGATACAGTGAACCACGATACATTGCTCACGATTCAATACATATAGTTCACTATGTATTGCGATACAATAAATATAAATAACATCAAGCAAAACAACATATTGGATTTTGAAAACTAGAGAAACACTGTTTTTGCACACCAACATTGATAGTGATAGATATGCCATTAAAGGGATTATTCAGTCAACCAAAATTTGGTTGATTAATCCATTATATCTCATTGAGCTCTGTCAAACAAGATATAAGGGATTAAATGTTTAGACCATATTTTTTGAGAGGAAAAACGCACTGAAAAATGGGTCCTAAAATCAAAACCTTAAATTACTTAACTGGTAGAGAGCGGGAAGCCCATATTTGGGCTTTATTCTGAAGTGTCGGTACCACAGCTTGAAGGGTCACATTCAGTGGATGTGTTTTGTATTATCTTTGAAGTGATATTATCTAGTCTGTGGGGGTTTGCCTTGTTACAATTTATGGGAGAGTGCCCATAGGCGCTCTCCCATAAATTGTAACAAGGCAAAGACCTGTGTTGAAGTTGTGATGGCCAAAAATAATTTAGCACTCTACCAGTTAATATCAATGGTTGTCACATTGAGAAGTTACCTATTGTTTAAAGTGTTCATCAACCTCATTTGTAATAGAAGTAAGCTACTGGAAGTGAATACACGCGGTTCCCAAAGTAGCTGACATCTGTAGTTGCATGCCAATAGAGATGACATGTATCATGATACAGATTGTATTATGTGCACAGAATTGTGATGCATATCATATCGTTAGAGAAGCATATCCTTGCAACCCTAGCTGGTACCAAGTTTGGTATGATGGGCAAAAAACTGTTGGTACCTATCTCAATGGAAGGTACCAAAAATATATTATTACTCCCACCCCAAAAGGCTGTGTTCTCAGGCATTTTTGCTCTGAAAAAACAGACGAGGAAGGAAGGCTTTTTTCTCAGTACTATGAATTTAAAATCTTAAGTTAATTCTTTTGTTTGAAAGTCTTACTGCCCGTTGTATACTCATATGGCTCTTTGTAACTGATCATTTTACAAGACTGTGAAGCTACCAATTCAAACAGGATCACGTTAGCCCATTAAAAAAATTTCTTATTTCTTAGGTAATTTTCTCTCAATTTCATGATGAGGGAGGTACGCTTTTTATTTGTAAAAAATTTTTACTCATGATTCAATACGTATCGTTTTTCGCTATGTATCACGATAAATATAAATATTATCAAGCAAAACAACTTCTTCGATTTTCAAAACTAGTTCAGAGAAACCCCTTTTCTTGCATACCAACACTGATAGTGATAAATATGCCATTAAGGGGATTATTCCATCAATTTCCTCTATTGTAGTGAGCGCGGTGGCTCAGTGGTAGACTGTTGGACTTCTATGCTAGAGGTCCCGATTTCGATCCCCGTCCGGGACGACCCGCGTTGTGTCCTTGGGCAAGGCACTTTATCCCGATTGCCTACATGGGGGCACGATGACGCCGTGTACTAAGGCGTACTGCACGTCGATGGTGCACATGTCTTCAACCGCTGTAACCCTGCTTGAGTGGTGCTTGAAGAGAGTTAGAATGTTGAGGAGCTGACAGTTGCTCGTCGTTGCTCGGTGGTTCTCTAAGGGTACTCCGGCTTCCTCCACCCGTAAAACTGTCACGGTCACGATTAGCCATTGTGCATAAGTATGTGACCTAAAACCCCAATAAATAAATGATAATCCTCTATTGTAGTAAATTTTTATTTGATTAATCCATCATATCATTTTTGACAGAGCCCAATGAGCTCCTTCAAACTAGATATAAGGGATTAAATGTTTAGAATATGTTTTCTGAGAGGAAAAAAGCACTGAAAAATGGGTTATAAAATCAAAAACTTAAATTACTTAACGTCATGGGTTATCACAAGGAGAAGTTACCTAGTGTTTGAAGAGTGCATCCTAATCAGTAATAGAGAACACTGTAAAAAATATAGGTTCTTTTTAGAACCCAAACTGGTTCTAATCTTGTCCCTGAGATGGAACCAGTTCTGTTTAAACAGTATTTATTTCAAATCAAATAAATTTATAAAGATTAACATTAAATATTAACAGAATTAAACATAAACTGAGGGGGTTTCAGCCGTAAGTTTAGAGCTTATACGAGGTTGTCTCAAATCATTATTAAGCAAAGGAGATATGAACAGTTGGCATATCGAACCAGTTTTGGTTCTGTACATTTATTTATTTATATCTATTATTATTTTGTGTGTATTTTTTTTTATTTCACCCCCTTATTATTTAACAAACAATTTTTTATTGGTTTCTTCCCTTCAACAAGGAATTAAAAACGTGATTCCCATCGGAACATTTTTTCGTGGTGGTGGTCTCCCGTTTTCCAACAAATATTCCAAAATGCATCCCCTGGCTTCGGTGGTGAGACATCGATGCGCTAACTTCAACTCTTCCGATTTTGTAGACTCGGGTTCTCCAACGCAAAACACGAATTGCCTTCAACATTTGATCACATCGTCGCATCGTTCACATTCCAATGCGGGCATGAAATACATAGTGACGATGTCTTCCCATTCCATCGTGAGACACGAATGATTAATGTGGTTAAATTCTCTCTCCTCTCGACAGCCAAGACATCTTTTTTTCAAGATGTGAGGAAGTTGTTCGTTCACGCAGATCGCGTAAGCTCCACACAGTGCCTTTCGACGAAACCAAGTTCTCGATTCCATGGAATCGTTCATCTTACTCATAATTATATATATATATACAAAATATAATTATATATATATACAAAAAAAAAGTTTTTAAAAATTAAAAAATTTTTAGAATTTTTTTATATTCTTATTATTATTTTTTTCTGTTGTTTATTTTTCTCTCCATATATATAGTACACGTTATATTCATCTCATCATCAACCGAATAAACAAATTCTTTTCATCTATTACACTCTAAAATCGGTTGGGTTAAAAATCAACCAAAATCGACTGGGTTGAGTGAATATGAACCCAAATTGGGTTCATATTCACTCAACCCAGTCGATTTGGGTTGATTTTTAACCCAACCGATTTAGAGTGTACGATTGCACGTATTTTTATTATATTTTTCGAAAGAAGGATTTTATGTTTTTCGTATTCTCTTAAAACCATCATCTTTTCATCGTCGTCGTCGTTGTTAAAAAGATACGGGAAATAACGCATAATGATTTCTATCCTTTCAGCAAAGATCCACGATCTATTTGACGCGAACGAGTGTAATCTGCTAATAAATTTCACACACTGCCGAATGGATTTTTCAATATTTTCATCACCACCACGATTGAATACATTGACTACGTTTTTTGTGCAACAAAACATGCGACGAATTTCCCCACCATTGTAACGTTCTACAAGTTCCAATTTGTATTTTAAACAATCTAGGATATCTATAATCATGTGACAATCCTGATAAGACACATTTTTTTCGTTCATCGTTTCGATATTTTCGAAATAGCTTCGATTTAGGGATATGAATAACAATATTAAAGAAAACAATGTTACGCACCCGTTTAAACATGTTTCGTATATGATTTGTTCTGATTGAATTCTTTCGAATGCACACTCATGTAAATTTTTAGAAAACAGTTAAAAGCTTTTCGTAAAACCAACATCTTGTTAGTTTTTTTCTCTCTCCTTTTGCTTCATTTTTTTAATTATTACTTTTTTTAATTGTTATTTTTTTATTTTATAATAACATATCCAAAGTGGGGTATATTCTTAAATGGCGAATTCTGACCAAACAACAAACCTTCACCGATCGGTTCCACATTCTCTCTGGTGTTCAGATAGCGACCGTCTCCGTGGAAAGCATCGCCGCCACTGCCTTTTCTCGTGGGTCCAAGAACTAGTGAGTCCCGAGAGAGCTCCCACGCCCAGAGCTGGCAACCCCGTCTTCGTGAGAATGGGTAATGCTTTGGCGGCGAGTTCCACAACTAGCGGTAAGAAACTGGCTTTCATTCTCAGATTGTGTCTCAGTTGAGCGGAACTCAGTCTCACCATCGTTCCCATTCGATTACGAATAGCTTTCTCCATCCTTTTGTTTTGAGTTTTAGTCCAGGCGATCCAATCGCTACCGCCACTCACCAGGCAATCCGATCACTACCGCCACTCACCAGATCTTTGTAACAGAATTTAAATCTAACGGCTTCGCCTCGATGCCTCAACGCTCTGCAATGTTTAGCTTTCTGTCCTTCGGATATGTTCACGTTTTTAACCCTTTACCCAACGTAACGGTCAAAACCGGCCAGCGCTATTCTCAAAAATCGCCAATTAATTTTCATTATTTTTTCATTTTTTGTCTCAAAAACATAGGTTATGACCCCTCGTTGGAACGAGCTCGTCGAGCTCGTTCCAACGAGGGATCATAACCAATGTTTTTGAGACAAAAATGAAAAAAAATTAGTTATTCAAGAATTTTTTTTGCAAGTGTCGTCTGCTTTTCATGTTAGGTAAAGGGTTAATGAAGTATCGACGAGTACTCATATTTGTTATTTTTTTCACTGGATTATATATATATATATTTTTTAAATTATAAATATTATAATTTTTTGTATTATTATAAATATTATAAGTTTTGTTTTTTGATCGAATCCCAATATCTTGCCGATTGAATCTTCCACACTAAAATCCACTCGAAAATTATTTCCCAGGTCTAATATCATCTGTAGAGTACTCGTATTGGGAGTGAGTCTTATCATCTTGCTTCCATAACCGTCGGTCTTCATCCTTGCCTAGATGTGATGGTTCATATCGTCTATGTTGTAACTCCCTTTGGGAATTTGAATCTCAAAACCAATCCACTCCATTGGAATACTTGAACGTTTTATTCTTTTTGGTGATGTTGGGAAACGAATAGGAAGTCTCGAGATTAACCAACGCCATCTCGTATCTCTTTTCCTTCTTCAATTCGATGGAAGGTTCGAATTTAGTCGTGAATCGAGTCGTGTCGTGACTCCCTACGATTTGAAAGGACTGTTTTGCAGCCATATTCTCGACTATCTGTTCTAATAGTAGAAGTTCTGACATTTTTTATTATTATTATTTGTTAGTTATATATTTTTTATATTTTATCGATTTGTTTTGGGTTTTTTTTTTCTTCTGTGTTATTATCGGGAATATAAAAAAAATTGTCGAATCCACTTCGATATTTTCCGTTGTTAAATTCACAAGTCAAATCGATCACCAAGAACTTGTGAAGTCCTTTGTCTCACACCTTCTTACAGAATCTCCTAAATTCTTCCCTGCTCGTGCCGTTGGCCACGTGATCTCCATAGACGTGATTGAGATTCTTGAGATCCTGATGAAAGAGACACAGAAAATTAGCATTCTCCCTTATCGTCTGTCTGGGCAGTCGAAAATAATTCTGAGACAAACAGAAACAATCCATGTTCCTGTGACGACCTCGAACGTAATACGATTCGCATCGATTCTGTCTCTCGAACAGCAGATTTTCAAAGATCATGAGATTCTTATTCTTCGACTTCAGCTGTCTGGGATCGGGAACATCGTCAGCGTTCTCATAAAACAGACATTCCACGTTCGAACACTCAATGTTTCCTCGCCGCCCCTTCCAATATATTCGAAGTCTCGTGTCCGTCGAATTCGTCTCGACTGTCGAAGATTCTCAACATGACGTCCTTGGGTAATTTACGCATCATCCACTCTCGAAGCAATCTGTATTCCGGTTGAAAGAGACTCTTGCCGAAAACGAATAATCTGTCGTAATCCAACCATCCGGGTTGCAACAATAGATTCATCAAGAGATTGGTCTTTCCACAATTCGGTTTTCCCACTATCAGACCTCTTATGCTCTTGGAAAAGAACTCGTCATTCGACCTCTTGGTCATCACGTCATTCCAAGACGCCTTTGATATCCATTTTTTTACTATGTTTTGAATTATGTGTTTTTTCTATTTTTTTTTCTTTTTTCTTTCTATTTTTTATATATATACAAAAAAGTTTTTTTATTAATAAATCACTTTCAATCCCGATCCTTTCGTCATTTTAGCTAAGTCTTGTTTCGGTACGACGTCATCATAGAAGTCTTTCCAACTTTTCGGTTTGATTCTCGATCGTTTGGCAGGTGGTTGTGGAGTTATCAATTTATTTATGCTGAACACTTAAATCACGCCTTTTCCTTTGTGTACGATTAACCCTTTACCTAACCTGAAAAGCAGTCGACACTTTCAAAAATTTTTTTTGAATAACCAATTTTTTTTCATTTTTTGTCTCAAAAACATAGGTTATGACCCCCTCGTTGGAACGAGATCAATGCGCTGACATAACCTATTTTTTAAGACAAAAAATGAAACAATAATGAAAATTAATTGGCGATTTTTGAGAATAGCGCTGGCCGGTTTTGGCCGTTACATTGGATAAAAGGGTTAACAAGTAAATGCAGCATTTGTTCAATATATATATACACACATCAAAATAAATAATACGCTATTCAAGATGCAGAGAAAGAAAAAGAGAAAGAAAAGAGGGGAAATGATCCCATGTACTCATAAAACAAATATCAAACTGTCTCTATCAAACTCACTAGGCCGCAACACTCCAACTGTGTGGAGTTAGTACGTTTTGGAGAGTCTGTGATTTGCTCGCCGTTGCTCGGTGATTCTCTCCGGGCACTCTAGCTTCCTCCACACGTAAGTCTGTCCGATACGAAGTGACCCTGGCTGTCGAAAGTGTCGTTAAATCCCAATAGATAAATAACTATATTTACTAGAGTTTCACCATTAAGGGCCACGTTCCAATTTATATGAGTTTCTTGTCTTGCGTGAACAGGTAGATCACATGTTCCAATATACAGGCTTTTTGTGGTCTTGCTAAGGAAAGTTATTGAACCTTGGCTGTGGTTTATATTGAAGTATTGGCTGCTTGTGCCTCTACCTCATCTTCGGTCCTCGATAAGGTCCGGACGTGTGGGAGGGCGGTTTGGTCGTCTTACAGAGATCACTAACATAACAGAGATATAAAAAAATGTGGGTTTTAGGAGTAGGCTGTGATGGAAATCATTATGTTGTAAGGCCAGGAGGTTTTCTCCCGCATTAATTTTTTTTCAAGGCGAGCAGTGAGAGAGTGAATAAATCGCTCTCCTGAAATGCCAGGCCTGTCTAACTGATCACCTATAAATGCCAGGCCTGTCTAACTGATCACCTATAAATGTCTGGCCTGTCTAACTGATCACCTATAAGTTTTCCACAAAGGGTGTCTTGCTTCCAAGGGCCCCAGAAAACTCAACTGGCTTTGAGTGCATCCACAAGAAGTTAACAAAATCGGGGACCTGTATCAGTGAATAAGTTTTCCAGCCTGTTAACTGTTGATATCTTACAAACAGCTACTCTCCGATTTATGTTCTCGCCAAGCTGAAGTTGTTTGTTTAGGCTTAATACTAGCTTTCAATTTTCCTTTTCATGTAAGACCCGTGAGCATTTATTTATTAACTTGGCTCTATTTATTTATTTATTGGGGTTTAACGACACTTTCGACAGCCAGACTCACCTCGTGTCGGACAGTTTTGCAGAGAACCACCGAGTAGCTTCGAACAACTGTCAGACTCCCCCAACGTACTAACTCCACATAAGCAGGATTAGCATTGGTTGAAGATAAAGTGCATGCACCATCTTAGTGCAGTACACATTAGTACACAGCGCCCACGTGGAGGACAATCGAAATTAAGTACCTTGCACTAGGACACAATAGAGTCACCCATGGCGGTGATCACTTAGGCTCTAAATTACATTATTATTATTAACCCTTTGAACACTAGAGGCCGCTTTTCCGTCCAGGAACATCTTAACGTCATAATTTCAATAAATGGGATGGGTGCTCAATGCAAGTGTGGGATAGACAATTCAATATTTTTAACGTGCAGCCCCAAGGCTGCACGTTGAAAATATTAATTGGTCTATCGCCAAATACTGAATATGGACTCTTCCAATTGTTGCCAGTGAACTGACATGGACGATACCACCAGGATTCAATTTATTTATTTATTTATTGGTGTTTAAGGTCACAGATTTCTGCACAATGGCTAATCATAACCACAACCTTTTTACGAGTGGAGGAAGCCGTAGTACCCGTAGAGAAAACCCGAGCAACGGCGAGCAACTGTCATCTCCCCAAAATACTAATTTCACTCAAGCAGGGTTAGCATTGGCTGAAGACAGGTGCACCATCGACGTGCAGCACGCCTTAGTACACAACGTCACCGTGTCTCTACGTGGGTGATGGTGGCGAAGTGTCTTACCGAAGGACACAACGCGGTTTCCGCAGGTTGGATTCGAACCAAGGACCTCTCGGCTACCAGTGTTTAAAGGGTTAAACCTACTTCAGAGACCGTCAAGTTTACATGTCTAAATTTATTTGCTTTACAGGTTGGTTTAGTTTGGTAACATCATCAGAAAACTCACCAGAGAAGTTAGCTGTACCTCACTTTACTTCAAACGAACAGATAGTACTGTCTAATGTAACGTCATTCTTAATCGGCGGAAATGACAGTATAGAAGCAGTCCTGATGACAGGAAAGGACACTCGGTGCCATCATACTCTTTACCCGGGTGAGAGACTTACCTTAGTGACGACACTGTGTACCCAAACAAAGTTTAAAAACAAAATTTTTGTCAAGAGACCGAAAGGGCGAAAGGGAGAATTCGCGATTTGCCACGATAAAAACGGAAGGGAAATGAAAATTCCAATGAAACAAGTGGGTATATTTTATCCGACACCACCGGTTGATTCAAACTTCAACGAGACTGTGTGGGATAAATCATTGGCCATTACATTTTCGAAAATGTTTGAGAATATATCTGTGCCGTGCTTTGTAAAATTAGTATACGGCAATGTCCCCACCACACCCTGTCCATTCACTGGTCTCCTCCGACTGGAATCTGCTTACTACGAACACAGTGTCATACTCTCTACGATCTTGAACCGGAAAAATGTTCTGCTGGAAATTCCTGTCAATAATGTGACGCCTTTTCGACTCGCTAAAGACACTACACAACTCACTACGAACGTTGGATATATGAGAGCAAAAAATCACTGTGAATTCAAAGCTGATGCTTTTTCTAGAAATATGAAGGTTTGTAAACGTTATTTCAAAAAAAAGGAAAAGTCCACGAATGTGGATAGGCCTAGTTTCCAGGATCTCGAATGTCGAGAAAACATCGATCCATTTCTTAATGATTGTGGTTGTTCCGGGGTAAGAGTTGAGGACTGTGCTTTTATGGATAATAGAAACGATGAGCCTGAACACGTGAGCGAACAACAAAACATCGAGGAGGTGTGCTCTGACGAATTGAACGTGACAGACGAAAACTCGAGCTCGAAGTGTTCACCCAAACTGGACACTGGCAATGACCGATCAGACCAATGGGATGATTCTGAAGAAATTTCTTACAGAAAATTCGGTTCTGCAAATGCGATGAAAGACAATACACGTTTCTCTTCGTCAGCTTTGGCATTGGGGATGCTTGATGAACGAAGCCATTTGCACGACAAAATTACAAAACCACCCATCCCAATTTCGGAAAGAGTAAATCACAAAAGTTGTTCTGTTTCGTCTCAGTCTCAATTAGAAAATTTTTATTCTGCTCCTCGGCCTGTCACCAGTCATAGTCACATTGCTAGTGATTGGAATATCGACTTGACGAGTTTTACTGAAGAAAATATCTATTCTGTACCATCTCACTTGTCGTCAAGTTTTACTGAAAAAAATATGTATTCTGTACCATCTCAACTTGATAAGCATAACTTTTACAAAACAGTCTCATTCGACAATGAAGACAGTTGTGTCAATAGAGATTGTGATTACCCCATCGCGAAGCAAACACGTCCATCCATGAATGATGACGTATGTCAAGTGCGAGTAACGCCCCCAGTCTGTGTTGACACTGTTGACAGTCCAATCAAATGCAGAAATAGCTACGGCGACTTGTCTAACGAGAACAATAACATTTATGAAAATACGAGTGACCTTGAAGGCGATTATCAAAATGACATACCATCAATAGTCATCAACTCAAAAGTCCAGCACAAGAAGACTGAGAAACCCCATATATCATCTCCCAAACCTACAAGAAAACATTCAAGATCCGATGTATCGCATCCTGTACCACACGTGACGAAGAATGAAATTAAACTTGAAATTGCGACTAAGTACCGCAGCCCCATAAAATCGTCTCAGCCAGCACCAAGCTCAACTAACCTTGATAGTGAGCCAGTTAAAGATATGTCTAAGTCTCAAAACACAACACCTTCGAAGAAGGACGACAAAACTGGTGACATTGAGACAACGGTTCGTTGTTCTGGTAGCATGCTTTCTGAGGGGGACTACCCAAAGAGCAGGATCACTGGACAACGAACCGCGAATTCGCTATCACCAACGAAAATCGTTGAAAAATTAAAAAGAGAAAAGGAGAGAACATCATCTCCCATTACTACAAAAGAATGTTCGAGGTCTGTTGTTTCACATTCTGCACCAAACGGGGCGAAAAGCGAAATTAAACTGGGAACCCAGAGCGAGTCCAACGTCCCCTTAAAATTAGTTCAGTCTGCGCCATACTCAAAAGTTCCTGACACTGAGCCAGAAAAAGACACGTTCAAGTCTTCAAACACGAATCCTTCGAAGAAAGATTGTCACATGGATGGCATCAAGGCAAAGGTTTCTTCCCCAAAACGCAGTTTCACTGGACTACGAACCCTTGATTCGATGTCATCAAAAGAAATTGTTGGCGAATTAAGAAAAGCGAAGGTGGGTGATAAAGCCATTGAAGACTTTCTTGCTAAAGGCATTGATGGAAAGATGCTGAATACATTTGAAAAGGAGACGCTGCTGGAGGAGTTTCCTGAGATGAAAATGTCAGATGTTTTAAAAGTAGCGTTGTTCATAAAAGGATGGCGTTCAACCACTTGACAAAGCATTCCTTTATACATCCACAGAAGGAAGAAAGCGGCACTTCGACTCACTTGAAGTTGAATATTGATAACGATATCACTCCTGGTGGTATCTTTCTTGTCAATTCAAGTTGGACGAGCCCATGTTCATTATTTGAGGGTACACCAATTAATATTTTCAACTTGAAGTCTTGGAGCTGCCATATTCTTTATGCAATTAATGAGCAATCACATTCTTTATGCATTTGCGACCAGTGGCGAGGCTACGGGGAACGGCTGGGTGTCTCTCCCGAAAAATGTCGCTGCTCCGACCCCAAAACATTGGCCCAATGCAACGTCCACACAACACAGAGCACTATTTTCGAAACATTTTCTCGGGGTGGTCGTTTTCTATGGTCTTTGCCCCTTCCTTCCGCTTCCGTTAAGTGAAGTGGCACGAGGGGGCAACGACCGGGGGATCCTAGTTAGCACTAGGGAAGGCCTCCGACACCCAACATAACAGTCTTTCAAATAACAGCTTTGACGAAAAACTGTCTAGGACACCCCTATTATGGAATCTTGCCTCTGCACCTAATTACGACGTATGTTGGTCCTTCGCCGAAAATGCGGCTTCCAGATTCACAGGGTTAAACGAAATGACACTTAGTCGGTGACATTTAAGCGATTATCCTGAATATTCAACGAGAATAAATTCAAGCACGTTGATCAAAACTGTACAGATGAAAACATTTTACATGGCCACCAGGTATAATAGTACAAGATATTTTCCCATAGACAACCATTACAACATGCACGTGATAACATATTATTGCATCATTTTAATTGGACATTCAAATATCTTTGTCAAGTGTTGCCCTTCAGACAATTTTCGCTCTTCAAAACTGGGGGCCCTGCAACAAACAAGGAAGAACAATTGACAAGATTGTCAAGAAGGAAACTACCGGTCACGAACACTTGTTTTCGTGGAATTCCCATCAAAAAACACACCAATAGTCAATTGTATTTCTTAGGCCCCAAATACATCAAATCGCTTCTCACTTTTCTCTGGAATATTCAGCGATGAATCATGATGCAAGATTTCAGTACAAGGTTTTTAAAACAATATTTCTTTCGCAGTCAAGTTTCAGAGATTGCATGATTTCTTTTCAAGGCCAGTAACTCTAATTCAAATATTTACTACTGTCATACCTCTGGTCTTTACATTTTCGATGCATCATGATAGTTTACCTTGAACTGACAAAAACATTATTTCAAATTAACCCTTTACCTAACGTAACGGCCAAAACCGGCCAGCGCTATTCTCAAAAATCGCCAATTAATTTTCATTATTTTTTTCATTTTTTGTCTCAAAAACATAGGTTATGACCCCTCGTTGGAACGAGCTCGTCGAGCTCGTTCCAACAAGGGGGTCATAACCTATGTTTTTGAGACAAAAAATGAAAAAAATTAGTTATTCAAGAATTATTTTTGCAAGTGTCGTCTGCTTTTCAGGTTATGTTAAGGGTTAAAGACCAATTAACAAGTGAAGCTTGTATTCCGGGGACCAATACTATAAAACTTTTACAATTGTATTTTCTAGAATTGTATTTCATAGTTATAACTTTAAATGGGCTGAAATGAAGCATTATCATTGCCATTTGACAAATTGCCATATCTTTTAAAATGCTAATGACTCATTTTAGTCAGTTATATTAATAGGTAGAAAATACAATTCTAGAAAATACAATTGTAATAGTCTTATAGTATTGGCTCCAGGGTTTATTGTCTTGGTGGTGAGATTATTTCAAGGACTTTCAAAGACTCTTTCAATCCATTTTCAGCAGAAAATTCCCGGTGGAACCCTCCACCCCCCCCCCCCCCCTACTGGGTTCACCTTGGAGGCCTCAAAATTGATGCAGCCAAACACATGCTGGTACATGAAATTTCGTGAAAATGACCTAAAGGCGAAATGGATCTGATTGAACAGACGGCGGCATGTCGAAATGTTCTCTATGTGAACTACCGTTGGTAGTCCACATAGAACACATTTCGATATACCGGCAGTAGTCTGCCATTGGTTGCTCAGATGAGAGGAAACTGCGTTCCTTCAATTTGAAGATTCAAACTTTTCTCCGATTGGCCCAAACTGTGGTTTTCCCGGTGGACCCCCCCCCCTCCCCCCCCCCCCGGCGGTAGAACCATTTTGCCGAATGATCAATGAATGAAGACGATACAAAAATTGCCATCGAAATGTCTTCAGTGTGGACTGTCACTGATTGCTCAGATGCAAGAAAGCCGCGTTCGATCACTTCGAAAAATCTAAATTTTCTTAGGGTCTGAGCCCCCTTGGTGCATTTCCCGGTAACTTTTCTTGGCCCAATCCGCCCCTTATTTTCAGAGACCCTCTGGACATGTTTAGGCTATTCAAGATCCATATGCATATAGGTTTGAGTACGACCTTCTTATTAACCTTTTATCTAACGGATAATTTACAAATTGAGCAGTAAAAAATTTTTTTTTCTAAATTTCAACAAAACCACATCATGTGCCCCTCGTTAGAACGAGTTCGTTCCAATGAGGGTGTCACATGATATGGTTTTGCTTAACCCTTTACCCAACGTAACGGTATGATATGATATGATATTTTATTCAACATTATACAAGTCAATGGTGAAGGTATTACACAAAATATTACTACAGTTTTAATGTGTACTGTTAGGAAATGGCATAGCCAGATTGGCTATCTATCGTTCGGCTCTATGTAGTTTCAAACAGACTGTGGCAGATGTTTCAGTAAGTGATTATATTAGTAACTGTTATGGGTTAGAATGGTAATTTTTGTTCCTCACTCATCCATCGTGCTGGAAGGAACGACTAGCGATATTAAAACTCTTACTTTTAAAATGGTGTTATTTTTTAATTTCACTCCTGCAAAGCATTGCCAGTGACGCCCCGTCGAAGCGAGCTTATGGCTCTCGCTTCGATGAGGGGTCACAAGCTATGCCGCAAAAGCAAACAATTAACTTGTTGGGTTATAATTGTTCACAGCCTAAGCTGGGCAATGGGTTAATTTGAAAACAAATTGTTGGTGAAATATTTCGTAACAACTTCGGTGCTGACAACTGTTTTATTGAAATGAGTCAATTGCTCCGTCCGCGCATTACAAATTCTAGAAGCGCGGGCAAAGCAATGGGCCCCTCCAAAACGAATAAGAAAATCAGACATAATTGCAGCGGGAATTTTACTCTGATTTGTGTTATTCGGGCGTAGATCCGCAGTCGGGACAATATGGATTGTTGCACTCGATATTACGTTCAGTCGTATATGTACTTATAAGTTTGAGTGTCAGGGTCTTCTTAAAAACTTTTCTATTTTCTATATTACGAATCTCCCGATCCAGTCGATTCCAAATTTGGGGGAACGAATATGTAGGCAAGTTGTCTAAGGACTTAGTATGCGATTTGTTTAGGGTCAAGAGACCTGTTTGTCTTGTTGTGGTACCGGTCGGGTCATTGACACAACTAAAGAAATTATTAAAGGAATTGGGTAGAAGATTATTGTACCAGTCAAATATGAATAATGAGACGTTCAGTGTGTAAAGATCGGTTACCTTGAGTATTTCGTCGTGGAAAAAGAGAGGGTCTGTGTGGGCGTAGCGTCTTTTATTATTCAGTATTCGTACTGAGCGCTTTTGCATTTTTTGAAGTTGGTTAATTCCTCTCGAATTGTCCCAAATATGTATACCGTACAGGAGATGACTGTGTATAAGTGAATAGTACAGCGTTTTCATTGCATTGTGTGGGAGAAACCGGTCAGCGCTTTTCACACCAATCGCAGCGTGTTGTTATTGTGATACGTGTTTCCGTCGTCCATTTTGTATACTGGAGGCTCCCATCTTGGTTTCTATGGTAGCACGTGGTTGCTATCTTACCCAAAGGCTTCTTATAGGATAGGGGTATGTTCGGAGGGTATGTTCCGCTGCAAACGAGTAATTTCCCGTTTCGAAGAATTACCCAAATAAACCCGACAATCCCCCAAATCACCAAATCCTCCCAAACTACCGAAATTGACTTTATTTAATACGGATGTCCCCCAGAATCCTTTTTAGGACCCCCTCCCCCACCATACCGGAGATTTTGCTAGTAGCACGTAGCGCGTTCGATTGAATCGGAGTATACTCCAGAAGAGTAGAAGAGCCTATCGATTGGAACAGTTTTGTTACTATATTTAGATTTTCTGGTCTGTTCAGACTAGTTCTAAACCCATTCCAAGTACTCTTGTTCTTGTTTTCCAGATAATCCAATCAGTTCACCTTACTGCAGGTAACTAACCAAACAGACTGCTTGATTTCACAAAATCTGTATGCAAAGTCACCTCCCCTCTTTTATAACAAAAGCCTATATCATTCCCAAAGCCTATATCATTCCCAAAGCCAATTAGCTATCTAGTAGTTACTGAAATGTCATTGCTCAAACGACTCGAAGCCTATCGGGCAAATGAGTTTTAGAGCAATTGCTCGATCGAGTGACTCCCCCTATTGCTCGAACGACTCGAATCCTATCGAGCAAATGTGCTCTAGAGCAATTGCTCGTTCGAGTGACTCGCACATACAACTCTTAGCCTCATTTCAGAAAAAAGTGTCCCGAAGGCCATATTTTTCGAAAAAGGATCCCATAAATGGGATTCCACAAAAGGGATTCCATAAGTGGGATTCCGTCTTACCTCGAGTGACTCTCACATACTGCTCGAATGACTCGAATCCCATCGAGCAAATGAGCTATAGAGCAATTGCTCGATCGAGTGACTCGCACATACGACTCTTAGCCTCATTTCAGAAAGGGGGGGGGGGGGCGAAGGCCATATGTTTCGAAAAAGGGACCCCACAAATGGGATTCCAGAAAGGGGATTCTATAAGTGGGATTCCGTCTTACCTCGAGTGACTCGCACATACCGCTCGAATGACCCGAATCCCATCGAGCAAATTAGCTATAGAACAAATGCTCGACCGAGTGACCCCACCTATTGCTCGAACGACTCGAATCCCATAGAGCAATTGCTCGGTCGAGTGACTCACACATACGGCTCTTAGTCTCATTTCAGAAAAAGGAGGTGCCAAAGACCATATGTTTTCGAAAAAGGGATTCCACAAATGGGATTCGCAAAAAGGGATTCTATAAGTGGGATTCCGTCTTACCTCGCCTGGGTCGAACAAACTGCTCGAACGACTCGAATCCCATCGACGAGCGAATGTGCTTTAGAGCAATTGCTCGATCGAGTGACTCGCACATACAACTCTTAGCCTCATTTCAGGACAAAATGATTCCAGTCACAGGCGTTTTCCAGAAAAGGGATTCTTAAAAGGGGATTCCGTAAGTGGGATTCTTATCCGATTCCGTGACCTGGGATTCCGTAGGTACACAGATAGAAATCGAGAATTTACTGGGAAATCAGAACCAAGTAAACAATTATGTGGCTGATTCTGGTAATTCTACGAAGTAAATATGGATTCTAGGGGAAATCCGAACCAGAAATACTACTCTAGTTCCTGCTCTACTACAAAATGTTCTGAGGGGAAATCCGTACTAAATAAAGTCAATTTCGGTAGTTTGGGGTGGATTTTGGTGGTTTAGAGGGATTGTCGGGTTGTTTGTGGTAATTCTGCGAGTTGAAAAATTACTCTTATTCAATCGAAAATACCCTCCGAACATATCGCCGTCTTGTTGGCCTTTGGGTAACTTAGCGACAACGTGCGATCATAGAAACCAAGATGGGGGCCTCCAGTATACAAAATGGACGACGGAAACACGTATCACCCTCACACGCGCTGCGCATGCGCACTAACACCACATACGCTATGGGGGATGACGTCACAACATGGCCACTCACGTGGGTTACCATGACAACACAACATGGCGCCACTGGGTCACGTGACATGACGTCACTTCCGATAATTTTCGTCACTGAAAGAGATTTACGGGAAGTTAGCTCCCCTTAATTTCCAAAAGCAGTTAGTGAATTTAAACTTAGAGTATGGGAATTTCATATAAAAATTGAAATTTCAAAATGTTAGCAAATTTGTCTCATCGATTTGAGCATCATTTCACAAACTTCGTGCATTTTCCTGTAAAATACAGCATCTGACGTTTTACAATTTTTCCCAATAGGTTCGAACGTTTGACTATTACTCCCAGCTGAAACCCCTTTTAAAAGATAAGAAAACGGCGTTTTCCCCATCTTCGGGACCGGATTGCGATTTTGTAGGCCCTTGGGCTACTTATACTGTAAGTCTGTGAGGCCCCCAGTGATAATTAACAAAAGCACGTAAATCGAATTTCGGATTATTGAAATCAATTTACTCTACAGCATAATGTCAACAAAGATGGGTGCAAGTGCAGCAGAACAAAAAGAGAAGAGATACTGTGATATTTTCAAAACAAAAATAAGTTTTTGAAACATTAAATTTAGTTGACAACTTGTCAAATAAATTTAATATTTCAAAAAAGTATATGACAAGGCTTACCAAAATTAAAATTCAAAAATTTGCTTTGCGCAATTTCTTGGCAACAAATTTCTCCAAAACATCAGTAAACTGTAAATTGTTGAGAACATTATTTTCAATTGCCATGCCAGTCAGTCTGTTAACCCTTTACCCAAACTAACGGTCAAAACCGACCAGCGCGATTCACAAAAATCGCCATATAATTTTCATTATTTTTTTCATTTTTTGTCTCAAAAACATAGGTTATGACCCCTTTTCGGAACGAGCTTGTTCCGAAGAGGGGTCATAACCTATGTTTTTGAGACAAAAAATGAAAAAAATTAGTTATTCAAGAATTTTGTTTGCAAGTGTCGTCTGCTTTTCATGTTAGGTAAAGGGTTAAGTCGTTTTCACATTAAATTAATTTAACTTAATCTCTGAAGGCCCTCATCTGGCGGAGGCCCCTGGGCTGCAGCACATAAAGACCATGCCTTAATCCGGCACTGCCAATCTTATGACTTTCTGAGACCTTTGTCTTTTCATTATATCCTCGTGACATATAATATACAGACACTGTCCTTTACATTAACCCTTTACCCAACGTAACGGCCAAAACCGGCCAGCGCTATTCTCAAAAATCGCCAATTAATTTTCAAAATATTTTCATTTTTTGTCTCAAAAACATAGGTTATGACCCCTCGTTGGAACGAGCTCGTCGAGCTCGTTCCAATGAGGGGTCATAACCTATGTTTTTGAGACAAAAAATGAAAAAAAATTAGTTATTCAAGATTTTTTTTTGCATGTGTCGTCTGCTTTTCATGTTAGGTAAAGGGTTAATATAGAAGTCTAGGAGCTAAGATGTGATATTTTTTCTGGGGAGAATAAAAGTTTGCAAAGTATTGGGAAAAATGCTTTCCCCAAATAAAGAGCCAGATTGGACAGTTAGTGTTGGGAGGTATTATACCGATAGATATTTTTAACCCTTTGAATCAGAAAGGCCTCTTTTCCGGTTCACGATCATGATACGACATGAATTCGTAAAGCAGATGGTTGCTCAAGAAATTTGTGTGGTAGATTAATCAATATTTTCAACATGCAGCCCCTTTGAAAATATTGATTGATCTTCCCCCAAGTAAGAATATAGACTCTACAAGTTGATAGCTCTGAACTGACTTGAAATATACCACCAGTGTCGAAAGGGTTAATGTCTGATTATTCTATGAACTAGTTACAAATAAATAGCTTACCATTGAAGGAAAAGTTTCCTTTTGTCACTTTTAATAAACGAATCAACAGACAGCTCCGGGAGGTGCCTGTTGTTTTTGTTTATTAAAAGCAACAGAAGGAAACCTGGCTTTATTTTCTGTTGATGCCATTGGACTTTCCACACGCGTCTAATAAGTTCAAGGGAGATAACTTTATCGAAAGTCGATTTCCATGACGATATAAGCCGGGAGTGATTGGAAAATTTAAAAAAAAAAAAAATTAAAACAACGGATTTCGATATCATGTGCGTTGAGTTAAGAGCTAAAAATCTAGATATTTGTCAACACACTGAAGTCTTAAGCCGAGTCTGCTCACCTGCGATATTGTGCATCACGTTTGTACGTTTGACTAATGGTGAAGAAGAATATAGAATAAATTGGTACTGGGGCCGGTTATCAGCAGCCGAGTGGCTAAAACCAGTGCCATATTAACCCATGGCCGGGCCCCTAGACTTTTAGGTTCTTCGGCCTCGGAGACCCCTCCAGCACTTCAATCTTTCACCCCACTACAGCAGACAGCCTGGCCCTGGTACGGTAGGCACTATGCCGCGCAGTACATTATAAGTTATTCTGTTTGTTGGCAGGGGACATGGTCTCGCGTTCCCTGCATGAAATTTATATTCAACCGAGGCTAACGCCTCGGTTGAATATAAATTTCATGCAGGGAACGTGAGACCATGTCCCCTGTCAAGAAACAGAATAACGTATATGTGCCGATCTTACACAAGTAAAATTGAATTGGAAAAAAATGATAAAAGTTAACACCTTACCGAAACAACGTCTGCTTTCTAACATTCGTTGTACAACAACAAATTTTAAAATGATTCGAATGAAGCGATTTCAGTTTATGTTACAGAAAATTTATGAAAAGAGACCTTTTAATCTAATCGGTTTCATAAATAATTACCCATGTTTACATAACTAATCTTTTTGTACGTAATAACGGTACTTCTGTGTGCATTTTACTTCAGTTAAATGAATTTGTCTCAGTTGATTTCAAGTGAAAAAAGACATTGCGATCAACCGTTGCTCATGGCAACGACACGTATTCCTTGACAGTGGACATAAGAATCGCTGACTGTAGACATATGCGCGTGCCCGGCGACATAAAATAAAATCAACGAGGCATTGACCAATCACTGCAAGGTATTGCGGTTGGTATCGGGACATAGCCCTATATCCATTTTGCGGGTCTCCTGAAGAATTCTACTCACAGCTTGACATATTATTTAAGGGGACGTCCAACCTAACTTTGGTCAAATTCCATGCAATTTTCTTTCAAGTCTAAAAAAGGCCCAAAATGAATAACCCCAATAAATTATATACCAAAATGCCTGGAATGAAACATAGAACATGTGGAAACTGAAATTTGCCATGAAACTGCTGCCATGTGTAAATAGCACCACCTGAAAGTCTGCTATGGCATAAGTAAGAGAACAAAATTTTTACAATAAAATACCTCGAAATAAAAAAAAACAGCTGTATTCTATAAACATTGAAGTACATACTCGAAGAAATATTTTCCTAATTCATGAAAGTAATAAAAATTGAGACCAAATGTTATAGGTGGTGTGCTCACTGATTGAAGGCAGACATTTTCTTTTGTTTTTGTTTTGATTTGGGGAGTTCGACAAAGGTCAACTTGAAGGGGCCCACCAGAAGAAGTATGGAAGGACAAAAGAGTGCCTCCCAATATAAAGATGTATGCATCACTGTGGTGGTTTGGAAAGAAACAATGATATTTCCCTATGTAGAATGCACTGCAAAGTCATATATTGTAGTTGAATAAATATATTTACAAACCCCTTGCACTGTAACCCCTTTTATCCCATGCATCAATTTGATAGTGATTAAATTGTTAAATTTGTCTGGTTTATCAATAAGTATAATAGCTCTGTTTACTCTTGGACACCAATACACTCATGATATCTGTTGGAGAAGAAATAAGGGTAACTTTAACCTGTCACAGCAATAAACCATCTAATGCACTGAAAAGTACATTGTTATTCAAAACACATCAAATCAACCTTACATAACCATTATTGCATGTACTTTCCCCAAGGAGGCTTATTGAGATCAGAAAGGCACATCCAGAGGGTCTCACATATTTTTTTTCAAGAATGCAGTACACAAAGCAATCCCCAAAAGGTGACAAGTGAGCTCCATTTGACTCTAAAAATTTCCCGGAGGAGGGGGGTGGGCTCTCTTCCTTGTATGACTCTACCTCCGACACTCAAGGCATATGCCTTTTTCTCAAAGTTTAACTCTTTTTTTCTTTTTGAAGATCTTGGCCATACATGTTCCAAACACTATCAGACAGGTAACCCTCCAAATAAGTGTATCTGCAAAAATCATGTTACATTGCAACACATTCTTTTTAGACTTTTAGTTCTGGACCTTTCATGCTTCTTACTTCCAACTATAACACTTAATTTATCGATTAATGGGTGAATAGAAAAGTCCTGCCAAAATCAACATTTTGAGTTCCATAAGCCTTCAAAACAGCTCCGGTAAAAGTGTCAAACATCAGATTGGTGGCTTTATACAGAATATTCCTTAGGTTGTTGCTTGATAGGTAATAGGAACAAAATCTTCAGAAATATTCTGTAGCAATACATTTGAGGGTATTAGCAGGCACTTTGCAACAAATTGTAACAAATCAACTAGTTATAAACAAAATTTTCTAACTCAAAAGAGTGAAAAAGTACCACAACTGTGAAAAAATGTGAGAAGAAACACATGCTACAGCAGCTACACAGGCATTGTTTCCCCATGATGCTCGATCACAAGAGCAAATATCCTCCAAATTGGAGTAGGGGTGGTTGAGATACAAGGGAGAATGTTGGTACATATAATGATGTGTGAGTAAGAGGACAGAGGTCACCACTGCACGGCCCTAGATGCACTTTTGATTTTCCAACTTCCAGGTCTGAGGCATAATAATCGCAACACACCCACCTGATCAATTCATAATTTCAGTAAAATAAAAGGAATTATCAATTTTAATTAATTGATGATGATGGGAAATATTTGGCTTCTTTCGCCTTCTCGTACAATTAATTACCACAAGCAATATCAGTTTGATGCCGACAAACGAAACTGAACGCATGTGGTCTGGTAACTCGGCTTGGATAATGAAGAAATTGCGAATATTTCGTGTATTTCATTTGTTCAAAAGCCAATGGCAGCAAATTTTGACCGTGGATTCGATAATTCGTTTCGGTTTTGACTACACGGTCACGCTGACAGCGGTTATGTTTATTGTGATATGCAAATTGGGATATAGTTTCCAGTGAAGGAGATTTGTCACATTTGTCAGTGTAAAATGATGACAAAAGACACTGATCGACGCTTGTGTTAGTTTGGTTGGTTGCAAGAAAAAACTAAATTCTCAGCATCGTCCAAACGCACCTTAATTAAAAGCGCGAATGCATCATTTTCAACCCATCTTCAATCGGTCCTTTGCAGACTTCAACCACAGTCTGAAAAAATTCCATGGTTACTAGAAAGTAAATAACTTCACAACATCGGGGGGAAATCAACACGCTCAATATAGTTCCAGGTCACTTGGAATATACTTCGTGAAAAAGTGATTTCTGAAGCATTCTGCTTACTTTGTTATGAATATAGCCTTATTTTATGTGTATCGTCCCGATTTTATACACTCGGTTATTTTTTTTACAAGTGGTTCATGTTGTCTTTCTAGTGCGCAATAATTCAGATTTTTTGTCAACAAAAAAGTTCAGCCGGCCTGTATACACGAGAGGGAATTTCGAACCATATTTTGTAGTTATGACATTAACAGCTCAAGTATTTGCTGTCACCTGTTTGCAAATCCGCTCATACATTGTCTCGAACAAATAAAGGGCGTGATCACGTCCTGGCATTCTTACGATTGCCCAAATTGAGTATTTCTGCAAGACCCACATCGTAATCACATGACCGGAAAATCATCATTGAAACATGGCCACATCCGGATCATCAAAAATTTGTGTTGGTGTTATTACATTCAAACGTCAAAACCCACCAGAGTGTGTGTCAAAAAAATGCTTTCTCCGAGTCTGTAGTATGTTATCATTATATTGAGGACAAGGCTTTCGAATTACCGATTATTGTGGTTTCACCGGTTCGTTACTTATGCCATTTGCAAATTAATCTTCTTCAAAATCATAAAATTCACTTTTTTTCCTAAAAAAATTTATATGTACCTTTTCTATGCACTTTACTCATTATTTTGATATATAATTTGCCTTTCCTTACTTCTGTTATCTGTTTCTGAGCATTGGGAAAAATGTCAAAAAATTGACCAAAGTAAGGTTGGACGACCCCTAAAAAAAACATTAAAATAATGTACTGTATATAAATATATATATAGTATATTTATGAGAGTATATATTTAGGTAAATACATATGTACATGTATCGCGACGGCGCAAAGTGCAAAGTGCCATTAACCATTGGAGCCCCAAGGCGCTGGTAACAGTGCCTCAAAAAAGCAAATGGCGGGCCCCCTGTCCCTGCGGCCCAAAAGCTTCAGCGAGTCAGCCTTATGAATAATACGGCTCTGGTTAAAACCCTTATTCTACGAGGGATTTAAATCTGATTACCGGCCTTAGTATGTATTTGTTTTATTTATACCATGCTCTTAATAAATAATCGACCTTGTCACTTAAAATGGAGAAAAATCTTCACTTTCTATCGCAAACACACGGGTGTGTTTTGTTAACATCTGGCCGGTGGGCAGGACGACCGGCTGAACGTGAATGCTTGATTGACAGCTGGACACATCGTCAAAGTTGGTTGAATTTACCTTCCTTTTTCAGTCAAATTATTATTTACACATCTTAAATTTTATTTGAAATATTTTATTGTAGGTATTTTAAACTTAATAAGTAATTTACACGTAATAGATAGTACCGCAAAATGTCGTTTGATTGAAGGAAACATCGCGAAGTGTGAATGTATCGAAGTTGGCGAATTGCGTCATGACAAATGTTGGGTGAACTTATGTGTATTTTTTTAACCGCAGTGGAAGCTTTACATCGGTAGTGTGGTTAAAAGCTAAAATTTAACACACAGACCTTTCACGGGTAGTGACATAGGCGTGCATGGTATAAAAGTCTGTTATCTGTTTTTTGTCGTTTTAGACAAGTATCGTCTGCCCATTCAAGCAGGCAACAATTGACTAAAACTGTCCGCAAGGCCACAAGTCTTGATATCATTTAATGTTCAATAAAGCCCCACAAAGTAGATCTTCTGTTGCTGAGGCCATTTTTGTAAAACTCCATGTGAGCGGCGGTGTTTTATTAGTCTGTGTGAAACACACAGACTATTGTTTTTGCACGATTTCTTTTTCTTTTTTCTTCTTCTTCTTCTTCTTCTTCTTCTTCTTCTTCTTCTTCTTCTTCTTTCTTCTTCTTCTTCTTCTTCTTCTTCTTCTTCTTCTTCTTCTTCTTCTTCTTCTTCTTCTGTCTTCAGTCTTCTCATCACTTTTCTGTCCGCAAGATAACTCGAAAACGAATTGTCCTATCTCGTCGATTTTTGGATTGGTGATAGACAGCCACAAGTTCTCGGCCACCTATGTTTTTCAGATTCCTGGGGTATCAGGGGTGTCTGTAGGGGTTTTTTGAAAGTGGGTCACGCCCATGTCTCAGGCGTGGTATGACGTATGGACCTGGTACCAACATCAAATGAGTCGACACTTGTTGGAGATTCAAAATATGGGTCAAGGTCACAGAGGTCACCTAGGGGTCATTGAGTGCATTTTTTCAAAATTGCTGGAAATCACATTTTTTGACCCCCTAAAGTATTCCTGACGTACACACATGCATTTTGACGTAAAAAGTGGGCGCAGTCAAAATTTTTGAAAGTGGGTCACGCCCATGTCTCAGGCGTGGTATGACGTATGGACCTGGGGCCAACACGAAATGAGTCGACACTTGATGGAGGTTCAATATATGGGTCAAGGTCATGGAGGACACCTAGGGGTCAATGAGTGCATTTTTTCTGAATTGCTGGAAATCACATTTTTGGATCCCCTAAAGTATTCCTGACGTACACACATGCATATTGACGTAAAAAAAAATTGGCGCGGCCAAAATTTTTGAAAGTGGGTCACGCCCATGTCTCAGGCGTGGTATGACGTATGGACCTGGGACCAACATCAAATGAGTCGACACTTGTTGGAGATACAAAATATGGGTCAAGGTCACAGAGGTCACCTAGGGGTCATTGAGTGCATTTTTCAGAATTGCTGGAATCACATTCTTTGACCCCTAAAAAATTCCTGATGTACACACATGCATTTTGACGTAAAAAAGTGGGCGTGGCCAAATTTTTTGAAACTGGGTCACGCCCATATCTCGGGCGTGGTATGACGTATAGACCAGGGACCAACACCAAATGAATCGACACTTGATGGAGGTTCAAAATATGGGTCAAGGTCATGGAGGACACCTAGGGGTCAATGAGTGCATTTTTTCTGAATTGCTGGAAATCACATTTTTGGATCCCCTAAAGTATTCCTGACGTACACACATGCATTTTGACATAAAAAAGTGGGCGTGGTAAAAAATTTTGAAAGGGTGTCACGCCCATATCTCAGGCGTGGTATGACGTATGGATCTGGGACCAACACCAAATGAGTCGACACTTGATGGAAATTCAAAATATGGGTCAAGGTCACAGAAGTCACCTAGGGGGTCATTGAGTGCATTTTCAGGATTGCTGGAAATAACATTGTTGGACCCCTTAAAGTATTCCTGACGTACACACATGCATTTTGACGTAAAAAAAAGTGGGCATGGCCAAAAAATTTGAAAGTGGGTCTCGCCCAAATCTCAAGCGTGGTATGACCTACGGACCTGGGACCAACACCACATGAGTCGACACTCGAAGGAGGTTCAAAATATGGGTCAAGGTCACGGAGGTCACCTAGGGGTCATTGCGTGCATTTTTCATAATTGCTGGAAATCACATTTTTTGCACCCCAAAGCATTCCTTAAATTCATACATGCATTTTTACGTTAAAAAAGTGAACGTGGCCAAAAAATCTGAAAGTGGGTCACGCTCATGTCTCAAGCATGGTATAATGAATGGACCTGGGACTAACACCAAATGAGTCGACACTTGATGGAGATTCAAAATATGGGTCAGGGCCAACGAGGTCACCTAGGGGTCAGTAAGTGCATTTTTCATAAGTGCTGGAAATCACATTTTTTGACCCCCCAAAGCATTCCTGAGGTCCGTACATGCATTTTTATGTTACAAAAGTGGGCGTAGCCAACATTTTTGAAAGTGGGTCATGCTCATATCTCAATCGTGGTATGATGAATGGACCTGGAACTAACACCAAATGAGTCGACACTTGATAGAAATTCAAAATATGGGTCAAGGTCACGAACGTCACCTAGGGGTCCGCCTGAAAGAGGTCACCAAAGTCATCAAGTGCGTATTATTCAGAAATACTGAGAAATGAATTTTATTACACCTTAATGCATTTCTAAAGTTTATGAACGTATTTCATCACTCAAATTAGGGGGCAGAGCCAAAAATGTCCATTTCTGATTCGAGTATCGAACCCTTTGAATGCTGGTCACATATTTGTCTTTTCTGGTTTCTTATAAATAATTGTTCTGATTCCAGTTTGAATATCTGTAAATACTGTTAACGAAAACCCATTTCTGATTTCTTTAAAAATATTTTACTCCTGAAAATAAGCCTCCATAAATTCTCTTTCTGTGTAGTTTATTCCTGATACTTCAACTTTTTTCGCACAGACTTGAATTTACTGGGTGCAGTAAATTCTGTTTCTCTAGTTTTATTTTTTATTTTTGTAATTATGTCTTTGCCATCAAAGGTCTATGTTCTTGACTTGTTTTATGCTTTAGGCCTCATAAACTACAGAATAGCATGGGTGGTGGTGTGTTTCGCCCCTTGAGTGCAAGAAGGCTAAAACATTTCAAATCCTTTTTCTACTCAAGAGATAAATTTATCAATTGTATTAACTTGCGTAAAATATCAGACATAAACCATTTAATTTTTAATTTTTTTAAAGTTTCCATTGGTTATAAAAAGAGAGCATGTGGCAGCCAAAAGGATCAGTAATAATACCGAATGTGGCTTTTTATAATTTTTCACCAATCAGTTTAAACGGCTGAAAATCATTCTATGTTGAAATCCATTTAAAAATAATATGACTGTAGTTTTCACCATCTTTTGTGTAGTGTAATGTTTTCCGTCTATTATATCCTGATATATAATGCAGACACCATTCCTTTCCATTTAGATAAAAGATTTGCTATGGAAAATCTTTTACCTAAATGGAAAGGAACGGTGTAAGGAATAAAACTTGCCGATTATTGTAGAAACACATTTGCTATGCAAAAAGCCAAAGAGGACAGTTACTTAGTATTGGTAGGTGTGATACTGAAAGATGTTCTTAATGGCGGATTATCTGTGAAACAGTTTCTTCTCATTAGCCTGTCATAAAAAGCCGAGTTTCCTTTTGCAACTTTTAATAAACGAAAGCAAAAGACAGCTCTGGAGCTGTTTCTTGTTTTCGTTCATTAAAAGTAACAAAGGGAAACTTAGCTTTATTTTCTACTGATGTCATAGGACATAGGTGTTTTCTCAACAATTAATTATAAATTTTCGGTCTTCAACCGATTTGTAGCAGTCCTCTAACGAGGAAGCCTACTTTAATCCAGTGCTGGCCCGCCGGAATACCCCCCCCCCCCCCCCCCACACACACACACACACTCTCTCTCTCTCTCCTAATCCCCCAGCATTCAGTCAAAAACTGCTTCATAACATCCACCCCCAGCCCCCTCCCCACCCCCACCCCCACTGGCGCCTGAAATTTCGACATGTTAGCGAAGTTGTATCATCGATGTACGCAGCATTTCACAAACTTCAGACATTTTCTTATAGAGTAGTATAAAAATACAGAAAATGGCTTTTTTTACATTTTTCTCCAACCAGTTTGAACGTTTGTCTATTATTCTCTGTTTAAACCCATTTAGAGCAAGAACACGGAGCTATCACCGTTTTCGATTTTCTGTATGTTTTTTCTGTTCATTTTTGACTCACCACAGCTGTAGTGTTATGGTTATGCCACGAGGTGTCACTAATTGTTTTAATATATTGATAGCTTCAGGGTGGATTAAATACTTATTGATTGGAAAATCTATAGCCGAAGCACGAAATAATATCTACTACACATCTGTTATTTGAAATCCTTATCGACAGCAACACTAAATCAGAAATCTCCATCTACATCAACACTAAACCAGAAATCCCCATCTACGGCAACACTAAACCAGAAATCCCCATCTACAGCAACACTAAACCAGAAATCCCCATCTACAGCAACACTGAACCAGAAATCCCCATTTACAGCAACACTGAACCAGAAATCCCCATCTACAGCAACACTGAACCAGAAATCCCCATTTACAGCAACACTGGACCAGAAATCCCCATCTACAGCAACACTGAACCAGAAATCCCCATCTACAGTAACACTAAACCAGAAATCCCCATCTACAGAAACACTAAACCAGAAATCCCCATCTACGGCAACACTAAACCAGAAATCCCCATCTACAGTAATACTAAACCAGAAATCCCCATCTACGGCAACATTAAACCAGAAATCCCAATCTACGGCAACACTAAACCAGAAATCCCCATCTACAGTAACACTAAACCATGCGGAAAATGAAAATCGTCGACGAAATATTTTGAAATAGAAGCGAAATTTCTCTGGAATTTTCTGCAAATCGTGCACCGCAATTATATTTTGAATCGCTAGAGATAGCTAAAATCGTCCCCTGAGTTCCAGTGTGTTCTATGTGCCAGTAGGCACATAGAATACATTGGAACTCAGCGGACGAAATAGTAATACGGGTTCCCCTCGCAAATTTGGTTGGCGATAAAATGTGTTGTTTTTGTTGATAGCTGTCAAATGAATTGCTGAGTGTCTTTCTAATAATTGTTTTTATAGACGTGAAGGCGTGTAATAAACAAAGAACGACACGCGCGTGTGAATTGGTCAGGCGATACTGCACTTGTGACCTGTCGTTTTATCCTTCCACCCTGGCTCCCGTGCCACATCGATTAACCCATTTACACGTGCGTGTCGTTCTGTGTATTTACTGGTAACCTGAGAGCTCACTGCTGAATATGAAGTAGTTGACATCCTTGATGTCCCTATAAACGGAAATATTCGGCGAACTAAACTCCAATAAATGGTTCAAAATCTCATTATTGCGACACTCATCCCATGTCACTGGTTAGAATAAATCAACCGAGGCTGCCAAAGTTGAGTTTCACATCTAGAAAATTATAGACCTGCACAATCAACAAAGACAGACGGGCAGGCGGGCAGAGAGACGTGAAGAGAGAGGGAAAGACAGAGAGAAAGAGAGAGAGAGAGAGAGAGAGAGAGAGAGAGAGAGAGAGAGAGAGAGAGAGAGAGAGAGAGAGAGAGAGGGTCAAGACTGGCATTTACATCTTTAGAAAGTTTGATTTGGATATAACTGTTTTTCTCGTGTGAGATACGGAGATTATTTCACGACGCAAAGTAGAGTCTCCAATCTGATAAGAGAATCATGAGCACACACAAATCGAACCAATTAACTGGTACCACTGAACTAAATATTTGAATTAGAAATACCCGCCTTGAAATGACACAACCTCTGAAAATAAGCAGCCTTTAAAAAATATATTGTAATAGAAACTTTCGAAGCATTGTACTGTAATCTTGCAAGGAAAACAAGAAGGGCGATTTAATGAATTAATGGGCCTAAAAATATAATTGACTATTGGTGTGTTTTTCTTGGGAAATTCCCGGAAAGAATGTGCACGTGGCCGCTTCTTCTACTCAAATCAGCTCTTATCTCTTATTTGTTGCATGACAGGAAAGTTATCTGAAGGTCTATACTTGACGAAGATATTTGAATGTCAAAATTAGAGTGGTGCGATCATATTTCTTTTCATATAATGGTCGCCTTTGGGAAGTTATAAGTTAATAAGTTATAACTAATGACAAACTGTGGGTGTGGGACACGCCCAACGATCAAATGTAGTCTTTAAATAAGGTAATGATTGTTAACTGAGCGATTCGACATCTTTGGACTCCAATCCTCACGAAAATGTCCCAACTGAAAAAATTATAAGGCCTAGCCCTCCCTCTCCCACCCCTACACTCTTATCGATGTACTCCCATCCTCAAGATAGAGCCGACAGGAAATCACATGCACAGCATCCGATATCTCTTGATAGGCGGTACCTGGATGCATCCTGGTTTCTAAAAATCATTCACACACACAAGTGGATTCATTCACCTTTTGCTACCAGTGTGAAGATATTCCAGGCCTGTTTCCAAATTTGCGCTACTGTTTTCTTGGAATTAATATCTGTCTGAGATATCTGTTGGCAAAAAGAAAATACTCTATGAGAGAAAGCGCTATTTGTGATAGTGATAAAACAGTGTCGTTAAACCTTTTTCTTTCAGTTCGTTACATGATTTATTTATTAAATGCAGTAGTAAATATTCCTAATTGTTATGTTCAAGGAAAGCATTATATTTGGCATAAAACGGTGCAGCGTCAGAACAGCGCCTGGTCCTACCTATCCAAAATACAAAACGTGTCTGTATTGTTTGGGCAATTGGATGTTTTCCAACATTTTCATTAGAATCTATGGATTGCGGATTATCGTAACAAGCGACTCCAGAATTTGCGAAGATTTACACAAAATATAAAGATAACAACAAAAACACAGCGAAAAATTTATATCTTTGGGCAACGACTAAAAACAAGCAGCAACGGATTTCGATTTCGTATATATAAGTTACAGTAGGGCCTATATTAGTCAGCATAATGATTTTGCAGACGATTTTTTTTAGATCTGTTCACTTAGCCTGTCCAGAGCAACATTTTCCGTGAGATACAACGTTACTATAAATAGTAACAATTCAATGGGGATTGATGCTTATTTGGTTACGAAAAGTGATCGCCAAGGGCCAAACTTTAAGCCCAAATATCTCAAGTTAGAATGAATAAAATATGTTGATTTTCTGAGCGAAAACTTAGTACCCACCGACTGCAAAAATAGGCATTTTTCCTCCCCCAAAAGCATTCTTATAAAAAAGCTCAATTTCGAAAATTTCTGAATTTTTGCCTAACACTCACTCATTTTTTTAGCCCTGTCCATATTCTTATCCAATCTCTCAAACCATTCTGAATCCGTGGCAGCATTTTTCTGGAGTAAAGAATCATCCATTCATTACAAACATCGGCTCTTCTAACATTACGAGAGCCCCCGATATATCGAACATGCCATGTAGTAATAAACCATTGTCAAATCGTCCCCTGAGTTCCAATGTGTTCTATGTGCCTACTGGCAGCCTACTGGTACCTACTGGCAGCCTACTGGCACATAGAACACATTGGAACTCAACGGACGAAATGTCAATAAATACAACACCGAAGCACTAACTATTATTGCGAGAGTTTGGGACTAGGGTGCCAATCATTTCAGTCTGCTGCTATTTATGATCTGAACACCACCAATTCTGCGCCATTCTAACTTTATTTTTTTAGAAAAAAATAAATTGTTGCAAAACGGACTTACCTAAACTCTAAATGACCACTAGTAACGATCTTTTGGGCAAATGGACCATCCTGTGAGTGAAAACACATCCATTAGAACTCAAACTTTACCGTAATATGCTTGGTGGGTAGAGAACGCGTATCCACAACTTATGACCCATCCACAACTCAATAGTTGTAAATCGTTCAGTACATGACAGTTATGTGAAATTACCATGCATGGCTGACAATTTTCACCATTGGAAGAGATTTACAGAAAACTTACCTCCTCCTAATTGCTCTTAGGGTATAGGGATTTCAAATGAAAACTGGAGTATAATCATTTCACAAACTTAAGGCATTTTCCTGCGGAGAGGTATAAAAATGTTGCCCACATGGGAGCACGATGACGCCGTTAACTAAGGCGTACTGCACGTCGATGGTGCACACGTCTTCAACCGCTGTAACCCTGCTTGGGCGGAGCTTGAACTGAGTTGGAATGTTGAGGAGTTGACAGTTGCTCGTCAATGCTCGGCCGTTCTCTCTGGGTACTCCGGTTTCCTCCACCCGTAAAACTGTCACGGTCACGATTAGCCATTGTGCATAAGTATGTGAGTATAAACACCAATAAATAAATAGTATAATAATAGCGAATGTGGCTTTTTATAATTTTTAACCAATCAGTTTAAACGGCTGAAAATCATTCTATGTTGAAATCCATTTAAAAATAATATGACTGTAGTTTTCACCATCTTTTGTGTAGTGTAATGTTTTTCCGTCTATTATATCCTGATATATAATGCAGACACCATTCCTTTCCATTTAGATAAAAGATTTGCTATGGCAAATATTTTATCTAAATGGAAAGGAACGGTGTAAAGAATAAAACTTGCCGATTATTGTAGAAACACATTTGATATACAAAAAGCCAAAGTGGACACTTACTTAGTATTGGTAGGTGTGATATTGAAAGATGTTCTTAATGGCGGATTATCTGTGAAGCAGTTTCTTCTCATTAGCCTGTCACAAAAAGCAGAGTTTCCTTTTGTAACTTTTAATAAACGAAAGAAAAAGACAGCTCTGGAGCTGTTTGTTGTTTTCGTCCATTAAAAGTAACAAAGGGAAACTTAGCTTTATTTTCTACTGATGTCATAGGAAATAGGTGTTTTCTCAACAATTAATAATAAATTTTCGGTCTTCAGCTGACTAGTCGCAGTCCTCTAACGAGGAAGCCTACTTTAACCCAATGCTGGTCCGCCGGGATACCCCCCCCCCCCCCTCCTCCCCAAGTCTCTCTCTCGTAACCCCCCAGCATTCAGCCACAAGCTGCTTCATAACCCCCCCCCCCCCCCCCCCCCCCCATTGAAGCCTGAAATTTCGACATGTTAGCGAAGTTAGCGAAGATGTACGCAGCATTTCACAAACTTCAGACATTTTCTTATAGAGTAGTATAAAAATATCGAAAATGGCTTTTTCCGTTTTTCTCCAACCAGTTTGAACGTTTGTCTATTATACTCTGTTTAAACCCATTTAAAACAAGAAAACGGAGCTTTCACCGTTTTCGATGTTCTGTATGTTTTTCTTTTCATTATAGACTCACCGCAGCTGTAGTTTTATGGTTATGCCACGAGGTGTCACTAATTGTGTTAATATATTGATAGTTTCAAGGTGGATTAAATACTTATTGACTGGAAAATCTATAGCCGAAGCACGAAATAATATCTACTACACATTTGTTATTTGAAATCCCCATCTACAGCAACACTAAACCAGAAATCCCCATCTACAGCAACACTAAGCCAGAAATCCCCATCTACAGCAACACTAAATCAGAAATTCCCATCTACAGCAACACTAAAGCAGAAATCCCCATCTACAGCAACACTAAACCAGAAATCCCCATCTACAGCAACACTAAACCAGAAATCCCCATCTACACCAACACTAAACCAGATATCCCCATCTACAGCAACACTAAACCAGAAATCCCCATCTACAGCAACACTAAACCAGAAATTCCCATCTACAGCAACACTAAACCAGAAATCCCCATCTACAGCAACACTAAACCAGAAATCCCCACCTACAGCAACACTAAACCAGAAATACCCATCTGCAGCAACACTAAACCAGAAATACCCATCTTCAGCAACACTAAACCAGAAATCCCCACCTACAGCAACACTAAACCAGAAATACCCATCTACAGCAACACTAAACCAGAAATACCCATCTTCAGCAACACTAAACCAGAAATCCCCATCTACAGCAACACTAAACCAGAAATCCCCATCTACAGTCACACTAAACCAGAAATCCCCACCTACAGCAGCACTAAACCAGAACTCCCCATCTACAGCAACACTAAACCAGAAATACCCATCTTCAGCAACACTAAACCAGAACTCCCCACCTACAGCAACACTAAACCAGAAATCCCCACCTACAGCAACACTAAACCAGAAATACCCATCTACAGCAACACTAAACCAGAAATACCCATCTTCAGCAACACTAAACCAGAAATCCCCACCTACAGCAACACTAAACTAGAAATACCCATCTACAGCAACACTAAACCAGAAATACCCATCTTCAGCAACACTAAACCAGAAATCCCCATCTACGGCAACACTAAACCAGAAATCTCCATCTGCAGCAACACTAAACCAGAAATCCCCATCTACAGTCACACTAAACCAGAAATCCCCATCTACAGCAACACTAAACCAGAAATCCCCATCTACAGCAACACTAAACCAGAAATCCCCATCTATAGCAACACTAAACCAGAAATCCCCATCTACAGCAACACTAAACCAGAAATCCCCATCTACAGCAACACTAAACCAGAAATCCCCATCTACAGCAACACTAAACCATGCGGAAAATGAAAATCGTCGACGAACTATTTTTAAATAGAAGTGAAATTTCTCTGGAATTTTCTACAAATCGTGCACCGCAGTTATAATTTGAATCGCTAGCGATAGCTGAAATCGTCCCCTGATTTCAAATGTGTTCTATTTGCCAGTAGGCACATAGAATACCTTGGAGCTCAGGGGACGAAATAGTTGGCAGTTGAATAATTGAACTAGTTGAATAGTTGGTTGGCGATAAAATGTGTTGTTTTTGTTGATAGTTGTCAAGTGAATTGCTGCGAGTCCTTCTAGTAATTGTTTTTATAGACGCGAAGGCGTGTAATAAACAAATAAACACAAGACGACACGCGCGTGTGAATGGTTCAGTCGGTACTGCACTTATGACCTGTCGTTTTATCCTTCCATTCTGGCTCCCGTGCCACATCGATTAACCCATTTACACGTGCGTGTCGTTCTGTGTATTTACTGGTAACCTGAGAGCTCACTGCTGAATATGAAGTAGTTGACATCCTTGAGGTCCCTATAACCGGAAATATTCGGCGAACGAAAACTGCCATAAATGGTTCAAAATCTCATTATTGCGACACACATCCCATGTCACTGGTTAGAATAAATCAACCGAGGCTGCCAAAGTTGAGTTTCACATCTAGAAAATTATAGACATGCACAATCAACAAAGACAGACAGGTGGGCAGGCAGGGAGAGAGGCGTGAAGAGAGAGAGAGAGAGAGAGAGAGAGAGAGAGAGAGAGAGAGAAGGTGGGGGGGGGGGTGTTGGGGTGGCAAGACTCGCATTTACATCTTTAGAAAGTTTGATTTGGATATAACTGTTTTTCTCGTGTGAGATACGGAGATTATTTCACGACGCAAAGTAGAGTCTCCTCTCTGATAATAGAATCACGAGCACACACAAATCGAACCAATTAACGGGTACCACTGAACTAAATATTTGAATTAGAAATACCCGCCTTGAAATGTTGCAATCGGAAATGATGCAACCTCTGAAAATAAACTACCTTGGGAAAATAAATTGTTTTAATAAATGTTTGAAGCATTCTGTTGACATCTTGCATTATTGATGAATATTCCAGATGAAAAAGAGGGTGATTTGATAATTTTTGGACTTAAAAAATACAATTTACATTTGGTGTGTTTTTGTTGGGAATTCCCTGGAAAATATGCGTACGTGACCGGTACTTCCGTTGCTGTCAATTTTTCTCTCTTATTTGTTGAATGACTCCCTGTTTTGGGGATCAGAAAAAGTTGTATGAAGTGCTATACTTGACAAAAATATCTGAATGCCAAAAATAAAGTGATGCGGTCATATTTTTTTTTGCCCGAACGTTATAATGATCGCCTGTGGGAAAATATTTAGTTCCGTGATACCAACTGTTGTCTTCCTTACTTTATCCACTATTGATAATGTCTGTGTCCAGTGTGAGACTTTATGAACTGCTTTTATAAAAATTGATTCCAGTCAAGGATTGCTGAGGCTCGAACTGAGTTTGGTAAAAAAAACTCAATAAATTGCTTAAACAATCTCAACACATTTGATGAGATTTGATGATGGAAATATGATAAACTGCAGTGTGGTATTTGTTGCGCTGACTTCCTACTCACAACACATAAAAGGAAGTCCTATTCTGAAGACGACAAGTCAAAGTTAACTGAGATGCTTACAAACTTCGTTAAAAGTTCCAAAGGTCGAGCAAATGTCTACATCAAAATGTTGACGATATCCGTTATTTCAATTAACCCAAAGCATCTAAATGGAATACTATCAATCATGTGTGGGGTTATTTATTTATTGCATGGGGTGTAATGACACTTTCTACAGCCCGAATTACATCGTGTCGGACAGCTTTACGGGCCCTTTACCTAACATGAAAAGCAGACGACACTTGCAAAAAAATTCTTGAATAACTAAATTTCTTCATTTTTTGTCTCAAAAACATAGGTTATGACCCCTCGTTGGAACGAGCTCGACGAGCTCGTTCCAACGAGGGGTCATAACCTATGTTTTTGAGACAAAAAATGAAAATATTTTGAAAATTAATTGGCGATTTTTGAGAATAGCGCTGGCCGGTTTTGGCCGTTACGTTGGCTGAGTTCCCGTAGAGGACCACGGAGCAGCATCAAGCAACTGCCAGACTATCCATCGTATTAACGCCATACATTCAGGTTCAGCATTGGTTGAAGACAAGTGCACCATCGACGTGCAGTACACCGTAGTTCACAGTGCTATCGTGCAATCGGGATTACGTGCTTTGCCTAATGATACAACGCACGTACCCCTGGCCAGGATCGAACCGTAGACCTCTCGATTTGAAGTCCGATACTCTAATCAATGATCACCACGCTCACGTTTGGGGATATTCAATAACAGTCGAATCCTACAGTCCTTTAGGATTTTGAGATTAAATTTGTGAAAATTGATTCTTCGTTGTTGGTAGTTGTTCTCTGTCTCGTCTATTCACCAGCTGTAAAGTGATCATTTGTGCCAAGTCCTGAACATACACGGGAGTGGATCTAGAAAATGTGATGGGGGTAAGAGTCCATCCAGAATCATCGATGGGTCTCTGAAGTCTGGAGATTCTGTGAGCATATCAGAAAAAGGTGGCATGAAACACCTTGGTATTGTCTCAATATTTCCACAAGGCATATCCTTTTATTGGGCTCTCGTGGGGCGCGGTGGCCCAGTGTTTATGGCATTGAACTTCACTCTGAAAGGTACGCGGTTCTATCCCCCACCAGTGGTAACTGCGTTGTGCTTTTGGGCAAGGCTCTTAATCCCGTCTGTCCACTTGGGGACACGATGGCACTGTCTCTTAATGCGTTCTGCACGTCGATGGTGAACTTGTCACCAACCAATGCTAACCCTACTTGTGCGGAGTTAGAACGCTGGGGAGTCTGGCAGCTGGTCGACGCTATACTTGGAGGTTCTCTCCTGGTACTCCGGCTATCTCCACCTGCAAAACTGTCCGACAAGAGAGGACCATGACTGTCGAAAGTGTCGTTAAACCCCAATAAAATAACTTATAAGAAGCTCTCAAATGCAGATACGGTCATGATAGCACTGAAGAGTATTAGGAAAGAAAATCAGTTGTAAAAATAAATGTCAAGGTCAAAATGTGGTTAAGCAGTTTATGCAAAAACTCGATTGTCTCAAATGTGTGCATATTGGTGGTGTATGCCGGATCTGACCAATTGATACATGTTATCCCCCTTTAAGGCTTGAAAAACGAAACTCAATGCCCTCGTGGATTCAAGGGATTCGCGAAGATTAATGATTGGTCGGGACGGGTGTTAACCCAATTTGTCCCGACTGTCATGACTCAAGTCACAACTAAAGAAATATTCCAACTACATCGTCAAGGTATGCCTTCTTTGAAGGCATGCATTGATGATGTTGGAATATTTGGGATGGGGATTATCCCTTTACCCAACGCAGACGATATCAAAATTTATTATTTCAAATATAAGTTTTTTTAAATTTTTCAAAAGATTTCAACAAAACCATATCATGTGACCCCTCATTGGAACGAGCTCAATGATATGGTTTTGTTGAAATATTTTGAAAAATTTAATTTTTTCTACTGATCAATTTGCATATTACACGGGCGGATGTGGGCGATTCGTTGGGTAAAGGGTTAAAGTTCAAAGTTAAAGTGCGTGGATTACGAAGAATTCTTCGAGAAATTGTCAGCTCATAACCCACTCTAAAGCATACATGCTTATTGCTTATATGTCTTATGAGTTGCGACTTCTTCGATTTTGACAAAAGTAAAGTAAATTGAAGGAGTAATTTTACTTTCAGCATATTTATATGGCTATAATGTGTCAAGTGCACAGAACCAGGGACCCCGTGAAGATGACTGATTGACAGGGTCGGGGAGAGGGTGCAGCCGGGGTAGTAACCCCGGGGTTGGCCCAGGAGTCCAGGATTTGGGGATCAGGCCTGAGTCCCCCAAAGTTCTGACTCCTGTGCCAAGCCTGCCCCCCCCCCCCCACACCCACCCCGATCCCTGATCGAAAATCGGCAAGATAAGTCATTGGAATACTAGTTGGCACTCATGTAAAGAGGAAATTGGAGTGTCCCGTGGAGATTCTCATTCTGTTAACCCTTTACTTAACATGAAAAGCAGACGACACTTGCAAACAAAATTATGGAATATGTTGGTTTTTTTTCATTTTTTGCGACAAAAAACATAGCTTATGACCCCTCAATGAGCTCGTTCCAATGAGGGGTCATATGTTATATTTTTGAGGCAAAAAAAAAATGAAAAGAATAATGAAACTCGAATGGCATTTTTTGTAAATAGCGCTGGCCTGTTTTGGACGTTACTTTTGGTGAAATGTTAATAGACTTATCTATATACATTTGAACCAGACCCGGTATGATCAATTCAAGAATTCTTCACTACAAAAACATCGGCATCTGCATCAATATCCCGATACTTTCGAAAAGGGGCCAGTCACAGAATTAATCCTGGGGTCTGAATTTCCTCTCCCCGGCCGTGCTGATTTGGGTAAAGTGAGTGTGGGGTGGATTTGGGGTGGGGTTGGGTGTAGGCCTGATTTGAACCGATTGCGATGGCTCAAGTTCCGGTTGATAAAATATTCGAACCACATCATCAAAGCATGCCTTCGTCGAAGTCATTCCTTGGTGCAGCTGGAATATTAGTCAGTCGGGAGATTATTGTTAAAAAAAAACTCAAAGAAGCCGGAGTACCCGGAGAGAACCACCGAGTAACGACGAGCAACTGTCGGCTCCTCAACATTCTAATTCTGCTCAAGCTCCGCTTAAGCAGGGTTACAACGGTTGAATACATGTGCACCATCGACGAGCTGTACATGGCGTCATCATGCCCCCATGTAGGCAACCGGGATAAAGTGCCTTGCCCAAGGACATAACGCGAGTCGTCCCGGACGAGGGTCGAACTCGGGACCTCTAGCATAGCAGTCCAGCAGTCTACCACTGAGCCATCGCGCTCCCTTATTTGAAGATAAATAAAATATTCTTGTAGTAGTCATGACGCAAATTCATATTTCATTAACCCTTTACCTAACAAATCGCCCGCATCCGCCTGCGTAATATGCAAATTCAGCAGTTGAAAAAATATTATATTTCAAAAAATTTCGACAAAACCATATCATGTGACCTCTCGTTGGAACGAGCTCGTCGAGCTCGTTCCAACGAGGGGTCACATGATATGGTTTTGTTGAAATTTTTTGAAAAATTAAAAAAAAAAATATTTAAAATAATAAATTTTGATATCGTCCGCGTTGGGTAAAGGGTTAATACGTCGTCCCCTGAGTTCCAATGTGTTCTATGTGCCAGTAGGCTGTCAGTAGGCCAGTAGACTGCCAGTAGGCCAGTAGGCACATAGAACACATCGGTACTCAGTAGACGTCGTATCGTACTACAAATGTGTCGTACTGAGTGCCCAACTACCCGAATTATTCGTGTACCTTAGCCGCCGATTTGTATACGACGATTGAGTGTGTGAATAAATAGACAGTAGTTCACTGCTCGGATTCGAGTACATTTTTTATCCTCGAGTGGGGCGCGCGGATGATTATTTCGCGAGGTGTTAGCCGAGTAAAATAATCCGCGCGGCCCACTCGAGGATAAAATCGTACTTGAATCCGAGCAGTGAACTTTTGTATTTATTTTCTTCTCGTTTGTTTTCCCCAAACGACCCTTTGTAATTGATTCAGCTCAACCGATTTGTAAACAAAAAGAAAAATGGCCCGTCATCGCTCAGAGTGAGACACGATGCTAGGAGTGGAACACCATTTTCGGCGAGGGGGAGTGGGAATACGATTACGATAACAGAATAAAGATTGGGAAAGTTTATTTTATCTCATTTTTTCGAAATAAAACGTGTTTATTGCAATTGGAGTCCGCGGCCAAGTTTTTTGCAAAAGAAGTAATTGGAGTTATCTCTCTTAGTGCGTTATTCTTTCAAAAATCACATCACAAGCCCACTCTTCCCGGCGTGTTGTGGTCTTGCAATTTGGTTGATTATTTATTTCAGCCTGCATCTGACGTGAACTGCTGGCGACGACAATTGGGTGTTTTAGGTTTCTTTGTTTTTTCTCTTTTTCTGTAAAAGAAAATTACAAATTTTCATTTTGTGCTTTGCTGGTAAAACCATGCCACCTTATTGGAACAAGCTCGGCGAGGTTGCCCAATTGGGTGGCCATAAGCTATGCTTCGGATAGATAAAAAAATGAACAACATGTAATTGGATCCCCGCTCTCCATCACTCTTTTAGCAAGACTTTGTGTCCGCCACGGCCTGGAGAGCACTCAGTATATGGAGAAAGATGCCTATCCATGTCCATTGGGCCACATATCGTTCCCTGACCCTGTGAACGTGACCTTCGGTCTTTAGCCACGAAAAGCAAGGATTGCCCAGAACTTTCAAAGGACTTCTCCACATCAGGTTTAAGATCGATATGATCATTTTTTCATAACGCATAGTGCATCTAAAAAGACGCGTGGGAACGCCAAAATGCTACTTAAAAGATCCAATTTCGCACGGCGTTTATGATAATCATGTGACTGTCAAGGTTTGGCCAGTTGTATTCTTTACATACCACTTTCAGTATTGGGTGACATTGGAATCGTGTCGAAAGCCGGAACGATTTGAGTTTTTTTTTCGAAACAAATATTGGAGACTCTCAGTGCAGATATAAAACCACGGCGATGGAGACGTGGGGATTTGGGGGTGTGAACCTGATGTGTCCCGACTGTAATGACTCAAATCTCGAATGATAAAATATTCCAACTACATTATCAAGGCATGCCTTCTACGAAGGCATGCCTTGATGATACAGTTGGAATATAAATCAGTCGGGATTTTAGTTTTTTTTTAAAAAAAAGAGAAAACTCAAAACTTCTTGGAAATTTATTTGCAGATACTTTAATTTATTCATTTATTATTTATTTATTTATTGGTGTTTAAGGTCACGTATTTCTACACAATGGCTAATCATGACTTCGACAGTTTTACAGGTGGAGGAAGCCGGAGTACTCGGAGAAAACCAGCGAGCAACGAAAAGCAACTGTAAGCTTCCCAACATACTAACTCCACACTAGCATTGGTTGAAGACAAGTGCACCATCGACGTGCAGAACACATTAGTACACAACGCCACCGTGTACCCACGTTGGCAATAGAGATGAGGTGTTGTCGTAGGTGGGATTCGAACCGATGACCTCTAGGCTTGCAGCCTGCACCTCTACCTACTGAGCCACCGCGCTCACAGAGAGTTTAATTGACACTACTGTACCACTACCCCCAGATGTGTAGCCCTCTTCTTTAGGCTCTACTGTTATGTACAGATTGATACTGTAATAGGTGTATTGATAAGCTTCCCCGTGTTGGTTACTCATTTTACCGTAAGGTGTCTGGTATTCTCGTCCCTTCTGGCCTCCGGATTTGGTCTTCACCCTTTCATTTTGTACAGTTGTTGCACGTGGACAGTTCCACTCTCACTTTGACACCTGAAGATAATGAATGCAAAGGTGAGGCCCGAATCGGGATAGTCCAGCTCGGGAACATTTAACTGGTTGAGTGCTGGAAGCAACTATCAGTGCTTTCAAAATATGAGGGTGCCAGAGCAAAGGCCAACATTTTCCTAACTCATGTTTCATATTTAATTAACCCTTTACCCAACGCAGACTATTTCAAAATTTATTATTTTAAATATCATTTTTTAAATTTTTTCAAACAATTTCAACAAAACCTTATCATGTGACCCCTCTTTGGAACGAGCTCGGCGAGCTCGTTCCAAAGAGGGGCCACGTGATATGGTTTTGTTGAAAAGTTTCGAAAAATGTTTTTTCAGCTGCTGAATTTGCATATTACGCGGGCGGATGCGGCGATTCGTTGGGTAAAGGGTTAAACACAAATAGTATTTTATTTATATAAATTTGTTTTATTGCCTGTGGGCACTCTTCAATAATTTGTAATAAAACAAATTTTGATTAACAAATTCAGACCACCAAAAATATTGTCTTCAACCAGTTAAGGGAAATCAAAAACAAACATGATAAAGCCGTCAGTAAGCACTATAATGAACCGGACCACTCGACCGACAAAATGGAATTACGTATTATTGACGTTCATCCGAGTGACCCTGACCTCGATAAACATACACGAATCGGGAGTGATAAGGAAGTACACTGTATCTTTATCTTTAAACCCATGCATCCTTGTGGTCTAACCAGACTTGACTTTTAGTCCTTAGATTGGAAGTATTAAATCTAGTCCAATATCATAAGACAGTACATCACGAGTACCAGGAAAAGCGAATCGATATCTAAGGCTACAGTCCAGACGAGAATGTACAAACTGGAAAATTATTGGGGTGACTGTGTCAACCTTCTATCCGCACTTAGCGACGCACTTGTTGATTGTTGACACGTGAAGTATTCTTTTACAATTATGGACTTTTGTGGTGGTGGTGAATATGATGTGATATGAACCTAAAAAACTTATATTAACCGAGGCGTTAGCCGAGGTCAATATAAGTTTTTTTAGGTTCATATCTCGTTACATTGACTGTCGGTTTATCAAAATTCCTTCTATGTGTACTGTCATTGGCAGTCCACGTAGCGAGCATTTCGATATACCAGCAGTCTCGCCTGGCATAGATTGGTTTGGTGCAAGGAAATGGCCTTCTTTCGGTTCTGAAAATAGAAATTATCTCCCATTTGGCCGAACTAAGGTGGGCCTGACTAGTTCGGGGCCCCCTCTGGTGCAACCACTTTTGCCAAAATAGCGACAAAGATGATACAAAAATGCCATCGAAAATAAATTTCCTCTATGTGGACAGCAAGGATGCAGCATTCTTCCTGTTCGAAAAAATCAAAATTTCCGGTGCCCCCTTGGTACGTTTCCCGGCAACTTTTTTTGGCCCAATCCGCTCCTGCCACAGCTATACTCGGAATCACCTGAGAACTTATGGAATTATATTTGATACCATTTCTGGCCGATTTTTGATCAATGCGACACATTTCCGATACTTTTGGTGGATATGATTGAGGAATGTATTGAGATGGTCCCCAGTGTTTACATTAGCTCTCTTGACAGGCATCATCCTACCAGTAAACAAAAAGAATAGATACACTGCCACCGAACATGTTATATACGGTAACATATTATAATAGAAGTATTTGTGTCGTGCTGTTGTACCTCATGCATCGTCCACGCCATTGATCTCTTGGTTGTCCAAGTGATCACACATTTACAGGAGCTCCAAATTAGCATATAATTATAGATTACCTATCCTATCACCTATCACCACAGATCAGAGACACTTTGATGGTGCTGAACGCCAGTTCGCCAATGAAGTAGACTGTCCATGTTGATGGGGGCTTCATTCAGCTCACCAGTAAGTATAATCAAGAATCTTCCAAGGGTAGTTATACCAACTTTCGCGGTGCCCTACCCCGAACTAGTCCACACCCAAGGAAGGACCAAGACTCCACGTATGGAAGACCTGTAAACTGTCAACAACAGTAACAGCAGCAGAAGAAGAAGAAGAAGAAGAAGAAGAAGAAGGAGAAGAAGAAGAAGAAGAAGAAGAAGAAGAAGAAGAAGAAGAAGAAGAAGAATAGAAGACCCACCATCAGCCAGACGCCGGGATGCCAGGCTGATGGAAGCTTGACTGGAGAGAAGACAATCTGAGAAAGAGAAACTGAAGAATGAGAGGGAGACATCCATCGATTCATCTCCACCACCTCCTCCACCCACGCCAATTTGCTCCTCCTCACAAATGAGGCCGGGATGCATGGAGGAGCTGGAGAGGGAGGAAGCTACAACGCCTGTTCTAACCAATCCACAGTTTCAGATTCCGAGGACGGTGAGGTGGACGAGACGGTATGGGGTAACTTTATAGAAGCACTGTATCAGAATACCATTATACTCTTCGGGACTCTCAAACTAGATTTCGCTGGCACCATCAACGACTATATCAAAATCGTCAACAGTAATTACAAGATGAAGATCCAAGCCATAATACTCACCTACGATCTAACATATCAAGAGACAAAGAAGATCCGTGACCAAAACTTTCACAGCCAGTGAGCAAGACACTTACAAAGACAGTCTTACACTCTAAATCGGTTGGGTTAAAAATCAACCCAAATCGACTGGGTTGAGTGAATATGAAACCAATTTGGGTTCATATTCACTCAACCCAGTCGATTTGGGTTGATTTTTAACCCAACCGATTTTAGAGTGTACCATCAAACCCTCCTCCACCTAAAAAGAACAGGAACAGAAAAAGCACAGACGCCGCTAACCTGGCTCCTGCCCTATAATCTGTGACTTATTTTTTGGAAAAGAACTTTTAAACAAATTTTGACCCACACTCAAAATCCGGTTGATTTGAAAATGAACCAAAATCCACCAAGTTTAGTGAGACTAAGTTGATTTAGGTTGTTTTTAATTCAGCTTTAGAGTGTATGTTTTCCCTGACTTAATAAATTATACCACTTTTCACTTTAGTCTTTTAAACAATCTATAAATCTAACATCAGCTGAATAAAAAATCAATCAAAAATCAACTGTCTCTGACCAGAATACTTGCATCTGCAGTATGGAAAATATAATTTTTAAATGGTTTTACTTTACAATGAAACAACACAATACAAATGGGAGGTAGGGTGAATTTAGGGTAAATTAAATCAAATTTTGGCAACATACATTTACGTTTTGCTACACAACAGTAATATAACTGCTATTCCTACTTTTAAGGGATGTTAGTGTAATTGACTTTACCCATTTACCCAACGAATCGCCCACATCCGCCCGCGTAATATGCAAATTCAGCAGTTGAAAAAATATTATTTTTCAAAATATTTCAACAAAACCATATCATGTGACCCCTCGTTGGAACGAGCTCGTTCCAACGAGGGGTCACATGATAGAGTTTTGTTGAAATTTTTGGAAAAAATTTAAAAAATGATATTTAAAATAATAAATTTTGATATCGTCTGCTTTGGGTAAAGGGTTAAACATCACAACGGGGTTCTCAGAAAGCGTTATTTCGATTGCCATTCACCATTCAAAAGTTGCTAAATCCTGATATAGTTTTAGAAATGAAATCTTCTATTTCCATTTTTGTCGGAAAAAGATTGAGTGTATTAATATTATGCATTTGAAACTATCCATACTTTCAAATTAAATTCTTTGCCGATGGCTGCAACAAAATAACAAGCAATAGTGGAAGTAAATTTAGATGTAACGAGTTTTAAAGCGTTTGGATGCACCTACCCTAATAATAATAATGACACTTTGGCCGGCCCTGATTTGTCTCGGTTCTCTGGTGAGAATGTCTTGGTTACTCCTGTACTCCCAACTGCCTCCCTATTCCCACGCTTCTTCTCTCTTCCCAGCACTCGGAGACGAACTGCTTGATGACATTTCTTGCCTCATTCTCCCCAATCTCTCCGATAGATGGATAGATCTTTATTTTGCAGTATACTAGTACATTGATTTCAAAATAACATTAGAACAAACAGGAACATAAGCTCGTATACAGCATGGAAATGACATAGCCTATAAGGCTGTCTTCCTGTCATTCCCGTAAAAAGAAAGATATCAAGTTTCTTTGGCATCAGTGTATCGGATCTTTTATTCGTAATTCATGGGGGGGGGGGGGGGGGGGGGGGGGGGGGGGGGGGCTAGAATGTATTTGAGAATTAAGGGATGGGAAGAGGAGGATGAGATGTCATAAGATTACAGCTGGAGGATGATGACACAGTCGGGGCACGTTGGGTTGTCACATTTGGAGTTAGGACGCGTATAATTATTCAAGGCTTTATCAATTAAGGACTTTTTAAATTGGGGTCTATTTAATTGCTGGATTTGTGGGTCTATACTATTCCAGGTTCTTGGGAAGGAGTGTAATGGCAGCACAGCAGAGAACTGTGTTCTTGGTTTGCGGGTATCTAATATCCGATTAGCATATTAACCCTCTCCTTTGGGTCCCTCACTAACCACATGTCCTTCATTCCTCCATCCCACTTCCCCATTATACTCCCAGTGAATCTTATCCTTTTAGACTGGTATTTTGGGCATTCTAGAAGAAAGTGTTCCAGGGTCTCCACCACGCCCAAATTACACACCTGACACTCCTTTTCACTGTTTTTCCCAAGTTTTTTCCTCACCTCCAGGGACCTCGACCTCAGCTTGAACAACAGTAACCCCCCTCCCCCCCCCCCCAAAGGTGCCATCAAGGTACTCTTCAAAACAGGCTTCTCTTTGTCACACAGGCCACCCAAAGACCTCTTTGATTTGACCCCTCTCGCCAATTGAGGTTACCATCCTCCATGACCCTTTCTCTGACGATTTTTTTCTGACTAATGTTTTTCATTTTTTGTCTCAAAAACATAGGTTATGACACCTCATTGGAACGAGCTTGACGAGCTCGTTCCAAAGAGGGGTCATAACCTATGTTTTTGAGACAAAAAATGATAAAATAATTTCTAATAGGATTTTTGAGAATAGCTGACCGATTTTGGCCGTTACGTTGGGTAAAGGGTTAAGATGTGCAGGGAGAGTATATATATCAAGTGCAAACCTTATCTCAATTTTGACAAAAAAATGGACTTAGAACACTGTAATTCTCAGGCGACGAGCGGGAAACCAGGTGTTGAATCATTTCAGTGTCATTGATGACCGTTTGTGGATATGGGTTCCATACTCAACAAGCATATTTCAGGGTGGGCAGGCGTAAGGCTTTAGATTACCCCATTTCAGACCGCTTACAGGTGTGCCCAAATTAGAGAAGGTATGAAGACATACAAAAATATATAAATTAGTGTGTCTCTTCTATATTTGAGAAAAGCTTCCACCATAATATACCATAGAAACACAAAGAACAGTATGGCAATAAAACATAACAGGATAAGGCTGTTATTTCTGGTTTTAATGTGTCCAAATTAGGGCAAAACGGCCTGCCCAAAATAAATGAATTTAAAGGCCTGGCGGACGAGTGATTTGGTCAACGTTGATTGGACGAGAGATTTTGTTAACCCTGACTTCACCTCATTCGCCTTGTAACGCATGGAATATTTCCCTGGATTCGCATGATGACACCCTATACAACCCCACCCTTTTTTCTGTTCCACGATCAGTCAGATGACCCCCAGAGAGCTCGATGGCTGAGTAGGTAGAGATGCAGACTGCAAGCCAAGAGGTCCTCGGTTCGAATCCCATCTGCGGCAACCGCGTTGTGTCCTTGGGCAAGACACTTAATCCCAATTGCCCACGTGGGGGCACGGTGGCGTTGTGCATTAAGGCGTACTCTGCGTCGATGGTGCTCTTGTCTTCAACCAATGCTAACCCTGCTTGTGTGGAGTTACTACGTTGGGGAGTCTGACAGTTGCTCTCCGTTGCTCTGTGCTTCTCCCCGGGTACATAGACTTCCTCCTCCCGTAAAACTGTCCGGCACGGGGTGACCCTGACTGTTGAAAGTGTCGTTAAAGCGAAATAAATAAATGGATGACACCCCTTCGCCAAATCCCACCCTGGATCACATTTTAGACTCACCATAACCTTATCTACAGTAGACTCGAAGGTCCTTTCTCGTCCTTGCACAACAATCAGCCCTCCTAGCATCCATTAAAACGTCCCAACAGCCTAGATGATTATCCAACGTCCAAGCATCCCTAGACACCAATGCCCAGTTCCGTCCCAAAAAGAGTGAATGATTCCGTAGAAACATTACGATGCTAAGTTTTACACGCCTTTCGCATTGGACGTGTCGCAGTACTATGAAAGAACGTTCAAACCACCTCCTGGTATATGTAATAATACTCTGGTGGGCCGCCGAGTTGTCGCGGTTCTCAGGTGCGAAGAGTAGTATGTTATGTACCAGGACACTCCCAGGTTGCAGGACCTCTGAAGCGACGTCATGTCACATGACTCAGTGGCGCCATATTGGGTTTTCCTGGCAGCTCACGTGGGTAGCCATGTTTTAACGTTATCCTCATAGTGACACATGATCTTAGTGAGCATGCGCATCGCGTGTTGTTAGGGTGATACGTCTTTCCGTCGTCCCTTTTGAATACTGGAGGCCACCATTTTCGTTTCTATAGTACCAAATGGCTGCTATGCTACCCAGAACATCTAATAGGAAAGGGGGTGGGGGGATCTTTTGTATAAGAGTATAGCTCATTATCACAAACAACCCGACAGTTTCTCAAAATCACCATAAAAAAACACCTAAAACTATTGAAACGGACTTGAACCCTCTTTTTCCAATAATATGCGCATTACTTTGTATAAGAGACGATCTAATTACCCAAATAGACCCGAATTCTCTCCAAATCACCAAAAACTGTCTAAAATCACCGAAACGGACTTGGCGAAGCCCCATTCGGGGATTGTGAGAATTGCACGTAGTGCTATGAGGTGCGTTCTGCTACACTGGAGTACTTTACTAGTTCAGATTTCCCATAATTCTCGTTTTCTACCTATTACAGACGCTATTCTGGTTACTCTACCTCTAGCAGTTTATCTAGTCCTAGCTACTCTTGACTACCCCTTGTATCCTCGACCCTCGTCCAAGTCTTATAATCACCAGTCGGATTGCTTGATTTCCCAAAATCTGTATCCAACCATACAGAGTTATCTCCTTTGTAACGAAGGCCTCTACTATTCCCAAACCCAAAAGTCAAGTCAGCATTGGTGGTTTAAGACCTATGAATGCCTTGAGGTGGCCTAGAAGGCCGAACCAAACAGGGACTAAGAGCCATAACTATCTTCAAATAAATATCCTCAGATAAGTACCATGCAAAAGGTATCCTCAAAAGATATCCCCAAATGGTACATTACTATGTCATATCTATCCTCAAATACCCGTATGTCTTTATGTGCTAGTGCACAATATGTAACATTGCGCAGTAACACGTAAGCACATATCAGCACATCCAAAATGTGCCATTGTGCTGCATGCAATATGTACACATTGTGATACAATGTGCACTAACACACAAGCACACCTCGATACAGTCATACAAAGTTTCTTATATATCTGAAACCCTTATTATGCTTTGTCTAGGCACTGCATAAAATGATACAGGCTTGGATGATAAGGGTGAGCTGATTGAGACTATTAAAGATCTGCACAAAGGCAGATGTCGAAATAGAATCTGGGGAAGCTGCTAAGCTTATAATATTGATACAAGTTAGTAACGGTGAGACACTCTAGAACTGGGCAAAATAGTAGTAGCCAATAGTTATAGTACAAGGCTTCAATGGTACAGGACTGCAATGTTGGTAGAACAATACAATATTGGGTGAATACAATATCCACAAATCAAAGGACAAATGGTGGTGGCTATATGGACAAGTGGTGGACTTGGCGCTATGGAGGTGATGTATGGTCTAAAAGGTACTAGGAGCCATGGCTATCTTCCGCCAGATATCATGCAAAAGGTATCCTCAAAAGTTATCCTCAAATAGTACAATGCCATGTCATAGGTGAGGAGATGAATCGTAGAGCAGTGTGTGAAGTCACTCGGTCGAGCAATTGCTTGTTAGCTCATTTGCGCAAGGGAGTTCGAGTCGTTCGGACACTGACTTTTTCAGTAACTGCCCATTGGCTTATTTGCTCGATAATATTCGAGTCATTTGAGTAATACCTGTCTCTATTGTCTTTTGGGTTTGAGAATCATAGAGGTCTTCTTTACACACAAAGGAGATAACTCTGTATGGTTAGGTACATACTATGGAAAACCAAGCAATACGATTGGTGATTATAAGATTTGGACTAGGGCAGAGGTCGTAACAAGGGTAGTAAAGAGTGGCTTGGACTGGATGAACTGCTAGGGTTAGTAGCTAGCATAGCATTTGTAATAGGTAGAAAATGAGGATTCTGGGGAATCCGAACCAGTAAAGTACTCCAGTGTAATAAAAAAGCACTTTATAGCACTACAAGCTACCCTTACAATCTCAAAATGGGGCGTCGCCAAGTCCGTTTCGGTAATTTTAGACAGTTTTGGGTGATTTGGAGTGAATGTCGGGTCTACTTGGATAATTATATTGACTATTATACAAAGGAATGAGCCTCTTATTGGAAAAGATGGGATTCTGGGGAAACTCAAGTCCGTTTCGGTAGTTTTAAGTGTTTTTTGGTGATCTTTTACAAAAAGGCATACACTCCAAACATACCCCTGTCCTATTAGATGCCTTTGGGTCACATAGCAGCCACGTGCTACCATAGAAAGCAAGGCTGTTGCCACCAATATACAAAAGGGACGAAGGAAACATATATCACCCTAACAACACTCATGTGCACTAATACCACGGATCACTATGGAGATTATATCACAACATGGCGGCTTACACGGGCTACCATGAGAAACCAACATGGTTCCACTGGGTCACGTAACCTGACGTCACTCCCAAGCCTCTGTCCGAAGTCTTGCAACCTTGGGCTGTCCGGGTACGTGATATACTACTGCGAAGGCCTTAATTAAGCCTGTGCTCCCAAATGCCTCCATATGGTATCGGGTCGATTCGGCCTGGAGTCGATTCGCCCCCGGTCGATCGGTCTTGGGTCGATTTGGCCTGAGTCGATTCGACCTGAGTCGATTCGGCCTCGGGTCAATTCGGCCCCAAGTACGTAAGTTGAATGGGATTTTACTTTAGACCATGTTGGGACAAAAAACAACAAACACATGAACTTTTATTTGTAATTTATTCCATATCGTACACATATACTTTAAAACAGCAATAAAAGCAACAAATAACAATAAATACAGAATGTAAAGAAGAAGATGTTATTATTGTTATCAAAACACAGTTCTCTGCAACCTGCTTCAAAGTGAGTACCTGCCTGAATGTCAAGTTAATTGTTAAAATATTCTCAAAGAATATTGCTTATCGAGATTATCTTTCTGAAAACATGATTAACGGAGTTAGCAAAGAGAATGGTGAAAACGCTCAGTTCACGGTTTTTCATCCTGATGTTTACATGGATTATTTACTTCCAATTCGTTTTTTTTTATTTCATTTCGTACCTTGGATGTATTCAGTTTTGTTTTCTGTAAATTTGAGGGATTTTTCATTCATCGCATAAAAGGTAAGTTGTTTTTTATTATTAAATATTTTCCACAAAGTGAGTCGATTCGGCCTAAAAAGTGAGTCGATTCGGCCTAAACAAAGGCCGAATCGACTAGGCCGAATCGACTCAGGCGGGATCGAATCAAGGTCGATTTGAATGCAGGAGAAGTCGGCCCCAAACGAAGTCGGCCCATAGGAGAACTCGGCCCAAAACAAAGTCGGCCCACAAGAGAAGTCGGCCCATAAGAGAAGTCGGCCCCAAACGAAGTCGGCCCATAGGAGAACTCGGCCCAAAACAAAGTCGGCCCACAAGAGAAGTCGGCCCATAAGAGAAGTCGGCCCCAAACAAAGTCGGGCCATAGGAGAACTCGGCCCAAAACAAAGTCGGCCCATAGGAGAAGTCGGCCCATGAGAGAAGTCGGCCCCAAACAAAGTCGCCCATAGGAGAAGTCGGCCCAAAACAAAGTCGGCCCATAAGAGAAGTCGGCCCATGAGAGAAGTCGGCCCCACCCTTATAAAAAGTACCATGGTAAATCCACCCCAAGCCCTGACAAACCTTGTTTTAAATATTATAGAATGAATTTCATCAAGGTTCTGCTCACCTTTACGTTATGTTTTTCCACATTTTAAATTGAAGCATAAATCTTCCACGAACATTCGTGTCTGCACAGTACAACATTGCACACATTTCTGATCACATACATTTTTTAAAAAATACAATGGGAGCGTTATTGTTGTAAAAACAGACAAATGAGCTCTGTTTGTGACAAACCTGTCATGATTATAATGTTGTTAGAGTGATAACTCAGGAAAGTGTGACAACTGCAGTAAAATAATGTCTTTTTATCACTGATAATACCACTACGTAACATCAGTTCCTAGAAAGTCCTGTGGGCGTTCTAGGAATTAATGTTAAGTACTGGTATTTTCAATGATAAAAAAACAAGACTGCTTTTTTCATACATCTCAAATTGTGAAGTTTTGAATCGTCATTACGGCGAAATACGGAAATAGATCAGTGTATTGTAATTGCTGTAAGTTAGTTCTGTTTGCAGTAAAATAATGTCTTTTTATCACTGATAATGCCACTACGTAACATCAGTTCCTAGAAAGCCCTGTGGGCGTTCTAGGAATTAATGTTAAGTACTGGTATTTTCAATGATAAAAAAACAAGACTGCTTTTTTTCATAATCTCAATAGTGAAATTTTGAATCGTCATTACGACGAAATACGGAAATAGGTTAGTGTGTTGTAATTGCTGTAAAATAGTTCTGTTTGCAGTAAAATAATGTCTTATTATCACTGACAATACACTATACCATTACCTGCTATGTCAATTTTCCTCTGTTGTTGCTGATTATTTTTAACAATCTTAATTAAAAATTGAAAAAAAAACCTGTTATGTTGTCATTTTTGTTCTTTGAAAGGATCTTACAAACCCTACCGCCCCAAAATGGCATTTTTTGCCATTCAGTCGAAAGCAGCCACGCTACGTTTTGTCCATGTCCAAGGTGGTACCCCAACCCCCGCCCTCCAACCTTGCAAATAGTGAGATTGACCAATCGGATGTTAACCTTTAGTTTGTGGGGCCGACTTCTCCCAAAGTGTCTGGGTCGGACTTCCTAGGGGCCGAGTTCTCTTGTACTTCATGGGGCGACTTCTCTCGTGGGCCGACTTCTCTCAAATTGTCTGGGCCGACTTCTCCTAGGGGCCGACTTCTCCTGTAGTTTGTGGGGCCGACTTCTCTCATGGGCCGACTTCTCCCAAATTGTCTGGGTCGGACTTCCTAGGGGCCGAGTTCTCTTGTACTTCATGGGGCGACTTCTCTCGTGGGCCGACTTCTCTCAAATTGTCTGGGCCGACTTCTCCTAGGGGCCGACTTCTCCTGTAGTTTGTGGGGCCGACTTCTCTCATGGGCCGACTTCTCCGAAATTGTCCTGGCCGACTTCTCCTATAGTTTGTGGGGCCGACTTCTCTCATGGGCCGACTTCTCCGAAATTGTCTGGGCCGACATCTCCTAGGGGCCGACTTCTCCGGGGCCGAGTTCCCAATGGGCCGACTTCTCCTGCTCCCGTCGATTTGACCCTGAACCCTCCATATCCCCCCTCCCCCCCCCCCCCCCCCCCCCCCCCACACACACACACACACCTCGTGTCTCGTGTTTGATTAACCGTGGTAAAGTGAACATCGGGGCTTAAAAATAATTAGTAGGATGGTTTTGTGTAGTTTTTTGTTTTGTGGTTTTCTTTTTGCTTTTGTTCGTATTTAGTTGACTTTTTCGACTAGCTCGGACTTTTTGAACCCCAAAATCTCGTACTTCGCGGACACCGTCAAAATGTGGAGAGAAAAAAAATGAATTGGTCATGTGACAACTCTTGGTCACATGATCACTTCCTCAGATCGATAAAAAAATAATCGAGATTTATTTCTATTTTTGTTTGCATATTTTTGCCTCTTCCCAAAGAGACAGTTGGAGAAAACGCATAAATATGAATCCATCACTATGCCTGTTACACTCCAAGATATTCTTTATTATCACAACAAGTTTACATCCTTCCAAAAACTAGTGTTCGTAGTTTCAATAATAACTCTCCTTTTTTCGGTGTTCAGGCCATGGTTGCTACTTTTCACATTGAGTGCATCTATCGGATTGGCTATATATTTCTGTCGTTTTTTGATAAATAGATTGGATCCGTTTAGATCTGATATACTGGTAAATGCTTACAAAACACTTACAGATTTACAGAATGAGCAGTCTTTGAAAAAAGGTACAGAAACAAATTGCACAGATGATACAGACAGTGTAAACAGTGAATATTCAGAGAGTTTGGGTGTCATTCATGAAGAATTAGAGAGATATGTCAATCTAATTGTTTGCGATTTTGTTCAGTCATGGTACAAAAAACTCACATCTGATAAAATAGTTTTAGAAGAGGCAGGTGATGTTTTATTTGCTTCATTGATCAAGTTCACAGAGAAAATAAAAGAACAGGGTAATATCAGTATTACTGTAGATATAATAAATCTGTATAGGAAACACCTCTGTGAATTCCAAATTGCTTATAGGACATACAGATCTCAATCAAAAAGACGAAAATATTCTACCTCAGATTTGAAAGGAAAGCTAAAAAGAAGTTTTAGTATAGAAGAAAGCTTTGAGCTCAAATTCAGGTACCACCCTGCTCTACTGAATGAAGAAAGTGAACTAAACTACTTGAGAAAAATTGCTGCTCGGTTATTTGAAAATGTACTTCCAAATGATGCATTTTCTTGTAAAGGTGCAAATTTACTGCTTGGAGAAATAGTAACCTGCAATGTATTGTTACCTGTTATTCATCTTTTGTCCAGGACAGAATGGATTCTAGAAACAATAATTAAATTGACATCATATGAAGAACCTGTTTTTTCAAGGAGAGCAAGTGAAACTCCATCAGATGCTGCTTGTGATATTACATGTAACACACCAAATGACTCTGAAGTACTGCCCTCAACAGAGCAACCCATAGCAGACAATAAATCAACCACAAAAGACAAAAGTAAACGAATAAGCAAAGTCACTTTTCAAATTGATGATTTTGATGACATTCCAACAAATGACATTCCAATCGTTTCTCATGACATTCCTAATGACATAAACTCAACCAGTACAACAAACAGTGCTTCTAACAAACATGAGGTACCGTTGAATGCAGCATTACTTAAAACTGCAGATCCGATAATTAAAAAGAGCAAGTCCGCTGATGAAATTGAAGTTAAGAAAGATGTTTCAAATGGGAGTGGAGAGAACTGCAAACAAACAAACCATCAGTTCCCTATAAATGTCACCCCAGATGCTTTTACAAGTAGAAGTGATGGTAAAAATGATAATGCCAGTGTTACGAAGGAACTTCAGTTGAGTATAAATGAGAAATATTTGAATGAACATAAGGAGAAAACGGCCTGTTTATTGCCAACAGAAGATGTATGGTCTGAATCTAGTACTAGTCCTATTGACTTTCCAGAGGATAATGCCAGTACATGTAGTTCAGAAGCAGACCAAGAAACTTGTGTGGACAAAGAGATGGACATTATTATAACATTCCAAAATGTCAAAATAATTGGCACAGAAAAGGCCCAGGAACCAAGAAGTACAACAAGCTATACACTCTACACAATTGAAGTGAGCTACATGTAGAATTAGCAAGCTCAGGCCTGTCATTTTGAGTCAGATGCTGCCTCACCCTCTATAGCCCACTTGATTTGAAAATAAGAAGGGTGGCAAATGCCTGTCTAGAAAATCTTGATAAGACCCAAGAAAGTTAAGAATCTGTTTCTCAGGCCCCCCAGGTCATTTTGGCTACCGTATGCTCTCTTTTTATAACCAATGCAAACTTAAAAAACTATAAATAATTAAATGGTTTATGTCTGATATTTTACACAAGCTAATAGAATTGATAACTTTGTCTTTTGAGTGCAACAAGGCTTTGCAATGTTTGAGCAAGCCCAAGGGATGAAATTCACCACTACCCATGCTATTTTGTAGATTATGAGACCTAAAACATAAAACAAACCAAGAATATGAACATTGATGGCAAAGAAATTACAAAAATAAAATAAAAACCATCTGCCTCTATGCAATTTTATAAAAAATGGCCTGAGAAACAGAAGATCTACTTTGTAGGGGCCTAAACTATGGGGTTTAAAAATCAATATTCACCAATTCATATAAATTAGAGCCCTATGAATCTTTAAACTCAATTTGAATTTTGAATTATTTATCAGATTCCATTTGATTTGATTTTCGAATAACTGATTGCCATATACTGAAATCAAATATCCCACTGATGAACAGAAACTTATGTCCTTTCTTTTCATGTATATCATTACATGTATAAGTCAGTATTATTTTTCACTAATTAGGTTAATATAAAAAATATTATGATTAACTGGTCAGCCAAAGCTGTCCAGTGGTTATTGCCCTTAGGCCCCCCAAAAATAATGTTGTGGTTTGGTTACATGCCAGAAAAAATAGGGTCGGTAGGTAGGCTTTTTTAGCTCAACTTTGGCGAAGCCAAATTTGAGCTTATGCCATGGCGCGTCGTCCATCTGTCCGTCAACAATTGGATACGGCTCGGGCTAGAGGCCGTATTTATGAACCAATCTTTACGAAACTTCTTGAGTATCTTTGTTATGACCGTGGGACGAGAACGAGTGTTTTGGGGTGCAGTTTGAAATTCAAGATGGCTGCCAGCCACCATTTTGTACCAACGATGCAGAAATCTGTTTTTTGTACAGAACTTCCATATGAAAGCTCTGATTTGAATAATTTTTTGTATGAATGTTTAGTACCATGGGATACATCACATATAATACGGGTTTTTTTCTCGTGCGTAAATTATGCAAATTAGACAAACTTTGATGTTTTTTGGTGTTACTTTCAGCACTGTAAGTGCAAATGCCAATACGGCTCGGGCTAGAGGCCGTATTTACGAACCAATCTTTACGAAACTCCTTGGGTACCTTTGTTATCACCGTGGGACGAGAACGAGTGTTTTTGGGTCCGGTCCAAAATTCAAGATGGCCGATGGCAGCCATTTTGTACAAAATTTGGTGCAATCAGATTTTTGCACAGAACTTCCATATGAAAGCGCTGATTTGAATAATTTGTTGTGTGAATGTTTAGTACCATGGGATACATCACATATAATACGGGTTTTTTTCTCATGCAGAAATTATGCAAATTAGATGAACTTTGATTTTTTCAGTGCTACTTACACACAGTAAGTACACATGTCAATACGGCTCGGGCTAGAGTCTGTATTTATGAACCGATCTTCATGAAACGTCTTGGGTACCTTTGTTATCACCTTGGGACGAGAACAAGTGTTTCTGGGTGCAGTCCAAAATTCAAGATGGCTGCCAGTGGCCATTTTGTACCGAAATTAGGTTTAATCAGTTTTTCGTACACAACTTCTATACGGCTCAGGCTAGAGGCTGTATTTATGAACCGATCTTTACGAAACTTCTTGGGTACCTTTGTTATCACCATGGGACGAGAACGAGTGTTTTTGGGTGTGGTCCAAAATTCAAGATGGCCACCAGCAGCCATTTTGTACCAAAATTAGTGCAATCAGTTTTTTGTACAGAACTTCCGTATGAAAGTTCTGATTTGAATAAAGTTTTGTATGAATGTTTAGTAACATGGAATGCATCACATATAGTACGGGTTTTTTTCTCGTGCAGAAATTATGCAAATTAGATGAACTTTGATTTATTCAGTGCTACTTGTACACAGTAAGTGCACATGTCAATACGGCTCGGGTTAGAGGCTCTATTTATGAACCGATCTTCACAAACGTTCTTGGGTACCTTTATTATCACCTTGGGATGCGAACGAGTGTTTCTGGGTGCGGTCCAAAATTCAAGATGGCTGCCAGTGGCCATTTTGTACCGAAATTATGTCCAATCAGTTTTTTGTCACAACTTCTATACAGCTCGTATTTATGAACTGATCTTCATGAAACTTCTTGGGTATCTTTGTTATCACCTTGGGACAGGAACGAGTGTGTTTTGGGGTGCCTTTCTTATCACTGTGTTGTGAGAACAAATATTTTGGTGTTCAGTCAGACCCACTCTGGGTCTCAAAGATTTCTTTTCTAGTTTAGCATCTGACTGTCACCCACCTTTACAATACTTTACCTATACATTTGTTACAGGCTACGGTCAGTATTTATGTACAGACCATTACAATACTTTATATGTACCTTTGTTATCAGGTCATTACCTAGATGTTTGTCTTTGCTGTGTCACATACTATACATGTACATGTCTTAACAAGTTGAGCTACAGTGTCATTGACACTTTCATTTGTAATAAGCTATTTGATGGCAATTATGTGGGGGCATGGTGGTGCTGCGTATTAAAGCATAATGCATGTCGATGGTGCAGGCCTTCAAATTCTTCCCAACTAACGATGGTAAATGCTGTGCCCAAATAAGATAATTGTGCCCCAATTATGCTGAATTTGAAAAACTCACAGAAAAGCAATCGGTGTCCACAGTGTCATACGACACCATCAACGGCAATTACTTTTTTGTGGCAAATTCTATATGATCATGTACTTAAAGCTTGAAATCTATTATATTCATGTTTGTGGTATTTCTCAGTAAAAGCCATGTAAAATTTAGCTTACATTCAAATAGGCCTTTGGCTCGACACTGGGAAACTAAGAAGCCTTCTCGAGTTAGTCGAGTAAAGTTACGTCACAGGGTGGTGGGAACCTGTGATAATGGTGAAGACCTATAAGAAGGGGTTGTAAACTATCATTTTAAGACGATGATCTAAAACAGATGCCAAGAAGAAGAAAATACTGGTGCTTTTTCTCCAATCATGCAGGCCACATCCATATTGCTGTTGTGCCCAAATTAGACTGATCTGAAGGTCTGCGATGGCGCACGTGTCTTCAGCCAATGCTAACCCTGCTTGTGTGGAGTTGGTGCATTGGGGAGTCTGACATTTGTATGACTTGCTCAGTGGTTTTCTCCCGGTACTCCACCTTCCTCCACCTGCAAAACTGTCCTATTAAAGGTGTACCCGTCTGTCAAAAGTGTTGTTAAACCCCAATAGGTAAGTAAATAAATAAGTTTAATGGCGATTATGTGATTAATTTTGTTATATCTTGTTTGACAGAGCTCAGTGGTGGATCAGTGCTTAATTGTTTTCTGTGACCAGATTGAGAAGGAGACTGCTTTTGTGATTACATTACTTTGTCAAAAATGCTATGTACTGCACAGGTACATGTATACATGTAACATACAGCAGTAGGGATGGGCAGTATTAATCTACAGTATGTAGAGAGTGTATTATCACTAAATCACCTGCAGAGTGGAGATTCTACCCGTGCAATAATTGCAAATTTGTTACAAAGCATAAGCATCACAAGCAAAGTTCCAGCCAATGGTCCATCAGGTTAAATCCAGAGGTCCATTGGCTGAACATTGCTTGTGTTTGGGGGCGCGGTGGTTCAGTTGGTAGAGGTGCAGGATGCAAGCTGCAATCCCACCTGCGGCAACCGTGTTGTGTCCTTGGGCAAGACACTTCACCCCCATTAATATTGCCCACGTGGGGGCACGGTGATGTTGTGTACTAAGGCGTACTGCACGTCGATGGTGCACCTATCTTCAACCAATGCTAACCCTGCTTGTGTGGGGTCAGTATGTTGGGGAGCTGACAGTTGCTCGCCGTTGGTCGGTGGTACTCTCTGGGTACTCCGGCTTCCTCCACCCATAAAACTGTCATGGTCATGATTAGCCATTGTGCAGAAATATGTGACCTTAAAACACCAATAAATAAATAAATAATAATATTGCTTGTGTTTTTAGTCCATTATGTACAGAACTTGAAAGTGATACTTTGCATGATAACTCCACTCTATGGGTGATTTAGTTACAATCCACTCCCCACATACTGTATATACAGTAATTTTGTGACTAGTTCCAAACACACCTTAATCTTTAAAGGCCTATTTCAGTCTTTTACAATCTAAGAACATGTGCCCTCAACATGCCATCAATCAGATGTCCTTCTGACTACCTGAGTAGTGATTTATAGTCAAGTCTTGGCAGCCTTAGCCCTTTACCTAATGAATCACCCGCATCTGCCCACGTAATACAGTACATGGGGAGTGGATTGTAACTAAAACACCTGCAGAGTGGAGTTATCACCCAAGCTATAACTTTCAAATTTTGTACATATCGACAAAAAATACAAGCAATGTTTCAGCCAATGGACCTCCGGGTTTAACCCGGCGATCCATTGGCTGAAACATTGCATGTGCTGGTTATGCTTTGCAACAAATTTGCAAGTATTGTTTGGGTGGAATCTCCACTCTGCAAATGATTTTGTGATAATACACTCTCCACGTACTGTATGCAAATTGAGCAGTTGAATTTGTCAAAATATTTCAACAAAACCATATCATGTGACCCCTCATTGGAACGAGCTCATTGAGCTCGTTCCAATGAGAGGTCCCATGATATGGTTTTGTTGAAATTTTCTGAAAAAATGATAAAATAATATCTTTTGATATCGCCTGTGTTGGGTAAAGGGTTAAGAGGCTTCCAAGACTTGACTAGAAATCACTGATAAGCAACTGGACATGTACAGGTTGTACAGTTAAAACTAGAAGTCCTGTCACGAATAGTGCACTTATCTAGGCTTAATTGCGCGTTGGAATTGCACGCAATTGCCATATCGAATGGCATCCAAAGCACGGCAGGTTCTCCTGGTTACTCACAGCAAACACATGCAATGTTTCAGCCAATGGACCTCCGGGTTACCCGGAGGTCCATTGGCTGAAACATTGCTTGTGCACAGGCCATATGGTCAGAATTCGATAGCTTTACTATGGCCATAACGCGTACATTAACACGTAGATCAACGTGCTATTTGTGCGCATTTCATGACAGGACTTCTAGTTTTAACTGTAGTCTTGTGGGCATTGTGAACATGGGTTAACAAAACTGGAAATAAAATCAGTCATTTCTTTCATGAAAAAGAACACTTCACCTGCTGTCAAGCCTCAACAAGGCTTTATAAATAGAGACTGTAGGTAAATTTGAATGTTTTGATATTCATTGATTGGTTTGGTTCGGCTTTTCGGAATCTTCATGATATTGGTTCAATTTTGGGGTATATTTCCTATCTCCAGTACTTATCTGGAAACAAGATGCCTGAAAATAAGCAGACTCTCATCTGCAGACTGAGGTCTGAGCAGGGTAGCATTACCAATTTTACCCTCTGTGAACCCCAGTCTGATTGAAAGTCTCAGGCTTAAACGGAAAGAGGTACCCAGAGGATAAATTGGCAGATTCTAGCCCACTGTATGGGATAGCATCAGCAAATTCACTCTCTGGGGACGTCAGTCTGCAAATGACAGATTGCTTGTTTCCAGGCTTGTCTGGAAATGAGGAAAATACATTATATTTTCTTGTTTTTTTTCTTTCTGATTTACAGTACAGTGCTGTGCAGAAAACAAAGAGTGGTGAGTCTCAATCTGAGATTGGAACAGTAAATCGAAGGTTTCGTGAGTTTGTCAATTTACAGGCCAGGCTGGATGATAATTCAAAATATAAGAAACTTCTAAAAGGTAAGGCCACACAAAGTTGATCTTCTGTTTCTCAGGCCATTATTTGTGAACTTGCATGCGGGCGAGCGATTTTTTATTTTATTTCAGTAATTACTTGTCATCAAAAGTTCATGTTCTTGGTTCAAGTTTTAGGCCTCATAATCTACAGAATAGCATGGGTGGTGGTGTATTTCATCCCTTGAGTGCAAGAAGACTTTGCAATGCTAAAGCATTACAAAGCCTTCTTGCACTCAAGGGACAAATTCATCAATTTTTTTAACTTGGGTAAAATATCAGACATAAACAATTTAATTTTTATTTTTTTTAAGTTTAAATTGGTTATAAAAAGAGAGCATGCAGCAGTCAAAAGAACCATGCGGGAGGGCCTGAGAAACAGATTTTTTATTTTTTTAGGCCTAAATACATTTTTTTTTTGCCATTTTAGGAATGGGACCATTGACCCTCCATTGGAAAAATGTGTCATCGATGGGAGGGGTAGAATTCCCCCCCAAAATTTTGAGAACCAAAATGACTTGTTAAGCAGCCATGACTAGATTTGATAAAAAATATTCGTAAAAGATACTCAGCAGGTTAAGAGTTAATATCTCTCATTGTAGCTAGCATTATCTATATATTATTGAAAAGGTTTTATTGGATTTATTTTCTTTCCAGATGTCAAGGGACCCAAAAGATGGTTATCCTTACCATTTGGGAATATGGATAAAGAAAGTGTAGAAACCAGACGAAAATTTCTTGACACTTTCCTAAAGGTATGTTCATTTAATTTTATTGCTTCATTGTAACGGGTGCACGGTGGCGGTGCGGTAACCGGTTCTTGTCAGATCACCGAAGTTAAGCAACGTCGTGCCCGGTTATTCATTGGATGGGTGACCATCTGAGCGATCAATTCGGACTCCTGTGTTGTGTTGGGTAAAGGGTTAAAACCCATGTGGCACATATCAGTCAGATCAGTTGATGTTTGTTGAAATTATTACGCTATCAATCTTAAAATTAGTCAGTTTTAACAAAGGGCCATAACTCTTGTGAAAACAGTACATCGGACTGAGCCCATTTTTGAACTAGATCAAGACATTATTCTGTAAACCCCCTGTTGTCGTTTGTTGAAGTTATCATGCTATCAAGTTCAGAATTAGTCAGTTTTAACAAAGGACCATAACTCTTGTGAAAAAGAATGGACACATCGTGTTTCATGTGATCAGGTGTTGAGGATGCATGTTATGTCACATACCAAATTTTATCAGAATCCATCCAGAAACAACTAAGTTATAAGCTAAAAGGGCCGACCATCTAACGACCGACCCTCGTCATACCAATAGTCAAGTTTTTTTTTGGAAAAGTCGACTAATAATTATGAATTGTTTGTGTATTCAGTTATCACACCATCCTCCAATGTATTGCCCAATTGCCAGTAAATATATTATAGGTAACGCATGCAAAATGAATTAAGGAAAGGAAAATATGTGGTATTCATTCAGTAATATACACCTCCCTTTCATTAGACTCATTGAGTAAAGTATTTTGGCACAAATTTGAAAAAGTTTCTTGTTTCTCATACCAGGCCATATTATTGTCCTATGCAAGTTCTTGCCAGGCTGAAGTTTGACATTACCATTCATCACTTGCATACCCTTTCTTGACTTCTGAGATCTGCTTCACTGGGTGGGGGTATAGGTCTTTTGCTGACCATTGAAGCAGATCTTTTAACCCTTTACCCAACGAATCGCCCGCATCCGCCCGCGTAATATGCAAATTCTGCAGTTGAAAAAATATTATTTTTCAGAACATTTCAACAAAACCATATCATGTGACCCCTCGTTGGAACGAGCTCATCGAGATCGTTCCAACGAGGGGTCACATGATAGGGTTTTGTTGAAATTTTTCGAAAAAATTTAAAAAATGATATTTAAAATAATAAATTTTGATATCGTCTGCTTTGGGTAAAGGGTTAAACATCACAATGGGTTTCTCAGAAAGCGTTATTTCAATTGCCATTCATCATTCAAAAGTTGCTAAATCCTGATATAGTTTTAGAAATGAAATCTATTTCTATTTTTGTCGGAAAAAGATTTAGTGTAGTGTCGTTGAGCTCGTTCCAACGAGGGGTCACATAATATGGTTTTGTTGAAATTTTTTGAAAAATTTAAAAAAATAATATTTAAAATAATAAATGTTGATATTGTCTGCATTGGGTAAATGGTTAATCCCCGAAATTAGTGGCGGTAAATACTGTGCACAAATGGTGTTCATTGTGTCCAATTTCTGCATTGCGCACAAAAACATTTTTTTTTTCCAAATTTTCCAGTGTTTAGCTATATACATACTATCACTACAGTGAAGTGATCTGTGTGGTAGTATCACGTTGGGTTGAGGAGGTCAGATTGCCAGATCAAAGAACTGCCACGGGCAGCGAGTTGATCCGGTGATCTGACCTCAACGAGACACTCCACCATAGCGATAAAAGGTGTATCATATGACTTATAATAGTTGAACATCGCATTTCAATGCTGGCATTAACAATTCCCCCAACCTTTTTTTGGTAACTTGCATTGATGTAAAAAAGAACTATTTTTGTTTACACTTATTTTTGTAACAGGTGCACACTTCCGGGGAATCCCCAAATGTGCATGAATACGATAAAAAAAAAAAATCATGAATACGATAAAAAACCTGGACCGCCATTTGAGCGCTCCCTTTCCAGCTCAGAATAACATACTCTCTGTGACCGTAACAGCTAATTATGCGAATTCGAATGCACCCGTAAGTAGTCTGACATACTATAGTGAAACAGAATTGGATTCCACACTGTGGTTTTTCCAGGGACCAGGAAAAGATCATCAAACAATAGTGATATTTAGCTGTTAAATTACATAGTCATATAATAAAGTTTTGTAACGTTTTCTAAAGCACACAGAATGGTTTAAGGCTTGCCCATTGAAATAATAGGAAGCAAACAGTAAGTTGAATTTTAAAAAATCCTAGAGTCTGCCAGTACTTGACCAGTAGAAGGCAATCAGCATCCACAGCGAAATGTTCACATTCCCCTGATAAAACTCAGTTTGATGCACAGTGAGTGATGATATAACAAAGTCAGATTCATTGACGTAGTATCTTTCATGTTGTCTGCAACACTGTGTTCCCTGACAAGACAAAAAGAAGTTGCCAGGTCACGGTCGGTTCTGTGGTAATGCTATCCTGGTGGCTAGCCGCTAACTCTGCTAGCATGTTACATTAAAATGAAGTCTGCATGCAAACAATCGCAAGTGGCTCACTTTTTTGTGTGTGCTGCTTTTTTTTTTAACCCTTTACCTAATACCTAACATGAAAAGCAGACGACACTTGCCAAAAAAATTTTTTGAACAACTAATTTTTTTTCATGTTTTGTCTCAAAAACATAGGTTATGACCCCGCATTGGAACAAGCTCAACAAGCTCGTGCCAATGAGGGGTCATAACCTTTGTTTTTGAGACAAAAAAATAAAAAAATAAAGAAAATTAACTGACAATTGTTTAGAATAGCGCTGGCCGGTTTTGGCCGTTACGTTGGGTAAAGGGTTAATGCAGGCATGCTAGGGTGTGCAAGCGCAGTACACACCTCAAAATCGAAAGTCTGGTTATACAGTACATGGAGAGTGGATTGTAACTAAATCACCCATGGAGTGGGGTTATCACCCAAAATATCATTTTCAGTGCTGATTGTTTTTCACTGCCAACCTCTGTATCGCATGTTGCCGAGGCTTGACATCTCATCCATTTATATGTATAGCATTTTCAATTAAACTACCTGTGTAGCATAAACTCTAGATAGAAAGCCAAGAACAATAACTAGTAGAGTTCTGGAAGCCCATTTTTGTGCGTTATTCTGAAGTGCATGTACCGCATCTTAAAGAAGGCTTCATATTCTGTGGATTTGCTTCATTTTATCTTCGAAGTTAAATAATTTAATCACCATGAACTTTCCTTGTTACAATTCATGGGAGAGTGCCTGTGGGCACTCTCCCATGAATTGTAACAAGGCAATGACATGCAAACAAATTCTGACAACCAAAAATAACTTAGCACTCTACCAGATAAGGAAGACCCATGACATAGACAAGATAGATCATGTTTCTGAGTGAAAAAGTGAAAGGTAGTTGAGACAGATGTTGAGAAGATGATTTTTGTTCTCATGGTCCACTAGTGTGATTAAGCCAATGTAAAGATCTGCAGTGAGACTTCAGACAGGAATTTGTTCAGCTGTATGTAATGAATATTTTCCGTTTTTGTAGGCACTGTGTTTGAAGGAAGAAATCAGCTCTAGTCCAGACATGAAGGAGTTTCTAGCATTCCAAGGAGACTCAAGAATAGCATTTGTTAGGAAAGTTACTGACATATCTGTACCCAGGATAGATAAGGTAAATATCTGTACCCAGGGTAGATAAGATAAATATCTGTACCCAGGGTAGATAAGGTAAATATCTGTACCCAGGGTAGATAAGGTAAAAAGTTACTAATACATCTCTACCCAGGACAGATAAGGTAAGTACATGCGTCTCTGTATACAAGATAGATAAAGTGAAAAGTTACTGATATAATAATAATAATAACACTTTGGCCAGCCGCTGATTTGTCGCGGTTCTCGGACGAGAAGGCCATGGTTACCCCTGTACTCCCAACTGCCTCCCTATTCCCACGCTTCTCCTCTCCTCCCAACACTCGGAGACGAACTGCTTGATGATATCCCTTGTCCCATTCTTCCCAATCTCTCCGATTAGCATATTAACCCTCTCCTTTGAGTCTCCCCCAACCACATGTCCTTCATTCTCCCATCCCACTTCTCCATTATACTCCCAGTGAATCTCATTCTTTTAGACTGATACTTTGGGCATTCTAGAAGAAAGTGTTCCAGGGTCTCCACCATGTCCAAGTTACACATCTGGCACTCCCTTTCACCATCTTTCCCAATTTTCCCCCTCAGCTCCAGGGATCGCGACCTCAGCTTGAACAACAGTGACCCCCCAAAGGTGCCATCAAGGTACTCTTCAAAACCTGGCTTCTCTTTATCACGCAGGCCACCCAAAGACCCCTTTGATTTGACCCCCTCTCGCCAATTACGGTTACAATCCTCCATGACCCTTTCTCTGACGATTTTTTTACCCTGGTTTGCCCCAACGTCCAGGTCCAAGATCTCCAATGAGTAGTTCTCCACTAGCTCCCTCACTTGGACCATCCACCCTGTTTTGATATTTGAGTTGAAAATTCTCAGGAACATTACTTTACACCATCGGCTGTTGGGGAGATTTACCAAATAATTAAGATAACCGAGCTTCAACAGGTCTATCCTGTCCTTGATCCTCATCCACCCAAGCTCACCCCTGATTGCTTCTAGCGCTGCGGCATTACTCGACCCCGTTATCCATCGGCCTGCATAGTTCTGCAGGATTTCCAAGCTCTTTACGGTCGTCTGGTTTAGGGGTACCACTTTCGTACCGTATGTTATACTTGGCAGCCCCACCATTTCCCAAATGGTTTTCCCCACGAAAACCTTATTGAAACTGTTTCTCCCTATAAGTTTCATTTGGTTAAGGATTCGCTTCCCCTTCAGAATCAATTTATATATCTGTTCCCAGAATGGATGAGGTAAATATCTGAACTTAGGATAAAGTAAGAAGTTACTGATATATCTGTACCCAGAATGGATAAGGTAAATATCGGAACTTAGGATAAAGTAAGAAGTTACTGATATATCTGTACCCAGAATGGATAAGGTAAATATCGGAACTTAGGATGAAGTAAGAAGTTTCTGATATATCTGTACCCAGAATGAATAAGGTAAATATCGGAACTTAGGATAAAGTAAGAAGTTACTGATATATCTGTACCCAGAATGGATAAGGTAAATATCGGAACTTAGGATAAAGTAAGAAGTTACTGATATATCTGTACCCAGGATAGATAAGGTAAATATCTGTATCCAGGATAGATATGGTAAATATTTGTATCCAGGGTAGATAAAGTAAAATGTTACTGATATATCTGTACCCAGGATAGATAAGGTAAATATCTGTATCCAGGATAGATATGGTAAATATCTGTATCCAGGGTAGATAGAGTAAAAAGTTACTGATGTATCAGTACCTAGAATAGATAACGTAAAAAGTTACTGTTATATCTGCACCCCGGATAGATAGGATAAAAAGTTACTGTTATATCTTCACCCTGGATAGATAGGATAAAAAGTTACTGTTGTATCTGTACCCAGGATAGATAAGGTAAATATCTGTATCCAGGATAGATGTGGTAAATATCTGTATCCAGGGTAGATAAAGTAAAAAATTACTGATGTATCAGTACCTAGGATAGATAAGGTAAAAAGTTAGTGTTAGATCTGTACCCAGGAAAGATAATGTGAAAACTTACTGATATATCTATCCAGGATAGATATGGTAAAAAGTTACTGATATATTTCTATTCAGGAGAGATAAGTTCTAAGTTATCTGTATCCAGGAGAGATAAGGTAAATATCTCTACCCAGGAGAGATAAGGTAAAAAGTTACTGATATATCTGTACCCAGAATAGATAAGGTAAAAGGTTATTGATATATCTGCACCCAGGATAGTTAAGGTAAATTTTGAAAAATATCTGATGCAACATACCTTGATGGACAAACCTGGTGGACCAGTCAATAAGGGAGAAAATGTAACAATGAGAACATGGCATTTTTGCTAGGCCTGCACAGCATACAGATAAACCGATACATACCGGTATTCAAACCAATATCGATTGAATACCAGTGTAATTACAAAAATATCAGTTTATTGTCATTATTTATTTACCCACAATTTAATTTTCAAGATGTCTTGAGTTTTTTAACTGTAGCTCAGAATGAATGATATTATCACTTTACCCAAGGAATCGTCCGCATGTGCTCACGTAATATACAAATTCAGCAGTTGAAAAAATAATTTTCAAAAATTTCAACAAATCTATATCGTGATCCCTCATTGGAACGAGCTCAATGAGCTTGTTCCAAAGAAGGGTCACATGCTATTGTTTTGTAGATATTTTAGGAAAAATTTGATAAACTAATATTTAAAATAATAAATTTTGATATCGTCTGCATTGTGTAAAGGTTTCTCGAACCGCATCATCAAGGCATGCTGATTCGTTCCAACTGTGATGCCTCAAATCTCGATTGTGGTACTTATGTTCAGATATCTGAACAGTTTTCAATATAACGGTATACCATGGTATTTTTTTGAATACTGATACCGGTATTCTGTTTTGAATATTGTCCAGCCCTAGCCCCTTTAATTTGTCAGATAGACAAGTCCAGTTTCCCCCAGTAACATAGTTTGAGCAGTTTATGCACAAACATAGTAAAACCGTTAGGCCAATTTGTGTTGGGTCTTGCAGTTTGTTTCTCTGGTTTTGCACAATAATTGGAAGCAAACGAGAAAAACACAACACACCCAGGCCTACTGCTTATTGTAAAAACTGCAGTTTAGTCAAACAAATACATCAGGAGGGAGTAAAGATTATGAAAAACAACTGTAATGGTACCCAGCAGGCTTGGCAATTTCAGGAGAGCGATTTTTTAGCTCTCCTTACTGCCCTCCTGAAAGAATTAAGGAGAGCGAAAAATTGCCCTCCTAAATATTTTGGTCTGGGATGATTGAGATTACATGTATTATGCTCACATTAAATTTTTGTTGTAAAGCAAAAATGTAATTTAACTTCGAAGTCACATAACGTAATTTCATTTTGAAAGTGGTTTAGTGGTAAAAGGTAATGGCTGCAACCATACCCAAACACAGTTGCAATCATTTGAAGCAAAATGGGTCACAGCAATTTTTTTTTCTGTCAGTTTCAAGTTCAACAACTGACATCACAGTTTGAGGGGTAATTATTCAAGGAATATTGACACTATAATATACTACCATTACTACTATCCTGTCACTTGAAGCACTTGCACCAGGATATGACTGTAGATTCAAGCAGACCTGTTGTCCAAGAAAGTCATACGCCTACCACTACCACCTTCAACCCCCCTTGGGGGGGGGGGGGGGTTGAAGGTGGTAGTGGTAGGCGTATGACTTTCTTGGACAACAGGTCTAGGTACACACACAGGTCTTGTCAGGTGTGTGTTCGGTTGTTGAGTGAGACATCTAGATGTCTAAGAGATTTCGCTTTACCTTAGTAAAGTTAATAAAATCACTGATGTAGTCTGTTGGTTTCAATTTCAATGAGTTCCTTCAACTGGATACTTAAAATGCTGTGTAAAGCTAATTGCTCTCCTAAGCTGATTGAGGAGAGCGATTTTTTGCCCTCCTGCATTTTTCAGAATGCCAGGCCTGACCCAGTAAATATCAGTCAAGCTCTGCTGAACCAAATTCAAAATTATTTGAAACTGGCAATTGTAAAGACTTTTGATTTTGAAAAAATGTAGGCGCACAATAAAATATGCACCTGGCTTTGAATCCAGGCAAGCCGTTTTGTTTTTGTACACCTACCAGGGCTTGATTGAACTCATATCTGTATTTATAGGTATGTGATAAGAATAAGCCTTGTTACTTATGGAACTGAGCATCACACTGGCTAACACTTTTATCTTCTCATGTTTCTCAGCCTTTAACGATAATTTTCTTCTCACCAATTTTCAGACTGAACTAGAGCTGAAATTGTTAGGGTTTTCTTGATTGATTAATCACGTGTATTAACCTTGGTTAACTGATTAATCACTTGTCCAAATAGATATCTGAATAATTGCCATACTGTTGATGATTTACAGCATGAACCCTTCACCCAGCGTAATAAACAAAACCGACTAGGCCTGTAATTATACAAAAATCTCCATTCAAATTTATTATATTTTCAATTTTTGTCTCAAAAACATAGCTTATGAACCCTCATTGAAATGAGCTCAGTGAGCTCATTCCAATGAGAATGAGCTTATTGAGCCCATTCCAATGAGGGGTCATAAGCTATGTTTTTGAGAAAAAAATTGAAAATTTTTAGTAATTCAGGAATTTATTTTGCAAGTATCGTCTGCTACCCACAATGGGTAAAGGGTTAAGAATGACCATTTCCAGCTGCTGATACAGTATGATGATCATACAAGTAAACAAGTATGTCAGCAAGTAACTTGCATGCTTTTCTCTCTCTCATATAATTAATGTGAGTCAGTGTGACAATGTTTGCCTGTTTTGGAGCAAGTTTGATCCTTTGTTAACCCATACAATACAGTAGTTCAAAAGCAATGGTGAATCGATCAATTACTTTTTGGATTGATCAAGATGTTGATCATTGATTAATCGATTAATAGCTCAAGCATTTCAGCTCTATGCTGAACTCATGAATCCAGTCACCAAGGTTATGCTTTCTATCGCAAACATGTCCCAGTCGTGCTCACGACAGAAAATGTAGCCTTGGTGGCTAGATATCACATAAATAATAATCATTAAAAAATGTGGACAATTCAGCCAAAATGCAGGCTGAATCTTCCTGGCAAAATGTTCATATAACCCTGATAAAACTCAGTTCGATGCTGCGTGAGTGACGATATTACAAATTCAGCTTCATTGACATAGCATCTTTCATGTTGTCTGTAACACTCTCTTCCCTGACAAGACAAAAAGAAGTTGCTAAGTCACAGTCGGCTCTGTGGTAATGCTATCCTGGTGGCTAGCTGCTAACTCTGCTATTATGCTACATTAAAATGAAGTCTACATGCAAACAATCGCAAATGGCTCATTTTTTTAGTGTGCTGCTTTTTGAATCCAGGCATGCTAGGGTGCACAAGCGCAGTTGCGCACCTCAAAATCGAAAGTCTGGATAAACAGTACAGTATGAGTGGATTGTAACTAAATCACCCATGGAGTATTTCTTTCAAATCCTGTACATACGGACAAAAAACAAAAGCAATATTTCTGCCAATGGACCTCGGGTTTAACCCTTTTCCTAATGAATCGCTCGCATCCGTCCGCGTAATATGCAAATTGAGCAGTTAAAAAAATTAAATTTTTTCAAAATATTTCAACAAAACCATATCATGTGACCCCTCATTGGAACGAGCTCATTGAGCTTGTTCCAATGAGGGGTCACATGATATGGTTTTGTTGAAATGTTTCGAAAAATTTAAAAAAAATTATATTTAAAATAATAAATTTTGATACTGTCTGCGTTGGGTAAAGGGTTAACCCGGAGTTTCATTGGCTGCAACTTTGCCTGTACTTATTATGCTTTTGCAACAAATTTGCAATTATTGTCTGGGTGGAATCTTCACTCTGTGGGTGATTTAATGATAATACACCCTATGGTTTATAGAGCTTGCATGGAGTTTTTATCTAGTTATGTACTTATTTCAGATGTTTGTGAGGACATTTACTGGTGTATTTGACAAGATAGCTGAAGTTTTACCAAGTTTTCCCCAGGAAGTGTTACCAAATATAACCAATAAAAGAGAGAGCCCTGTGTTTTCCAAAGATGGTGATATTTTGGTTACTGAGGACTCAAATAAATTAGACCTCCAGTTTGGAGTTCTCTCAGAACAGGTTTGTAAATAATATTTAAATCTGAAAAAAAAGTTAAACATCTGTTTCTCAGTCCCCACATGGTCCTTTTTGCCGTTGCATGCTCTTTTTATGACAAGTGCAAGCTTACAAAAATAAAAATTAAATGGTTTAGGACTAAAAAAATTAAAAATCTGTTTCTCAGTCCCTCCCGCATGGTCCTTTTAGCTGTTGCATGCTCTTTTTTATGACAAGTGCAAACAGAAAAAAATAAAAATTAAATGGTTTAGGCCAAAAAAAATTAAAAATCTGTTTCTCAAGCCCTCCCGCATGGTCCTTTTGGTTGCCACAAGCTCTCTTTTTATAACCAATGTAAACTTAAAAAAAATAAAAATTAAATGGTTTATGTCTGATATTTTACCAAAGTTAAAAAAATTGATAAATTTCTCCCTTGAGTGCAAGAAGGATTTGCAATGCTTTAGCATTGAAAAGCCTTCTTGCTCTCAAGGGACGAAATACACCACCACTCATGCTATTCTGTAGATTATGAGGCCTAAAACATAAACCAAGAACATGAACTTTTGATGGCAAAGAAATAATTACAGAAATAAAAAATAAAATATAAAACCGCGCACCCGCATGCAATTTTTAAAATAATGGCCTGAAGGACAGAAGATCTACTTTGTGTGGCCTTATGTCTTGATATTTTACCCAAGTTAATAAAATTGATAAATTTGTCCCTTGAGTGCAAGAAAGCTTTGCAATGCTCTAGCATTCTTGCACTCAAGGGACGAAATACCCTACCACCCATGCTATTCTGTAGATTATGAGGCCTAAAATATGAACTTTTTATGGCACAGAAATAATTAAAAAAAAAAAATAAATAAAATTAAAAACCGCCCACACACATGCAATTTTACAAAAAAATGGCCTCAGAAACAGAAGATCTGCTTTGATTAAACGATGTGGATTTGGTGTTATAGACATGTCAAAGACCTATATTAAATAGTTGATCTCTAATGAGTCTCCATTTCTTATGGAATTTCCTAACCAGGTTCACTAAATTCTAGTCACGAACCGATTAGCAAAACTTGCTTTGAACCAATTATTTCTCTGCTGATTAGGCTGATTCTGATGGTTGAAATAGGGGTTCATTCCCACTAGACCAATTCTCTGTAGACCAACTCCCACGAGGTCAATTCACAAAAGACCAATTCCCCTTAGACCAACTGGTGTGTTCTACTTTAAAAATAATTCTGTATCAATAATTTGATATATTTATAAATATTTATAAATGTATTTAATGTTATTGATATTCAAGCCTGAAAATAAGCTGTCTGTCATTTACAGAATGAGGTCCCCAAAGGGGGAATTTGCTGATGCTATCCCATACAGTGGGCCAATTTATTCTCTGGGTATCTGTTTCTGATTATGTTTGAGACCTTGATTCAGGTTGAGGTTCACAGAGGGTAAATTTAGTGATGTTACCCTGCTGTGCAGGGTAGCATCACCCAAATTCACCCTCTGGGGACCTCATTTTTCAGATGATAGTCTGCTCATTTTCTGGCTTATCGATATTTTATAGATGTTGGGCAGATTTTTATAAATAATTATTTTCCTAATTATCCTTAATCCGAAACACTATGCAGTTGGTCTAAGGGGAATTGGTCTAGTGGAAAGACACCGAAATAGGACCCAGAAGAAAATCTGTTAGTGTCTGTTATACTGCAGAATTCCATTTGATGAATCACCAATTACGAAAGTTTAATACCACATAAGTTCTCAGAGTAATCATGTTTAGTGCTTGGCAATATTAGCTAAAATAATATTTGCATTTTTGGGAGTTGGGTGGGGGAAGATCATTATAAATGATACAATCACACAATATTGTTTTCTTGTGATGATTGTGTGTTATTCTGGTAAATAGTGTTAATACGTTTTTGAGTAAGAATACAATACACTTGGCTGTATTAACGAGGAAGATACTGAGAACACATACTTTGTGTCTTAATTAACCCTTTACCTAACATGAAAAGCAGACAACACTTCCAAAAAAAATTCTTGAATAACTAAGTTTTTTAATTTTTTGTCTCAAAAACATCGGACTTGACCCCTCGTTGGACTGAGCTCGATGAGCCCGTTCCAATGAGGGGTCATAACCTATGGTTTTGAGACAAAAAATGCAAATATTTTGAAAATTAATTGGCGATTTTTCAGAACAGCACTGGCCGGTTTTGGCCGTTACGTTGGGTAAAGGGTTAAATAATAACTTTGATGTTAATGTGTGTTGTGAAATTGTTTGGCACATTGTTTACAGATAATCATGCAACGTCAGAATATGTTATTTAATGTTCATTGTTCAACTTGTTGCTTCCCTTGATGTGTTTCTTCAGTGTTTACAAGTTCTCTGCAATCAACATTGGAGAGAAACATCAAAGGAGGTAACTGAATTAAAAAATGAACTTGACAAACTGAAAACGTATTTGTGACAGTCAAGCGACTTACATGTTGCTTAACAATCATCTACTATCAAAAAAAAGAGTGTTTTTTTCTAGTTTTTCTCCAATTTTAATTTCGTATTGTATTGTGATGCTTGCATCAAGAAGTACTACAGACAAGACTAGCTGAACTGAGGCTGCACGGTATTCAAATTTCAATACCTGTATTGGTATTGAAAAAAATACTGCGTTATACTGGTATATAGTAGACTACCGGTAGTTCAGAGGGTGAAAAACTCGGGCGATGTTCTGGGGAACTGAGTTTGTAAACAATTGACAACACAGTTATATTTTGGGAGGTTAACAATTAGAATAAAATTTACTGTACTCGGTACCTTATGTTCAGCTGAAACCAATATCTTCAAGAAAGCATTTTTTTTTTTACAAAAGTGCTCAGCATTATTTTATTTTGATTTAAAATCACATCACAAAGACAGCTCAGACATGAGGGAAAACAATAAAGTGCCATGACTTTTCTGTTCGAAAAGAATATCCCACAATTAGTCACTGTAGCTGACTGTAGTGTTTATTTTTCCTTTGTTCATGAATATTAATTAATACAGCGCTTTTGTGGAGTGTGTGCATTTCGCACCCTGCATTTTCCTCTCCATTGTTTGGTTCTTCTTATGATCCATTGTATTTTAAGTGTTGATAGATATGGTCAGTGGTGTGTTTGTATTAGTAATTAATGTTCATGTGATCGGCAATTATTAATGTCTGAATGGATTATTTTTGTATTGGCTTCCCCTTTCCTTTGTTTCTGTTTCCTCAGTACCGTTCATGTTTTCACCTGATACGTGATTAGCACAGTTCTTAACCCTTTACCCAACGCAGACGATATCAAAATTTATTATTTTAAATATCATTTTTTCAAATTTTTCAAAAAATTTTAACAAAACCATATCATGTGACCCCTCGTTGGAACGAGCTCGTTCCAACGAGGGGTCACATGATATGGTTTTGTTGAAATTTGTTGAAAAATAATATTTTTTCAACTGCTGAATTTGCATATTACGCGGGCGGATGTGGGTGATTCGTTGGGTAAAGGGTTAAAGGGTTAAGATATATATTTATTAGCTCACGTGACTGAAAGTCAGGGTGAGCTTTTCTGATCACTTTTTGTGCGTCGTCCATCGTCTGTCGTCCATCGTACATTGTGCAGATGGTGTTTGGGTCATTTTCCCCAAGCCACTGGCTGCAGTTCAATGAAAATTCACATGAGTAGCAGTTATATAGGGGCATTTGGGTTTTTCTTCAAATTGGGTTTCTGCTCATATTGAGGCGGGGATGGGGCCAAAATGCACAAAATTTAAAAAAATCTTCTTCTCATGAACCAGCTGTAGCAGGGACTTGATATTTGGTATGCAGCTTCCATTTGAGGTGTAGATTCAAGTTTGTTCAAGAGAAGTTTGACAGGCAATGTTTACCTTTGTTCTGGGAGGGGCAAGAATTTTCGCCAAGCCCAAAATATCTATTTTCCAAACCGAGAGGCAGATTTGAACCAAATTTGATATGAGGGCTTATTGGGTCATAAGTACTTAATTTCTGCCCCAATTTTTTTTCGTGTCGTCGCATGGGAACCGCAGGAGCTAGAAATAGAAAAGATTAAAATGCCCATATCTCCAAAACTACATGGCACTGAGAATTCTTATTTGGTGTGAAGCTTCCTTAGAACCAACTGCATGGAATGGTGAAAAAAAATTGCTATCGGTTTTATCATGGGGTACTTTTTTTGGGACTTTGATGAAAAAGTGCTGAGTCAGCATTTTTTAACACGGCGGGTAATGAGAAAAACATTTAACAGTACTTTTCTCCCAAACCACTGCTCCAAAAGCTTTCAAATTTACATATAACATGTTTGGAAGATTGTTTCACATGTTTATTGAAATCATTTCCCTGGGTCCATATTTGGGCTCTCTATGGGAGCCCAAATGTTTAAATTAGTGCAGTATGAGGAATATTCTTTAAAAATCTTCTTCTTCAGATTTTCCCATAGGAATCTTTTGATATTTGGTATGGAGCATGCTTAGGGAGGTGAGATTCAAGTTTGTTCAAGCCAAATCCCTGGGCTCATATTTAGGCTGAAAATTTGGGCTCCCAGTCCGGACTTAAAAATTTTGGACCAAAATCTGGAAATGAGTTTTTTTTGTTTTTATGCATTTTGGTCAATTTTAAGACAAAATTTTTAAAATTTTTTTACACTGTCAATTTGGGGTCTAGGTGGGGACTTCGAAAAACTCCGAACAAAAATAAAAAAAATCTGTTTTTTATGCATTTATCTCAATTTTGCGATGTAAAAGTGCAGGAACTGAAAATACATGTAGAAGGAAAATGCTGTGTATTGTGTGGGCACAATCACTTCATATAGTTTGTATATTTGCTTTTCTTAGGAGGGGCGTATGCAGCTTATTCAAGTCAAGTCCCTGGTTTGATATTTAGACTACCATGTCAGGTGAGCGACCTAAGGCCCCCTGGGGCCTCTTGTTTGAATTCCTTATTAATTTCTGGGATTACATCTGTAAAAAAATATATTTGAAGTTACAAAAAATAGTTACGTTTTAGATTGCTGGTTGTCGTTTTAAAACTGGGACGAAAAGTGATAGAGACCACCAACCCACGCCTTCATTGCCATTGAACAGCTTATTAATATTCATAAGTTCAAAGTTCACAATGACAGTGTTGATGGAAATGTTGATCAACATGGCTTCAGGTTTTATCTGTTTTTGAGATGAATAAATAAAACAAACAAACAATCCCTATAATGATTTTGTGAGTAATTTTATTATACACATGGGAAAACTTTAGATTACATACACAGATGTGTCAAAGTTCCTTGCATTCGACGCACTCCCGAAATATTCAACTTTCTGTTTCAGTTTCAAATTGCTGGAACGTGTATACTTACTTGTAACTTACGCAGCTCAAGTACGCTGCAAACTGTGTTTTCATTCATCGAAGATTGATTGACATGTACTTTATCACAGAAGTCCACAGACATGATAGAATACACTGACTGTTTTTTCCCTAATAATATATCGACTTCAACTTCAATAATTTGATCCAAAACTGTTTCTTACGATATACCAGTACTTTTAAAACAATACCAGTATTCATCCGGTATCATTCTCAATACCGGTAATTACGAGTATACCGTGCAGTCCTAGGCTGAACACATTTTATTTATACATGCGCCCAATGCAACGTTGTACAGCACCATGATTGATGACCGATGACTTCGTTCAGCTGGGAATTGTGGCAATCTCGTACCAATTGCAGATGGTAAATTCTGTAATATCATGGCTCTGCAAATTCCTAAGTATTCTGATATGCACTACACACGTTTTTAATGGTGAAACTTTATTGAAATGGCCAGATATCAAAGAGATTTTAATAGACAGTGTTAAATATAGAATAACCGGAAACTGCCGATTGTCATAATCGCCCAGTGCCCCATAACTGGCAGGTTCCGATTGATGATTCTGATTATCGTTTCATCACTACTAAATTCAACCTGAGCCATTTTATTTTGATTTTGCGTGCAGGTTTTGATGGGTTTTTTTTCCTTTCTTCCAAGTGGAGATTTACCTTGCAGTATATGTCCATGCTTTCTATTGTATGTAAACATGCATCTTAGGGCTATGTTTGTATTATTTAACCCTTTTCCTGCTGAATTACTTCAATTTTGGACTTTTATGTACAGCTTTTGGACTTAGGCTTACAGCTTCTTACTTTTATGTACAGGTTGTGATAAAAAAAAACAATTTCAAGTGAGGTTGACCTCACTGCATATTGCAGTGGTGGTTATTATAACATTGATATCTTTCCAGTGCATTTTTAAAAATTTTTTAACCCTTTGAATAGATTTTTAGACTTATTTTGACGTTTGCGTGCAGGTTTTCATGGGTTTTTTTTTCCTTTCTTCCAAGTGTAGAGTTTCTGCATATTGCTGTGGTGGTTCACTATAACATTTAACTCTTTTCCAGGGTATTTTGTCTTAATTTTAACCCTTTGAATCAAATTTTAGACTTATTTTGATGTTTGCGTGCAGGTTTTGATGTTTTTTTTTCCTTTCTTACAAGTGGAGATTTACCTTGCAGCATATGTCCATGCTTTCTATTGTATGGAAACATGCATCTTAGGGCTATGTTTGTATTATTTAACCCTTTTCCTGCTGAATTACTTCAATTTTGGACTTTTATGTACAGCTTTTGGACTTAGGCTTACAGCTTCTTACTTTTATGTACAGATTGTGATAAAAAAAACAATTTCAAGTGAGGTTGACCTCACTGCATATTGCAGTGGTGGTTATTATAACATTGATATCTTTCCAGTGCATTTTTTTTAAAAATTTAACCCTTTGAATAGATTTTTAGACTTATTTTGACGTTTGCGTGTAGGTTTTCATGTATTTTTTTTCCTTTCTTCCAAGTGTAGGTTTACCTTGTAGTATATGCTTTCTATTGTATGTAAACATGCATCTTAGGGCTACGTTGTATTCTTTAATCCTTTTCCTGCTTAATTATTTCAATTTTGGACTTCTTTTGTTTACAGGTTTGGATTTTTGTGCTTTTAAAAAAATGTTTTTCTTCTTTGCATATTGCTGTGGGGGTTCACAATAACATTTAACTCTTTTCCAGGGTATTTCGTCTTAATTTTAACCCTTTGAATCAAATTTTGGACTTATTTTGACGTTTGTGTGCAGGTTTTGATGTTTTTTTACTTTTATGTGCAGGTTTTGAGGTTTGTCTTTCTTTTCTTCCAAGTGGTGACTTACCTTGTAGCATATTGTCATGGTTCCTATTTTATGTTAGGATACTTCTTGGGGCTATTATTATATTATTTAACCCTTTAGCTGCTTATTTACTTTAATTTTGGACTTTTGTGTGCAGGTTTTGTACTTTTGTGTGCAGGTTTTGATATTTTTTTTTAAGTGGAGTTTTACCTCACTGGCATATTACCATGGTGGTTACTGTGACATTTTCAGGGTATTTTTCTAAATTTTAACCCTTTGAAACAAATGTGATACTTTTATGTGCAGGTTTTGAGGTTTGTCTTTTTTTTCTTCTAAGTGGATATTTTTCAAGTAGACTTTCACCTTACTGGCATGTTGCCGTTGTGGTTACTGTGACAGGGTATTTTTCTCAATTTTAACCCCTTGAAACAAATGTGATACTTTTTTTTACTTTTATGTGCAGGTTTTGAGGTTTGTCTTTCTTTTCTTCCAAGTGCTGACTTACCTTGTAGCATATTGCCATGGTTCCTATTTTATGTTAGGATGCTTCTTGGGCTATTTTTATATTATTTAACCCTTTAGCTGCTTATTTACTTTAATTTTGTTCTTTTCTTTGCAGGTTTTGTACTTTTGTGTGCAGGTTTTGATATTTTTTTTTAAGTGGAGTTTTATCTCACTGGCATATTGCCACGCTGGTTATTGTAATATTTTCAGGGTATTTTTCTAAATTTTAACCCTTTGAAACAAATGTGATACTTTTTTTACTTTTATGTGCAGGTTTTGAGGTTTGTCTTTCTTTTTTTCAAAGTGGAGACTTACCTTGTAGCATATTGCCATGGTTCCTATTTTATGTTAGCATGCTTCTTAGGGGTTATTATTATATTATTTAACCCTTTAGCTGCTTATTTTCTTTAATTTTGGACTTTTGTGTGCAAGTTTTGAACTTTTTTTTTTTCACTCCAGCCACCCCTGTGCATTGGCCACCTGTTGGTGGGGTACTGATACCCCTTCTAGATGAGAATACTGGTTTCCAATTCCTATAGTTTTGATCCCAGATTCCGTGAAATAATGGCTACGGTTAACCGGATATTATCCGGTTTTAGCTTTCGGTTTGTCGGTTGTGAAAATGAGCCACCCATTTCAGCCCCGAACTGAATCAAACCAGTCACTGAATATTGAAATCATCTGCACTTTCAAATATATCTACAGTTTCCATTTATAAGCTTTGTTGAGACCTGATAGCAGTTTAATTGTTCATTTTCAGTTTTGTTAGCCCCTAAAGGCCTGGGCAATTGTTCTGAATTCCAAATAGACTCCAACCTGTACATGTCCAGTTGCTCAGCTGTGATTTCTAGTCAAGTCTTGGCTGCCTTTTAAGGCAGCCAAGACTTGACTAGAAATCACTGCCTAGGTGTTTTGTCTATAGTCAGCAGGACCCCTTAATGATTGCATGTAAAGGACACATGCTCGGAGCTTGCAAAGGCCTGATATAGGCCTTTAAAGGTTAAGGTTTGTTTGGAACAAGGCACAAAATTCTGTAGATAACAAGCTGTTAATTGAAAATAGCATGTGTTTTCATTTTTGAAATTCACAAAAAATACAAAACAATGAAGGGTCTTAAGCTGAGTTTGAATAGTACTGGCTGGTTTTGGATATTACGTTGGGTAAAGAGTTGATATGGAGAGATTTACACTAAGGCTGTACAGTGCACAGGGTTAGTTACTGAGAAATGAAATTTTCTTATAACCAGAAAGTGTGACTAACCCTGTGCAATGCACACGGTTAGTCACACTTTCTTGTTATAGGAAAATGGGAACTGGAAAATCACATACTACATGAAAATTTATACTGACTACTGCTGTAAAGTGCATAGGGTTAGGTGGTTACATGTTACAGGATTTATGGCAGGGGGACCAGCTTAGGGGGAAATTTAGGGAGACTTCATGTCTCCCTCCAGAAAAGATAGGGAGACTGCAGAGTCAAGTAGGGAGACTCCATAGGCAAGTGGGGAAAATTAAGAATATTTATGTACCACCCCCACCGCCCCTTCATATTTTCAGCTCTTGGTCCTCCATTAATGCCCTAATTAATCCAGGTTCAGTTGTCTATGATGTATCTATGCCAGGTTAAATAATCACAATAAAACAATTATTGAGTGAAAATCCCCATTGCTACCCTCTCCTTCATGACCCCTCCCCTCTTCTTTGTGCCAATCCCCAGCATCCTCCTGTGGTTGCCTTTCACCAAAGTCTACTAAGCTAATAATTTCCTAAGTCTGAACATGACCAAATGCAAGAAGGTTGCTTGGAAGGTACTTTTTCAAGATCCCTCATATGCACACTTGGGTCCCGTACAAAGCTTTTCCTGTCATCACCTAAGCTTTTCTTTTCAAGTGTTTCAATTCCTTTCATGTTTTTCTGGGAATAGATGGCCCAACAGTTAACACTCCTCAGCAAAACGAAATAAAACTACAGTGTTAGAAAATACATCTGTTGTGTATACATTTTCGGCATCCTAAGCGATGTAACCTATTTTCAAACTCGGTTATTTTGTTGAGTCCGACTGAAACAGAACAAAATAGAAATAAAAAATACACAAAAAGTGACAATGGACAATTGATTCTCCTGTGATTTCAAATAAATGATCACTTATTTGACGAATGAAAATGCTCATTTATCACACACAAGCACATTCGATTTTTGAAAATAATCGTTTTTATGTAAACCTTGGATCACTCAGTTCAGCCTTTCCTCATTTTGGCCAATTTTTAGAGGGCGACTTGTAATTGCCCCGACAATTTTTCTAGGTGACTTTGGGCTTAAAAGGGTGACATAATCACCCTAGTCGCCCTCACAGCTGGTCCCTGAATTTTTTAAGGAACTATTGGAAATACCTGTGCTGGAGTGTGGACATTTTTTTAAAGTGAATTCCAAAAATGAAAACATATTCTATTTTCAATTAATAGTGTGTTAAATATGATATGTGTTGGCAAAAGAATGCCAATGTTCAATCAAGTCAGATACCGAATGCAAAACTGATACTCTTGTATAACCCCCCTCAATATACCGAAAGTCATACCAAATTCAAAATCCCAGTACCGCCATCTCTAACTCTGAATCAGTGAACAACTCTTCCATTCTAATTGTGTACAAATCCAAAATTGTGTCATACATTTCCATCCTCATACCTTGTTGAGATAGATGTGTTTTGTTATTACAGTCAGTGACAAATTCTCTCAAGAACACAGTTGGCCTGTTTTTGCTGGATTACTCACCACAAGACAAATGTCCAAAAGATTCTGAACAACCAGAAACTAAAGAACAAAATTTAATGGAGGAGAAGGAACAGAGAATTGTTGATGAAACAATGAGTACATCCACAGAAACTATATCAGGTAATGTATTCAAACAATGTCATTTGAAAATCCCCTTTGTCAGAAAAAAGTAGCCCCCCCCCCCCCCCCCCCCGAATCCTAATTTTCAGCTTGGATTGAATACAAATCGAATCTTAAGGAAGATTTGAATCTGAATCAAATCTGCCATGTTAAATACCTAGTAAAGTCAGTGAACTGCATGATTTTTCGTGACGGCAACAAAAAACGAATGTAATATTGGGATTGCCATTGTAAATATACCATTTTATTACTTTACAAAGTGTGATTTATTGGGATTTCCGGGTTTGATTATAAACAATAACTTCACAAGTGAATTATGCAATCAACAATTGGGTCATGTATCTGTGCGCGCAAACGAAGATGCTTTGCCGTGGGTGTAATAGGGACTTCATTGTTTTTTGTTGTTTTTTTTTTAACCCTTTACCTAACATGAAAAGCAGACGACATTTGCAAAAAAAATTCTTGAATAACTATTATTTTCATTTTTTGTCTTAAAAACATAGGTTATGACCCCTCATTGGAACGAGCTCAACGAGTTTGTTCCAATGAGGGGTCATAACGTATGTTTTAGAGGCAAAAAATGAAAAAAATAATGAAAATTAATTGGCGATTTTTTAGAATAATGCTGGCCGGTTTTGGCCATTACATTACATAAAGGGTTAAATAATATAATTATCGTTAATAATGAAAAGTGATAGACAGAGTAATTGCTTGAAAGGACCGCGTACGTGTAATAATTCATTTGAGGCGAGGGGCTATATTGTATAGCTCTTGTGCGCATTCGTGCACTCGTCTTTGTACAACGTCCCTCACCTCAAATGAATTATTTCACGTAACCAGTCCAGTCAAGCGATTACTCTCTACATAAGATGGTTGATACGTTTAGAAGCATGTGAGTATTATGAAATCATTGATTATTATCAATCCGACTGGAAAACATCGTTTAACTACACATTCTCGCTCCCATTTTATTGATACATCAAACAGAACACGATCGTGCTGAACATTCTTTACATAAATATTTTTTGTCAACCTCTCATGTATCGAAATGAGAACAAATTTCTGCCATTTTAACTTTTCGTATTTTGGATTAGTCACATTCTATAGGGCTTTTAATTAATAGTTATGGCATGTGAGCACATTTTCATGCCATGACTTAATATGAATGTAAATAAATTGAGTAACACTAAAGGCATGTGAGTTCCAACAGGAATTGTGAGTCACATTTCATTTTATTATTATATTGTAATTCTGTGCTAATTTAAAGATAACAGTCACCGACTTGACGAGTACAGATTACAATTCCATCAAGATGAACCAAAATGTTCTTGTACCTAGTTATTATATTACGATCGTATATTAGTTTTTGACAACTGTATTGGAGGGAGTTCTTCTATAAAATATTGTAGTAATAACTAGAACAAAACTGCGTTAACGATTCAAAATTTTGAATACCCATCATTGGATTCAAATCCAATCGAATCCAGGTCTGGCACTCTTAAAAATGCAGGAGGGCTAAAAATCGCTCCCCTCGCTTGGCCTAGGGGAGCAAATAGCTCTCCTCACGCTTACAAAACCTACGGGGGGCAAAATAAAGTTTTACTATTAATGAATTCTGCCTGGGTGGGCTTTGTACATCTTATTTGGTACTGCAAACAAGGTAGTCTCTGTGAGACAGCTACACTGACCCTCCAACACCTCCGGGTCTAGTCAAGGGTCGGAGGTGTGGGAAGGGTGGTGTTGCCATCTTACAGAGACCACTAACATAGCAGAGATTTGAAAAGATATGGGTTTTAGGAATGGGCTGTTATGGTAATCATTATTTTCTACGGCCAGGAGGGCTAATTTTCGCCTTCCTTAATTTTTTTTAAGCAAGCAGTAGGCTAGCGAATAAATTGTTCTCCTGAAAATGCCAGGCCTGCGAATGTCATGGTAGATTCGTATCCAAGTCAAAACTCAAAGCCTCATAGGGGTCAAGGCAAGAGATCCCTTTGAGGGATCTTTTCCCCTCGCTTAGTTTTTCTCCAGATCCTCAATATTTTTTGTTAATAATATAGTAGTAAGGAATGTAAACGCCATCATGACTTTAATGTAACAAACTTCACATACAACTAAATGTGGTATCCCTGTGGTTGTGTCAACATTGAACTGGATGATTAAATGAGAATCAAAACTACGGTTCTTTGAATGGATGCTATGAATAGACATCTCAACAGACTGACAGTAGACTGCACAATTAACCCTTTACCTGACATGAAAAGCAGACGACACTTGCTAACAAAATTTTTGAATAACTAATTTTGTTCATTTTTTGTCTCAAAAACATAGGTTATGACCCCTCTTTGGAATGAGCTCATTCCAATGAGGGATCATAACCTATGTTTTTGAGACAAACAGTGAAATAAATATTGAAAATTATTTGGCGATTTTTGTGAATAGCGCTGGCCGGTTTTGGCTGTAAAGTTGGGTAAAGGGTTAAACAAAAACTGAACGCAGGATCGTGAGTCATGGTTGTTTTCTTAGAATGCATGTGACATACATTTGATACATGCACAGTATTGAAACATGAGTATGAAAGTGGCATGTCATAATAGTAATATAACAGTCCATATAATATTTTCATGCTCTGTGTGTGTTTGACTGTTGCGACTTGATAATTACCGCAGTAACATCCGGATTCAGAGGAATAAATGGGCTTTTTATACAATAAATAATATACAATAATAAGGCCTCACAAAATAAATCTTCTGTTTCTCTATAAAAAGAGAGCATGCGGCAGCCAAAAGGACCATGTAGGAGGGCCTGAGAAACAGATTTTAATTTTTTTTAGGCCTGAAATTGAGGTTCTCCTGCTAACAGCTTTTTCAACCAGCTACGTTGGTAACTGGTTTGTAACCGGATGTCTGACAGGCCATTTCAACACTAGACTTTTCACACAAAGCTCCATAAAAAGGACTCGGCATTTTATCCCTAGTGGAACCACTTGAATATTTGTAACTGGTACTTTTGTTTTTATTGTAGATGATGCCAAGAGTAAGATACCTATAGCTGATTGCATTTTAGACCTTGGTGTACAAGCCATGAATGGGAGAGACAACTGGATTTGCAGGGAAAGAGTTCTGAATGCAGTCAAAGTTATAATTGGAAAAGCATTAGACAGGTAATTATACCCCCACAAAACAGGATTTTAGGGGGGTATATAGGAGTCAGCTTGTCGGTCGGTCAGTTTTTATCGTCGGTCCATTGCAAACGTAAACTTGTGTAGCGAACTACTTCCACAGTTTTAGCAGCATTTTCATGAAACTTCACAAAAATGATCAACATGATGAGGGGAAGTGTGTGACATAATTTTTGCCCCCGCTTGGTTTCAAGATGGCTGACTGGTGGCCATATTGGATTTTTTTTTTTACTTAGAAAAATCGAATGACCCTTTTCAGTCACCCAGACTAGGCGATATGCCACAGAGGGAGTATACCGGGCCACAGACAATCTCTAGTTTCTTGACAACTAAGACTATTAAAAAAAATACTTGTTTCTCAGATACTTGTCTCGTCACTGAGAATATACCTCCTCACACATTTTTGGTTATGTTTTCATTCAAAAACTTGACCTGCATTAAATGAGAATCAAAACTACAGTTCTTTGAATGGATGCTATGAATAGACATCTCAACAGACTGACAGCAGACTGCACAATTAACCCTTTACTTGACATGAAAAGCAGACGACACTTGCAAACAAAATTTTTGAATAACTAATTTTGTTCATTTTTTGTCTCAAAAACATAGGTTATGACCCCTCTTTGGAATGAGCTCATTCCAATGAGGGATCATAACCTATGTTTTTGAGACAAACAGTGAAATAAATATTGAAAATTATTTGGCGATTTTTGTGAATAGCGCTGGCCGGTTTTGGCTAGCGCTTGACTGCAGAGTCAAGTATGGAAACTTCATAGGCAAGTGGGGAAATTAAGAATATTTAGGTACTACCCCTTCATATTTCCAGCTTGTGGTCCTCCATTAACATCCTATTAATCCAGGTCCAGTTTTCTATGATGCATCTTTGCCAGGTTAAAAAATCACAAAGTAATTATTGACTAAAAATCACCCACTGCTACCCTCTCTTTCATGACCCTTCCCCTCTTCGTGCCAATCCCCCAGCACCCTCCTGTGGTTGCTTTTTAGCACAGTCAACTAAGCTAATAATTTCTTAAGTCTGAAAGTGTGAACAGGACCAGATGTAAGAAGGTTGCTTGGAAGGTACTTTGTTAGTTAATAAACAAAAATACATTCTGGGGTCGAGTATTTGGTAAAATAAATGTCATTCCGCATCACTGTTAGCTCAACTTTGGCGAAGCCAAATTTGAGCTTATGCCATGGCCAGTCACCCGTCTGTCCGTCAACAATTCAATACGGCTCGGGCTAGCGGCTGTATTTATGAACCGATCTTTACGAAACTTCTTGGGTACCTTTGTTATGACCGTGGGACGAGAACGAATGTTTTTGGGTGCGGTCCGAAATTCAAGATGGCTGATGGCAGCCATTTTGTACAAAATTAGGTGCAATCAAATATTTTTGCACAGAACTTCCATATGAAAGCGCTAATTTGAAAAAAATTTTGCGTGAATGTTCAGTACCATGGGATACATCACATCTATTACGGGTTTTTTCTCGTGCAGAAATTATGCCAATTAGATGAACTTTGAATTTTTATGTGTACCCATACTATGTATGGTACACATAATGCCGGCATCCGGGGTGACCATCCGTCGTTCGTCCATCCTTTGTCCATCTGTCCGTCTGTCTGTCCATCCATCCTTCTGTCCATCCATCCGTCCGTCTGTTCGTCCGGCATCTGTATCTATTTCTTTGGCATTCGATAACTTGAAAAAATATTGCTTGGATTGTCAAGTTACTTTATATTTGCGTTCTGGTTACTGATGGGCTGAGCTGTATAGTTTTTGGTGTAAATCGGATAATTTGATCCTGAGATATTAGCCCTTTATCCTTCAAATTGAAAAATTCCTCCAATCCCTTTGGCATTCAATAACTTGAAAAATATTGCTTGTATTGTCTAGTTATCTTATATTTGTGTTCAGGTTACTGATTTGCCGAGCTGCATAGTTTTTGGTGTAAATCCCGAGATATTAACCCTTTATCCTTCAAATTGAAAATTCCTCCAATCCCTTTGGCTTTCGATAACTTCGATAACTTGAAAAATATTGCTTGGATTGTCAAGTTACTTTATATTTGTGTTCAGGTTACTGATGTGCCGAGCTGTAGAGTTTTTTGGTGTAAATCTGTTATTTTGATCCTGAGATATTAACTTATCCTTCAAATTGAAAAATTTCTCCAATCCCTTTTGCATTCGATAACTTGAAAAATGTTGCTTGGATTGTCAAGTTACTTTATATTTGTGTTCAGGTTACTGATGTGCCAAGCTGTTATTATGTGTACCCATACTATGTATGGTATACATAATGCCGGCATCCGGGGTGACCATCCATCCATCCTTTGTCCGTCTGCCTGTCTGTCCGTCCGTTCATCTGTCCGTCCGGCATCTGTATCCATTTCTTTGGCATTCGATAACCTGAAAAATATTGCTTGGCTTGTCAAGTTACTTTATTTATGCGTTCAGTTACTGATGTGCCGAGCTGTATAGTTTTTGGTGTAAATCAGATAATTTGATTCTGAGATATTAACCCTTTATCCTTCAAATTGAAAATTCCTCCAATCCCTTTGGCATTCGATAACTTGAAAAATATTGCTTGGATTGTCTAGTTACTTTATATTTGTGTTCAGGTTACTGATTTGCCGAGCTGTATAGTTTTTGGTGTAAATCCCGAGATATTAACCCTTTATCCTTCAAATTGAAAATTCCTCCAGTCCCTTTGGCATTCGATAACTTCGATAACTTGAAAAATATTGCTTGGATTGTCAAGTTACTTTATATTTGTGTTCAGGTTACTGATGTGCCAAGCTGTATAGTTTTTGGTGTAAATCTGTTATTTTGATCCTGATATTAACCCTTTATCCTTCAAATTGAAAATTCCTCCAGTTCCTGTGGCATTCGATAACTTGAAAAATATTGCTTGGATTGTCTAGTTACTTTATATTTGTGTTCAGGTTACTGCTGTGCCGAGCTGTGTAGTTTTTGGTGTAAATCTGATGATTTGATCCCGAGATATTAACCCTTTATCCTTCAATTTGAAAATTCCTCCAATCCCTTTGGCATTCGATAACTTGAAAAATATTACTTGGATTGTCAAGTTACTTTATATTGGTGTTCAGGTTACTGATGTGCTGTGCTGTATAGTTTCTTTTCAACCTACTCACAATTGTTTACAATTGGCTGTAACATAAGTGCAAGCCCTACTTCGGAACTAACTCAAGCTTTTAGAATCTTTTCCAAACGAGTTGGAAAAGTACTAGAGTGCAAAAGCACGAAAAAGATCGAAAAAAGGGTCGAGCGAGACCAGCGCTCGAAATTACAGGTACTCTCTCTGCACACCTCTTGCGTTTACCGAGCGCATGCGCAACAACCGTGACGTCAATTCCTTTATTTTCCACCATTGTTCATGGTCGGAATTTTTTGTGACTCGTGCTGTTTATGCTATTAATTCTTCGTGAACAACTTATTAATCATCTTTAGTGTGCTACTGGATTGTATCCTTTTTCAAGCTACCAAATTATTATTCTCATTTAATGTTAATTTGTATTATTATTGCTGTTCTTTTCACACTTTATCTTGCCTTTCCCCCACGTGTGAACACGACCTTCGTTCTGTTTTCCGTCGGCGGGAAGCTTGATTATTGTATTTATATCATGCCTAAGACTATTCCTTGTACCTCTTGTTTGCAGGTGAAACATGTGGATGATTCCCATACCACATGTGTCACTTGCAACAATTGCACTCAGGCCCAATCATGTGGTATCTGTGGGGTTTGGTCCTCTAAATTTTGGGCTTCTGTTAACAAGGTGGTTCTTTCCAGAGCTAGAACCCCTCGTTCTCGGGGTAAGGGTAGCCGTGCCGTTGCAGACATTTCTGCTGGTGCACGTGGTGACTCTGTCACACAGGATTCGGATCTGACTTCTGTGGCGAGCTCCTCTGCAACTGTTGACGGTGTTTGTTCAGTGATACCTGATGAGGAGACCGCGGTCTCTTTGTCTTCGGATGTCACTATTGAGGCGTCTGTTTTCGTTGAGAGCTTTTCCGAGGTCAGCTCGGTAACCCTCTCCGATCTGCCTCCTACACCGTCGACCGTTGTTGAGGGGGTTGCTACTCCAGATCCTATTCTGTCTGATGGTGGCTCTTCCATCTCCTCTGGGGATGGTCTACAGTCTCGGGGGACCGGGGCTGTATCTGCTGGTGTGTCTGTGTGTTCTCAGCCTCCCCCAGCCTCGCGGCGAGGCTGTGCGGGTTTGCTGTCTGCTCCGTCTCATCTGGCTAGGTTTGCTCCTAGTCGGTTGAGCCGGCCGGTCGCTTCGGCAGCGATTCCTCGTCCCTCGAGTGAATCGTTTATTGTTCCACCTTCGCCTGCTAGTGTGCCGGCTAGCGGGATGGTGTTGGGACGTTGGCATCCAGGGCCTGCTGTTCGGCAGCGGTCAGTGACAGCCCCGGTTAGCTGTCACTCTCGGAACCTTCCTCCGGTGATTCCTCACTGTGTTCCGAGTCTGGGTGTCGATCGATGCTTGCCGTCGGTCTCAGAGGATAGGCAGTTGGGGCCGTCTGCTGCGCAGAGGTCAATGACAGGTTCCTGTCATTCTTGGGACAATCCTCCGGTGTCTTCTCACCGTGTCCTAGGTCCAGCTACCGATCGACGTGCGCCGTCGGTCCCTTTCGAGGATTTGCAGGCAGGGCCTTCTGTTTCGCAGAGGCCAGTGATGGCTCCTGGGCGTCTCAATCGGGACTATCCTCCGGTGTCTTCTCACCGTGCTCCTATTCTGTCTGCCGATCGACGTTCGCCGTCGGTCTCTTCTGAGGATTTGGGTTCTTCTACCAGAAGGGTCCATTGGGAGGACACTCCGTCGGGCGATTCTGCTGCGACGGATTCTCAGGGTGACCTGCGCCAGGCCGTTTTGGCGCTCACCCGGTTGCTTTCTGGCAACCCTCAAGTTGGCCTCCCTGTGCCTCCTGAGGCACAACCTCCTTTGGTCGGTCGCCGAGATGTCTCGCCTGGCCCCTTGGATACTGCACAGTATTCACAGGAGGTTTCTGCTGGTCAGCCCGAGTTGGGCTACGTCTCCTCTGCTACGGAGGATGACGAGTATCTTGAAGGTGATGGTCCCCCCTCGTCAGTCTTGGGGCAGGCTTTGGATTTCGTCTTTGGCTTATTGCCGGACGTTCTACCTTCGGACCAGCCTTCTGTGACCGTCCGGCCGCGGTCCACTGTGGAGCGCCGTAACCCTGTTGAGCCTTCTAGCTCCGGGGCTTTGCGTCCTCTGCAATCGGCTCAGGTGGTTGAGTCCTTCCAGGGCTTAAACGCCAAAATGCGTTCTAAGGCCCTCAAGGGTTCCTTCTTTTCTAGAGCTGATGCCTTTCTGTCTCCATCGCGGTTTCGTGTTTACGATTCCGTCTCTCCACCAGTCTTCCAAGGGATGACTACTGTGGATGAGGATTCTTCTTCCCTCGGGTTGACTAAGCCTAAGTCGGCAGTTCTCCCGATGTCGGTAGTTGAGTCTATGGTGGGCCTGTCCCGAGAGATGCTGGGTATGTTATCTCTCGCGGACCATGTCGTCGCCGCTCTGGCTGAATATTTTCCACCAGGGGAGTTTGATGACGCTCAGGCGCCTTTTCGCGTTTTGTCACAGGCTCTTATGAACTTGACTCACGCTCACACCTGTAACACGGCCAATTTGGAGCTGGCACGCCGGGATGCGGTTTTGGATTCTTTACCATCCCTTCCTTCTGAGCAACGTGCTGTTCTGAGGTCTGCCTCTTTGGTAGGACCTCAGTTGTTCCATGGTTCCATGGAAGCTGTTCGTGGCGAAGTTTTTCATCATTCGAAGGACCAGCTTTTGCTGAGACAGCTTGACCCACCTGCTGCTGCGGGTGGGGGTCGTTCCAGGCCCGCCAAGCGTGCTGCTGCGTCTGCCTCGTCGGCGACATCGGCTACGCCTTCGGCTCCGTCTGCTCCTTCTGCTCATAAGAAGCGCCGACGTGGCCAGGCCCGCTGGCAGCCTCAGGCTGGAAAGTCTCAGGACTCTGTCACTTCCCGAGGTGGTTTCTCCTCTCGGGGGCCTCGTCGAGGCCGCAAGTGAAGGTTCTCACCTCGATTCGCCTCCAGTCGGAGGAAGGCTGTCGCTGTTTTACGACCGTTGGACAGAGATAACGTCGGACTCTTGGGTCCTCGACGTCATTCATTCCGGTCTGCGACTGTCCTTCCATCGGCACCCCAGTTTATCTCGGGTGCCCCTTCCGACTCAGGTCCCTTCAGATTCTCTGTGTCGGGACCTTCTGGTGCAGGAGATCGACAATCTCCTCACCAAAGGGGCGATCGAGGTGGTCAGGAACACCCTTTCACCGGGGTTTTACTCGAGACTTTTCTTGGTGCCGAAGAAAAACGGCCAATTTCGTCTTGTCATCGATCTGAGTACCCTGACCGAGTACATAATTGCTCCTCGTTTCAGTATGGAGACTTTCCGGTCGGTTCGACGTTCAGTTCATCAGGGCGATTTTGCGGCCAGTATCGACCTGAAGGATGCCTACTTCCATGTACCCATTCATCTGGCGTCACGGAAATACCTTCGGTTCTCGTTTCGGGATCGAGTTTTTCAATTCAGAGCTCTCCCGTTCGGTTTGAACCTGGCTCCTTGGGCCTTCACCCGACTGATGTCACATGTGCTTGCTTTCCATCGCACTCAGTCGGCGGTGACTTCGTCCGCCTACCTAGACGACATCCTCCAACGGCACCACGATGCTGCTGTTCTGGAGTTCGATCTCCGGCAGTTTCTTTGCCTGCTAGCATCGCTGGGTTTGAGAGTCAATCGCGAAAAGTCGGATCTTCTTCCTTCTCAGCGATTCCGTCATTTGGGGATGGATTTCGACACTCTTCACAATGTAGTGTCGGTCCCCCAGGCTCGGGCGACGATTCTTTCCGCCTTGACTCGGGACCTGCTTCAATCTTCCTCGGTCTCGGCCAGGACTTTCCTTCGGATGCTGGGCCTTTGCGGTTCGGTGACCGATCTCATTCCGCTCGGTCGCTTGTTTGTCCGACCTCTCCAACACTTCCTGTTGGATCATTGGCGTCCGAATGTAGATCCGCTGGACCTGGAACTCACTATTCCTCGGTCTCTGCTTTGTCACCTTCGCCCTTGGGCAGATATTCCCTGGCTGACACAGGGTGTTCCATTGGATCTTCCTTTGGCCGATCGCATCCTTACTGCGGATGCCAGCGATCGGGGCTGGGGTGCGACATTGGACCCTCTCGGTCTGTCTACTCACGGAGAGTGGGACAGCGAGCAGGTGGGCCTTCATATCAACCAGAAGGAGCTCCTTGCTCTTCTGTTGAGTTTTCGGCTTTGGATCCCTCATCTGTCGGACCATGTTGTCCTACTTCTTTCGGACAATTCGACAGTAGTGGCCTACATATGGAATCAGGGAGGCACTCATTCGATTCCCATGTATCGGCTGTCTCGGGATCTTCTTCTGTTGGCGCGGGATGTGAACGCTCGGGTGTCCATTCGACACATTCCCGGGCGTCTCAACGTCCTAGCAGACTCCCTGTCCTGACGCGACAGTGTCCTTCCAACCGAATGGATGCTACATCGGTCGGTGTTTCAGGCGATTTGCGAGCAGTGGGGTCGTCCTCAGGTCGACCTTTTCGCTACTCGCTGGAATCATCAGGTAGAGACTTTTGTCTCCCCTTGTCCAGATCCTCTGGCATTTGCAGTAGATGCTCTGTCTCTGGACTGGACAGGCTGGGTCGGCTATGCCTTTCCTCCTGCACCGATTCTTCCTCAAGTTTTAGCTTGCAGTGCTTGCTTGCAGTTGCAGGATCATTCTGATCACACCCCTGTCTCCACAGAGGGTGTGGATCAATCTGCTGCGGCCTCTATTGGCCGATCGACCGATTCGTCTACCTCTATGTCGCGATCTTCTTTCACAGGGTCGTCCCAGGAAGTATCACAACAACCTGGCGAGCCTGTCCCTTCACGCCTGTCTTTTATCAGGTCCAGTCTCCGACGTAGAGGTTTTTCGAGACGATCAGTGGAGTGCATTTCTGCATCGCGGCGACCTTCCACTGGAATGACTTATGCCGCCAAGTGGAAGGTTTTCTGCCGCTGGTGTTCAGATCACAATGTGAATTACCGTGATCCGTCTATCGCTCAAATTGCGGATTTTCTGGTTTTTCTTTTTGACTCCAAGGGCCTCCAGCCTATTACGATTAAGGGCTATCGGTCTATGCTGTCTGATACTTTCTCTTATGTGGGAAAGCGGTGTATCGGTCGTAATCTTTTCCTCTCCAAACTTATTCGGCACTTTTCTTTGAAGAGGCCTCGAGTTTTGCGTCTTACACCCAAGTGGAACTTGGCATGGGTGTTGCACTGTTTGGAGGAGGCGCCTTTCGAGCCTTTATCTGAGACCGACATGCGTTTTCTCACCTATAAGACGGCTTTTCTTCTAGCGTTTGCTTCTGCTCGTCGAGTCAGTGAGCTTCATGCGCTATCTGTTGATTCTGCCTTCTTCCGAAATGGGGCTAACAGTGTCACATTCACTACTGATTGCTCTTTTCTGGCTAAGAATCAACTCCCCGATTCGGTACCTCCTCCCATCTGCATTCGGGCTCTCCCTGCTGTAGATGGACGGAGGCCTCTTCTTTGTCCTGTTCGTGCGGTCAAGACTTACATTACTCGCACTCAGTTCATTAGGAGGGATCGGAAGAGATTCTTTCTGTCTCTCATTCCTAAGCGGCAGTCTATCTCTTCCCATTCTATTTCCAGGTGGATCTGTCTTGCAATCAAGCTGGCTTATTCTCGCTTGTCTGCATCGGATCTTGTTTCGAACCGGCTTAATGCTCACGAGGTTCGTGCCATTTCTACATCCTGGGCGTTCTCCAATTCTGTTTCGCTCCGTGATGTTATGAATGCGGCTTACTGGAGGAATGCTTCTACCTTCTCCTCCTTTTATCTCCGCCACCTTCAGCAGCAATCTGAGGACCTTTATTCTTTAGGCCCTCTCGTTGCTGCTCAGGCTGTTGTGCACCCTCGTTAAATTGTTTTTGTCGAGGTTGCGCTTCTCTCAGCCTTGTTCTTTTCAGGTGCCTTCTCTCTTTCTTCATTACAGGTTTTAGTTTTTGTTCTCTGCCATCCTTGCTTTCGTTCTGCTACTCTTGTTGGTATTGGTTATGTGATTCACCTCCTCCTATTGTTTATTCAGCCAATTGTAAACAATTGTGAGTAGGTTGAAAAGAAATTAAAATTTTTTAGTAAATTTTGTTTCTTAACATACCTACCACAATTGTTTACCGGAGGCCCACCCTCCTTGGGGATATCTTTGATATCGATGCCTCCCCGCTAAATCACAAACTTCTCGTTGGCGGAAATACGGAATTGACGTCACGGTTTTTGCGCATGCGCTCGGTAAACGCAAGAGGTGTGCAGAGAGAGTACCTGTAATTTCGAGCGCTGGTCTCGCTCGACCCTTTTTTCGATCTTTTTCGTGCTTTTGCACTCTAGTACTTTTCCAAATCGTTTGGAAAAGATTCTAAAAGCTTGAGTTAGTTCTGAAGTAGGGCTTGCACTTATGTTACAGCCAATTGTAAACAATTGTGGTAGGTATGTTAAGAAACAAAATTTACTAAAAAATTTTAATTTTTGGTGTAAATCTGATAATTTGATCCGGAGATACCGGTATTAACCCCCCTTTATCCTTCAAATTGAAAATTCCTCCAATCCTTTTGGCGTGAGATAACTCAAAAAATATCAATCCGATTGTCATGTTACTTTATATATTTATTCAGGTTACTGATGTGCTGTGCTGTATAGCTTTTTATGTAAATCTGATAATTTGCTCCGGAGATATTAACCCTTTATCCATCAAATTAGACACTCCTCCAATCCATTTCTATATGTACCCATACCTTGTATGGTGTACATAATGTCGGCATCCGTGGTGGCCCTCTGTAATACAGCTTTCTACTAGTTGCGTGTATGGGTACACATCTGACGATTTCATCAGCCTATTTTTCCAGTGCTACTTACAGTAAGTACACATGTCAATACGGCTCGGGCTAGAGGCTGTATTTATCAACCGATCTTCACGAAACTTCTTGGGTATCTCTGTTATCACCTTGGGATGAGAACGAGTGTTTCTGAGTGCGGTCCAAAACTCAAGATGGCTGCCAGTTGCCATTTTGTACCAAAATTAGGTCTAATCAGTTTTTTGTACACAACTTTTATGCGGCTCAGGCTAGAGGCCATATTTATGAATCGATCTTTACGAAACTTCTTGGGTACCTTTGTTATCACCGTGGGATGAGAACAAGTGTTTTTGGGTGTGGTCCAAAATTCAAGATGGCCACCAGCAGCCATTTTGTACCAAAATTAGTGCAATCAGTCTTTGTACAGAACTTCTGTATGAAAGCTCTGATTTGAATAAATTTTTGTATGAATGTTTAGTAAAATGGAATACATCACATACAGTGCGGGGTTTTTTTCTCGTGCAGAAATTATGCAAATTAGATGAATTTTGATTTATTAGCTCACCAACTTTAGTTGTGTGAACTTATGGAATGGCTCGATCGGTCGGCGTCGGCGTCAGCGTACGTGTCCAATAATGTTAAAGTTTCTGTTTAGGTCACTTATTCGCCCTATTTCCATATCATGGCTTTTATAATGCTGCTATATGATGATTATTATCATTTTACCATGATTTAACCCCTCATACCCTACATTTTAGACATTTTTCTTGACATTTTTAGTTGCGTTTAGTTTTCTGTTTAGCTCAGAATTTCATGTTTAACTAAGTGTTTAGGTCAGCTGCTGTGCTCCTTCTCTTCCAATGGCACTTATATTCATCATACATGTTCCTCAGTATCATTGTTCCATGATTAACCCCTCATACCCTGCATTTTAATCATTTTTCTTGACATTTTTAGTTGCGTTTAGTTTTCTGTTTAGCTCGGAATTTCATGTTTAACTTAGTGTTTAGGTCAGCTGCTGTGCTCCTTTTCTTCCCATGGCACTTATAATCCTCATACATGTTCCTCAGTATCATTGTTCCATGATTAACCCCTCATACCCTGCATTTTAAACATTTTTCTTGACATTTTTAGTTGCGTTTAGTTTTCTGTTTAGCTCAGAATTTCATGTTTAACTTAGTGTTTAGGTCAGCTGCTGTGCTCCTTCTCTTCCCATGACACTTATATTCATTATACATGTTTCTCAGTATCATTGTTCCATGATTAACCCCTCATACCCTGCATTTTAAACGTTTTTCATCACATTTTTAGTTGCGTTTATTTTCTGTTTAGCTCAGAATTTCATGTTTAACTAAGTGTTTAAGTCAGCTGCTGTGCTCCTTCTCTTCCCATGGCACTTATATTCATCATACATGTTCCTCAGTATCATTGTTCCATGATTAACCCCTCATACCCTGCATTTTAAACATTTTTCTTGACATTTTTAGTTGCGTTTAGTTTTCTGTTTAGCTCAGAATTTCATGTTTAACTTAGTGTTTAGGTCAGCTGCTGTGCTCCTTCTCTTCCCATGGCACTTATATTCATTATACATGTTTCTCAGTATCATTGTTCCATGATTAACCCCATATACCCTGCATTTTAAACGTTTTTCATCACATTTTTAGTTGCGTTTAGTTTTCTGTTTAGCTCGGAATTTCATGTTTAACTAAGTGTTTAGGTCAGCTGCTGTGCTCCTTCTCTTCCAATGGCACTTATATTCATCATACATGTTCCTCAGTATCATTGTTCCATGATTAACCCCTCATACCCTGCATTTTAAACAATTTTCTTGACATTTTTAGTTGCGTTTAGTTTTCTGTTTAGCTCAGAATTTCATGCTTAACTTAGTGTTTATGTCAGTTTCTGTGTTTTACTTTTAAGAGGTTGTGTTTAGGTAAGCTTTGTCGCATGTTATGAGCCTGTTTGATACAGTTCTTGTGTTTGCCAAAGTTACTATCAAAGAGGAATGTTGGTGAGCTATAGGGCGTTGGCGTCCTTCTTGTTTAGTGCTACTTATACACTGTAAGTGCACATGTCAATACAGCTCAGGTTAGAGGCTGTATTTATCAACCGATCTTCACAAAACTTCTTGGGTACCTTTGTTATCACCTTGGGACGAGAATGAGTGTTTCTGAGTGTGGCCTAAAATTCGAGATGGCTGCCAGTGGCCATTTTGTACCGAAATTAGGTCCAATCAGTTTTTTGTCACAACTTCTATACAGCTCGTATTTATGACTGATCTTCACGAAACTTCTTGGGTACCTTTGTTTTCACCTTGGGACAGGAAAGAGTGTGTTTTGGGGTTTCTTTGTTATCACTGTGCTATGAGAACAAATATTTTTGGGTTCAGTCAGACCCACTCTGGGACTCAAAGATTTCTTTTCTAGTTTAGCATCTGACTGTCACCCACCTTTACAATACTTTACCTAAACATTTGTTACAGGCTACGGTCAGTATTTATGTACAGACCGTTACAATACTTTATATGTACCTTTGTTATCAGGTCATTACCTAGATGTTTGTCATTGCTGTGTCAAATACTATACATGTACATGTCTTGACAAGTTGAGCTACAGTGTCATTGACACTTTCATTATGGCATTCCGTGTCATTTGGATGTTTAGGAGGACCCCTTTTTCAAGATCCTCCATGTTCACACTCGTGCCCTGTACAAAGCTTTTCTTGTCATCACTAAAGCTTTTTCTCATGTGTTTCAATTCCATTCGTGTTTTACTGGGAATAGACGGCCTAACAGTTAACAGTTGTCAGGCAAACGAAATAAAAATACAGAGTTAGAAAATGTGTCCTTTGTGTATACATTTTTGGCATCCTAGGCGAGGTAACCTACTTTTAAACTGTGTTATTTTGTCGAGTCGCGTAAGTCACCTATTTTCGTTTCGACACTTGAAGCTCCGACTGAAACAGAACAAAATAGAAATAAAAAAATCTTCCGCAAAACGACAATGGACAATTGATTGTCGTGTGATTTCAAATAAATGGTCACTCATTTCATGAATGAAAATGCCCATTTATCACACTCAAGCACATTCAATTCTTGAAAATAATCGTTTTTATGTAAACCTTGGATCACTCAGTTCAGCCTTTCCTCATTTTGGCCAATTTTTAAAGACCAGCCGTGAGGGCGACTTGTAATCGCCTCGACTATTTTTCAAGGCGACTTTGGGCTTAGAAGAGCGACATAATCACTTTAGTCGCCCTCACGGCTGATCCTTGGGCTACAGTCAGTATTTATGTACAGACCTTTACAATACTTTACATGTAGCTTTGTTATCAGGTCATTACCTAGATGTGTGTCATTGCTGTATCACATACTATTCATGTAATATAATAACACTTTGGCCAGCCGCTGATTTGTCGCGGTTCTCGGACGAGAAGGCCTTGGTTACCCCTGTACTCCCAACTGGCTCCCTATTCCCACGCTTCTCCTCTCCTCCCAACACTCGAAGACGAACTGCTTGATGACATCCCTTGCCCCATTCTTCCCAATCTCTCCGATTAGCATATTAACCCTCTCCTTTGAGTCTCCCCCTCCCCCTAACCACACGTCCTTCATTCTCCCATCCCACTTCCCCATTATACTCCCAGTGAATCTCATTCTTTTAGACTGGTACTTTGGGCATTCTAGAAGAAAGTGTTCCAGGGTCTCCACCATGCCCAAGTTACACATCTGACACTCCCTTTCATCGTTTTTCCCAATTTTTCCCCACAGCTCCATAGATTGCGACCTCAGCTTGAACAACAGTGACCCCCCAAAGGTGCCATCAAGGTACTCTTCAAAACCTGGCTTCTCTTTATCACGCAGGCCACCCAAAGACCTCTTTGATTTGACCCCCTCTCGCCAATTATGGTTACAATCCTCCATGACCCTTTCTCTGACGATTTTTTTTACCCTGATTTGCCCCAACGTCCAGGTCCGAGATCTCCAATGAGTAGTTCTCTACTAGCTCCCTCACTTGGACCATCCACCCCATTTTGATATTTGAGTTGAAAATTCTCAGGAACATTACTGTACACCATCGGCTGTCGGGGAGATTTACCAAATAATTAAGATAAGCGAGTTTCAACAGGTCTATCCTGTCCTTGATCCTCATCCACCCAAGCTCACCCCTGATTGCTTCTAGCGCTGCGGCATTACTCGACCCCGTTATCCATCGGCCTGCATCGTTCTGCAGGATTTTCAAGCTCTTTACGGCCGTCTGGTTTAGGGGTACCACTTCCGTACCGAATGTTATACTTGGCAGCCCCACCATTTCCCAAATGGTTTCCCCACAAAAACCTTATTGAAACTGTTTCTCCCTATAAGTTTCATTTGGTTAAGGATTCGCTTCCCCTTCAGATCTAGAATCAATTCATTTGTGTGGTTTCGGTAGATGCCTCTTCTTGTAATGTTTATATTTACCCCCAACTACTCGTAATCACCTGTCTCTCCTACACTGAGAAGTTTGCTGCTACCTTCTGGAATGCAGAACTCACCCACTCTCCACCTTCGAGTGGGGTCCACTTTGCTGCCCACAGGTATAACTTTGCTCTTGCTTTCACTAAGTTCGAGTCTCCATTTGCTCCCATATTTCCCAACAATTCCCAGCATTTTCGTTAGCCCCTCTTCGCTTTCTGACACTAGAACCACATCGTCTACAAAAAATAGCCCTGGGATCTTCAAGTCCCCAACTGCAACCCCCTCGTCGCTACGCAGGAGTTCATCTCCTAAACCTTTGATGTACAATGCAAACAGGATTGGCGAAAGGATACACCCCTGTTTTAGGCCTATCTCCATAGGCACACGTTTTGTTGTAATGTTTCCCAGTCTAAGTTCACTCTGTACATCTTTATATAATGCTTTCATAATTCCAACAAACTGGCCTCCTAAGACCAGAGCCTCCAGATTGCTCCACATACCCTCCCTCTCCATACTCTATCGTATGCCTTTTTGACATCCAAAAAGGCCATAAACATCTTTTTCTTTTTTGCTTTCGAGGCTTCTATCATTTGGGATAGCGTGAAAAGATGGTCAGTAACTCTCCTTCCCTTCCTGAAGCCATTCTGGATTTCTCCCAAAAACCCTTCTCTTCAATTACCTCCTCTAGTCTCCCATACAGGACTATACAGAAAACCTTTCCAATGTTGCTACTGACAGAGATCCCTCGATAGTTATCCAAAACGTCTTTTTCCCCCTTTTTGTGAATAAATGTCACTTTGCTTTCTCTCCACTCCTTTGGGACCTCTTGATTTTCTATGGCTAGATTGAATAGGGCAGTTAGGCTTTCCACGAATTCCTCTCCCCCTTTTTAGCTCACCTGACTGAAAGTCAGGGTGAGCTTTTCTGATCACTTTTCGTCCGTCGTCCGGCGTCCGTCGTCCGTCGTCCGTCGTCCGGCGTGAAGGTGGTGTTTGGGTCTTTTTCTTCCAAACCACTGGCCGCATGTTAATGAAATTTCATGTGAGTAGGGGTTATATAGCGGCATTTTGATTTTTGGGCAAATTAGGTTTCGGCTCATATTGAGCAGAGGGGTGGGGCAAAAATGCTCCAATTCTTAAAAAATCTTCTTCTCAAGAACCAGCAATAGCAGAGACTTGATATTTGGTATGCAGCTTCCTTTTGAGGTGTAGACTCAAGTTTGTTCAAGAGAAGTTTGTAGGTCTATACTTGGCGATGTTATGGGAGGAGCAAAAATTTTGGCCCCACCCCAAATTTCTATTTTTTAAACCGAGAGGCCAATTTGAACCAAATTTTATGTGAGGGCTTATTGGGTCATAAGTACCTAATTTATGCAGAATTTTTTTTTCCTGTAGCCCCGTGGGAACCACAGGAGCTAAAAATAGAAAAAAATTAAAACGCCTATATCTCAAAAACTGCACGGCACTGAGAATTTTTATTTGGTGTGCAGCTTCCTTGGGACCAACAGAAAGGATTGGTAAAAAAAAATTGCCATCGCTTTTATCATAGGGTACAGTTTCGGGACTTTGAAAAAGTGCTGAGTCAGCACTTTTTAACACTGTAGGCAATGGGAAAAACATTAAAAAATCTTCTTCTCCAGATCCAGCAGGCAGAATCTTTTGATATTTGGTATGCAACATTGTAGGGTGGATCTGATTCAAGTTTGTTCAAATCGGCCCCCTGGGTTCATATTTGGGCTCAGTTTTGGAGCCCGATTTCGAACTTAGTGCATTTCAGGCAAATTTCTTAAAAAATCTTCTTCTCCAGATCCAGCAGGCAGAATCTTTTGATATTTGGTATGCAACATTGTGGGGTGGATCTGATTCAAGTTTGCTCAAATCGGCTCCCTGGATTCATATTTGGGCTCACTATAAAAGCCCGAATTCGATCTTAGTGCATTTCAGGCAAATTTCTTAAAAAATCTTCTTCAGATCGAGCAGGCAGAATCTTTTGATATTTGGCATGCAACATTGTGGGGTGGATCTGATTCAAGTTTGTTCAAATCGGCCACCTGGGTTTATATTTGGGCTCAGTATAGAAGCTCGAATTCGAACTTAGTGCATTTCAGGCAAATTTCTTAAAAAATCTTCTTCTCCAGATCCAGCAGGCAGAATCTTTGGATATTTGGTATGCAACATTGTGGGGTGGATCTGATTCAAGTTTGTTCAAATCGGCCCCCTGGATTCATATTTGGGCTCACTATAGAAGCCCAAATTCGAACTTAGTGCATTTCAGGCAAATTTCTTTAAAAATCTTCTTCTCCAGATCCAGCAGGCAGAATCTTTTGTTATTTGTTATGCAACATTGTGGGGTGGATCTGATTCAAGTTTGTTCAAATTGGCCCCCTGGATTCATATTTGGGCTCACTATAGAAGCCCGAATTCGAAGTTAATGCATTTCAGGCAAATTTCTTTGAAAATCTTCTTTCAAGATCCAGCAGGCAGAATCTTTTGATATTTGGTATGCACCATGCTTAGGGGGTGAGATTCAAGTTTGTTCAAGCCAAGTCCCTTGGTCCATATCTGGGCTCACTGTGGGAGCTTGAATTGTAACTTAGTTCAAAATGAGGAATTTTCTTTAAAAATCTTCTCAAGATCCAGCAGGCAGAATCTTTTGATATTTGGTATGCACCATGCTTAGGGAGTGAGATTCAACTTTGTTCAAGCCAAGTCCCTAGGTCCATATTTGGACTCACTGTGGGAGCCCGAATTATAACTTAGTTCAATATGAGGAATCTTCTTTAAAAATCTTCTATTTTTTTTTTAGATCCACTGGTCAGAATCTTTGGATATTTGGTATAAGCTTTTCTTAGGAGGATCAGATGCAACTTGTTGAAATCAATTCTCTGGGTTGATATTTAGGCTACCATGTCAGGTGAGCGCCCTCAGGCCCCTTGGGGCCTCTTGTTTGATAAACTCGTTAGGAATTTCATCCACTCCTCCCACTTTTCCATCCCTTAATTTCGATATCACCTTTCGGACCTCCTCTGTTTTAATTTCGCTGCACACGAAGTTCGATAGGTTTTCCCCGACCTGATTCAGACACTCAGCTGGGCTCCCCATGCCTCATCGCTTATCGTTTACCTTTTCCCAGTGCTTGACTAGTTCTGATGCGACTTGATCTTGCTCGTCTGTAACTCTGCCATCTACTTTAATACTCTGTGGGTTACTTCCTTTGTTACGTTTATTCACCCATTTCCAAAATACATTCGAACTCGCCACCCCCCCCCCCCCCCCCCCCCCCCCCATCCCTGTCGTTCTTATCGTCCTAATAAGACTGTTATTTCGTACTCTCCGATTATCATCTTTAATCTTATTTACTTTATTTCGTGCTTGGTGGTATTCTTCATTTGCTGCTGTGGCCTCTTTGCTTTCCGCCCCCTTAAGTTTTCTACTTCTCCTGTATGCAGCGCATTTAGCTTTTCTTCCCTTTATGGCCCTTTTCAGTTCTTCATACACTCTGTACCCAAGTTCCCGTGTTGGCACCCTGATCTTTCCTACACTTTCCTTCCCTGCCTCCACTTGGCTCGCAACTATGGCGTCGGCCATCTTCTGGACACTGTCCCTCTCGCCCATTCAGCATCCTTTTTGAGTTCCCAAATCTCCTTAAAGCTTCCTTTGCTTTTTACTAGATTTTTGGCCCTGATCGTCACTGTAATCAAGTTGTGATCACTATCCACCTCCATTTTACCCCCATCATCCACTTCTACCCCTATCACCTCCCACCATAAATTAATATCTGTGAGAATGTAGTCGATTATTGATTTTCTGTCGTTCCTCTCCCAGGTCCATTTTCCCTTACACCTCGCGTCCCAGTTCAGAATCTTCAGACCGAGCTCGTCTGTGAAGTTCAACAGCTTCCTTCCATTCCTGTTGACTTTCTTGTCCCCACCCTCTATGCCTTCTTCATTATTACCTATGTGTCCATTAAAGTCACCCATCAGAATCATACCGAGCCCCTTGTTTTGTAGTTCGGTGATATTGGACCTTAGTGTTGAGTATATCGAATCATTCCACTCGGGTTTGCTTCCCTCCACCACACAATACATAACCCCAAGGGCAATACTTTTGTTTCTCAGATTGATCCTTACCCATCCAATTTCTTTCGATACCTCAGCCGGGGTGCTGACGTCTTCCAGGTCTGTGATCAGCGACGGTTTTAAATCCTCTTTAATGTACATGCCTACCCCTACCCCTTTTTTCTGGCCTTCCGTTTGCCCTACACCTATCCACACGCACCCCCTTACTTGGTCTACCCATTCCTCGTGTCTTACCCACGTTTTGCTTAAGCCCATGAGCACATGTCTTACACAAGTTGATCTACAGTGTCACGACACTTTCATTTTTGAAAGATCTGATAGTGGCTTCCAGCACTCAACCAGTTAACAATGTCTTCAAGGAGTTCGAAAACTGGTACGGTTCAATCATACCGAGTGGAGTTATGTCCAGCTTGTTAGTACGATAACTTGAATAAATATCAATGGATTTGATTTTCTTATAATGAGAAGCCTTGGAGGTGTGTAACAAACCCGATCCTGCATCAGTGACGCGTAATCCTTGTTTTTAATTTGAAATTCTCTTCACTGGTACTGTTTTGCACTTAGGACTGAACATTTAACCAACTGTATCTTGTTTGACAGAGCTTACTGAGCTCTGTCAAACAAGATGTGGTTGGTTAAATTTGCAACTTGGGCGCTGGAAATTTCCACTGTTGGAATCAATGTTTTTTCCACTGAACAGTGTAAGCAGTTAAATAACAAATTCCAGGTATTTTCAGAACTGTTTTGTGGATTAACGGAAAAAAGAAAAAAAGCCTCCCTCCATCATCGTAAGATGGGGGAAAAATTATCTGAGTAACAAGAAATTTTTCTTAATAGGCCTAAACTACATAAAAAGTAAACTAGATCCAGTCACTTGTGTACAAAGCACATAATGGTGTATCCCCATATTTAGGGGCGCAATGGCACAGTAGGTAGAGGTGCAGTCTGCAAGTCGAGAGTTCCTTGGCTCGAATCCTACCTGCGGCAACTGCATTGTCTCCTTGGACAAAACACTTCACCCCCATTGCCCATCTGGGAGCAAGGTGGCATTGTGTACTAAGGCATACTGCATGTCAATGGTGTACGTGTCTTCAACCAATGCTAACCCTGCTTGTGTGGAATTAGTATGTTGGGGAGCTGACAGTTGCTTGCTCGGTGGTTCTCTGTGGGTACTCCTTCTTTTTCCACCCGTAAAACTGCTGTGGTCATGATTAGCCATTGTGCAGAATTATGTGACCTTGAACACAAATAAATAAATAAATAAATAAATATCCCCATATTTTCTGCTTAGTTATATATTCTTCGAGCCTTTCATCGGAAACCAACTCTCTAACAGTGAAAGTGGTGCCAATGGAGTCACCTGTGGTTGAATCAAAAGTTATGAAACCCTTATGCATATCTACAGACTCTACTCGAACATATGGGCCTATTTTAAGCATTTTAAATGATATACACCCATGGAGCAGTTTGCCAGAAACCAACTGTCTGACTACAAAAGGGTCACCACTTGAGCCATTGGATGGTTGGATAAAAATTTTGAAGCCTTTATGAAAATCTACAGACCCTACCTGAACACCTGAGTATACTTTAAATGTTTCAAATTATATTCCCCTTTGCTGGAAAGCAAATCTCTAACAGGGAGCATGGTGGCTTAGTGGGTATGGAATTGGACTTTTAACACTTTACCTTACCTGAAAAGCAAGCAACACTTGCAAAAAAATTCTTGAATAACAGTTTTTTTTCATTTTTTTGTCTCAAAAACATAGGTTATGACCCCTCATTGGAACGAGCTCGACGAGCTCGTTCCAACGAGGGGTCATAACCTATGTTTTTGAGACAAAAAATTAAAAAATAATGAAAATGAATTTTTAGAATAGCTCTGGCCGGTTTTGGTTCTTACGTTGGGTAAAGAGTTAAACTGAAAGGTCCAAAGTTCGATCTCCACCAGGGGTAATTGCGTTGTGCATCGGGCAAAGTGCTGAATCCTGATTGTCCATGTTGTGGCATGATGGCATTGTGTACTAAAGCATACTGCACACGGATGGTGTACTTGTCTTCAATGAATGCTAACCCTGCCTGTGTGCAGTTAGTACAGTGGGGAGTCAGGCAGTTGTTTGCCATTGCATGGTGGTTCACTCCGGTTACTCCAGCTTCCTCGACTTGTAAAACTGCCCTACATGAGGTGACCCTGGCTATTGAAAGTGTTGATAAATACCAATAAATAAATAGATGAAGTCTTTAACGACAAAAATGGCAGCACTGGGGCCTACCCGGTAGAGAATAAAAAATCTGAAATCTTTATGTACTTATTGAAATGTACCACTTGAAATGTTTCAAATTATAAGCCTCGTGGCGTTTCGCTAGAAACCATCTCTCTCATGACAAAAGGGGCAGTACAGGAGCCGAATGGGTGTCAAATGAAGAAATCTGAAACCTATATGCACATCTACAAACATACCAGAACACCTGAGCACACTTTAACTCTTTACCCAACGTAATGGCCCAAACCGGCCAGTGCTATTCACAGAAATCACCATTCAATTTTCATTATTTCTCATTTTTTTCTACAAAATTTTACTTATGAACCCTCATTGGAATGAGCTCATTTAGCTCATTCCAAAGAGGGGTCATAACGTATGTTTTTGACTCAAAAGATGAAAATAGGTTTTCAAGAATTTTAGTTGCAGTTTCGTCTGCTTTTCGTGTTGGGTAAAAGTTAAATGTTTCAAATTATTTACCCTAGGAGCCTTTTTCTGGAAACTGTTAGTTTATCAATATTTTCAGGTGGATCCACATGAACCAACAGGCGACGAAAATTCAAACCGCTTTTATTCAGTTTTCATGGTATCAGGTGTCAGTTTAGCCAACTGAACTAAAAAATTTGATTTGGCACCAAAAATTCTTCGTTTGCTAAAAGTTTGGTGTGAAAAAAGTTTCATTTTTGAAGGAAAGCCGTTGTAGCAGGGAAGAGTGTGATTGATGACAAAATAAACAAAAGGGATATGTTATTACTTCTGTCAATAAGAAAATGGTGTTTGGACAAAGTTTCAATTTGGGTTTAATCTCCTGGTTCTCATTTTTGAAAGTCAGTCACTATACCGGGAATTTTCTGGTTGTCGTTTCTGAATATCAGTTCCAATATCCCAGAAATTTATAGGACAGAACCAGGAATGATTTGCATTCTGCAACCTTTGATTTCTGATTCTAGTCTATGAAATTCCCGAGCATTAGCACTCATTTTGAGAACCGGTAACCTGGCAATTCCCATTTACGATATTAAACCGCAGTTCCAATGCGATGCTGGTCTCGGATGAAACTGATATACGCCGAAATCACATAAACTGTGACACACAATCATTGATACCATGGTCTATGAATTTCCCGGATGTCGTTATTGACTTTCAGAACCTGGGGCAGCAGAACTTTGAAATTCCCGTTCTTGGTATCAAACCTTAGTTTCAGTGTTAATTTTCAGTGAGTGATAATGAGGCATTGTATTTTCTTCAATAAAACATTATAGGTTATCAGCATTACAAAAGGCTACATTTAATTAGATAAATACTTCCTACCTTTGCAAGTCACCTGTGATGGTGTGAAATATTTATACAATTAAATACAGCCTTTTGTAAAGACTTATGATCTGCAAAACCCAATGGATTAACAGTAATTAATCAATTAATCTGTTATTATCTAAATAAACAAAGTAATAAGTGTGGAGGCATGCCTGGCATTTTCAGGAGAGCGATTTATTCGCTCGCCGACTGCTCGCCTTAAAAAAATTAAGAAAGGCAAAAATTAGCCCTCCTGGCATGGCCTTAGAAAATAATGATTACCATAACAGCCCATTCCTAAAACCCACATCTTATCAGATCTGTGGTATGTAAATAGTCTCTGTGAGATGGCTACACTATCCTCCCACACCTCTAGGCCCTGCCAGGGCCTGGATGTGTGGGAGAGGCAGTGCAGCCGTCTCACTGAGACCACCTTGTGTGCAGCACCAAATAAAATGTACCCAGACCACTAGGAAGAATTCTTTAATAGTAAAACTTCATTTTGCCACTTTTGACTTTTGTAAGCTTGAGGAGAGCTAATCGAGCCCATAGGCCATGCGAGGAGAGCGATTTTCAGCCCTCCTGCATTTTTAAGAATGCGAGGCCTGTGTGGAGGGGTGTACTTCACTGTCTGATCCAGATTAATTGAGTTTTGAAGAAAGAACTGGCAGTTATTTCAAGAAGGAACGGACAATTGGTTAGTGAAAAAATCTAACAGAACACGATGAAAACCTTGGTAGGCAAAAAGGGCAGTCACCTAAGTTATATCTATGCCAGTCATTCAACTGATGATCAGACTGAATGATGTCTCTATGTATTCCTGTTGATGCACACTTGGACAATAACAGATTAACCCTTTGAACACTGGTGGTATCTCCCATGCCAGTTAAATGGCAGAAATTGGAAGAGTCCATATTCATTATTTGGGGGTAGAGCAATTAATATTTTCTTCATGCAGCCTTCAGGCTGCACGTTGAAAATATTTATTGCTCTACCACACACGTTCACTTAGTAGCCATCCTACTTAATGAAATTATGACCAGACGTATCATGTTCCTGGACTGGAAAAGCGGCCTCTCGTGTTGAAAGAATTACATCAATCATTTACTGTTATCTACTGGGCTTAGTGGATTGCGAATCGTCACAAAACACAGCATTTAATTAAATGAATACTTCTTATCATCATGAGTGACCAAACAGCATGAACACTATGTGAATTTCATTTAACAGGTGGCTACAGACAAAACTGGAAGCACTTAGCACCACTTCTAGATGCTTGTATTATCTTCAGTTACTACGAGACACCATCTGGCCAAATGGAAAGTTATCAGATAAGGAATACAATTGTCGGACTTTGAAAGAGAAGGTTGCTCTAGAAGCACAAACAAAGAGATGTATACTTGCTTTCATTCCAGGTGAGTTTATTATTATCTTCAAGTGGTGTGGGCATGGGATGCCTAGTTGTAACTGCAGTGCAGTAGAATGTAACCAGTCAATTTATACCAAGATTGTATAAAAATCTCCAGACCTTCAAGGATTGAATTTAACACAGGGTTGATTTAGCTGCTTTGTAAGGCAAAACCTTAATATTTTTATACTACAACCCAATGGCCCAGACTTACCTGGTGCTAACTCAAAGGTATCAAGGGTTAAACACAAATTTTGAAACCCCCCACTTCCCAAAATTTTCTTTGCTTGCCAAACCGAAAATTAAAAGTCCTATCTGGTCCTCCATACTTTTACTCTCTGCACATGCACAATCGCCAGGAAGTGACCGAAATTAGTGCCAGTATCATTCTTTGTTTGACCCTAAAGTCATCAACAATGAATTGACATCTGTGCTTTAAATTCTCCTTTTTTGAGAATGCCAGACACAAATCAATACAAGAATTGGTGGATACAAGTCTTTTATTGGATGATGGAAGTGTTATATATATAATTTATAATTTAGGATGAAAGACTCTGACGCCGATGGGGATCGAACCACTGCCTTGTCAAGAGTACATTTCTGCGGCACCAATTGCCTAGCAAAACATGGTATAATTCATTGTAAATAATTTATAATTTATGTATTTATAATTTTTCAGGTCTTTCCATAAGAGATGAACTGGGCCTAGAAAAAATAATTCTTGTTTCTCAAGCAATTTTTTCTCTATTTTATGATGAGGGGGGGGGTTGGGGGTGGGGACTTTTTTTACAAATCAGTTTGGAAAATTGTTGGAAGCCAAAATTTAACTACTTACTTTTTTATGTTGCAAACCAATGTTTTCAGCAGTGAAAATTTCCCATAATGTAGTTAACCAGCTGTATCTTGTTTGGCAGAACTGTGTCAAAACAAGGTTTTGTTGGTTAAATATTTGTCCTACTAGTACAAAATAGTGTCATAGAAGAAATTTCCAGGTGAAAAAGATGAGGAGGCAGATTTTCTATGATGAGAGAGGTGCCTAAGAAACAAGATTTTTTTTTTTAATAGCCCTGTTACTCTTTTATGTCTTCTTCTCAGCTAAATTTAATTAGGTAAACACTTCATGCCATTGCGCGCCCTCATATTCACAAATAAGAATTCACACAATTGCCACCAAAGAGATTGAATTTCATATTGCAGTGAAAGGTCAATTAGCATCAAACCAGGGCTTGCATTTTGACCAGGTAATCGGAACACAGCGAATGATTAAAGTCGGTAACTGCAACCAATTGCCGGTCGCAGTCAGAAAAAGTGTGATCACGGGTTGAAAATTACACAAACTATACACATCTGATCCATTGTTAAGCCTTTACATAAGGCCTAAAAAAATAAAAAATCTGTTTCTCAGGCCCTCCCGCATGGTCCTTTTCTCTGCCGCATGCTCTCTTTTTATAACCAATTTAAACTTTAAAAAAATAAAAATTAAATAGTTTACGTCTGGTATTTTACCCAAGTTAAAAATGTTGATGAATTTGTCCCTTGAGTGCAAGAAGGCTTTGCAATGCTTTAGCATTGCAAAGCCTTCTTGCACTCAAGGGATGAAATACACCACCACCCATGCTATTCTATAGATTATGAGGCTTAAAACTTGAACCAAGAACATGAACTTTTGATGGCAAAAAGAAATTACTGAAATAAAAAATAAAATAAAAAACCGCTCGCCCGCATGCAATTTCTCAAATAATGGCCTGAGAAACAGAAGATCTACTTTGTGTGGCCTAACACAGTATTTTTTAAAAATAAATTAAATTTCACGTCTTTCAAAAAACAAATTTCACAATTTTTCAGTTAAACCATACAAATATGGATATCATAAGAACCAGCTCGATGAGCTGCTTCTTATGATATCCATATTTGTATGGTTTTACTGAGAATCTTCCGTGATATTTTAGGTTGTGGTATGCTTATTCTGATTAATTTCTTGCCATTTTTTGCCACTATGTTAGGTAAAGGGTTAAGAACTTGTTACTCTTCTCCTTATTTCAGAAAGAACTGAATTTACATTAGGGTCCTGCGAATATTCTAGATTCGATTCGATATCGATACCATACGTCTGCTTCGAGATCGATCCCGAATCAGTCTCAAGATTCGATTTTTTCAAATCTCTCGTATTAACTTCAATTTGTTACATTTCCAACTAAACTTTAATAAAATTGACATTAGACAATTCATTCATGTAGGCTCAATTCATATTTAATTGGGTAATTGACAAGGGTTAATTGTTAGGAAAGTAGTGAATTTTGTCCGAAACATTTTCCATAGTTTCAGTTTTAGTAGGCTTAACTTATTACTATTCACGTTCTTAAGAACGTGAATAGTAACAAGTTAAGCCTTCAAAAACTAAAACTATGGATAATAGGCCGAGGCTGTTTCAGCGACTGTGCTACAGAGAATATTTATTTATTGGTGTTTAAGGTGTCAGTCATTCATGTAAGGGTCATCACATCACAGTGTATCGTCTCTTCCATTTGGTGCAATATGAAATAACTTGTCTATTAAGATTCGATTCGAGATTTGATTTGATATCGATATCAGAGACACGATTCGATTCGAGGTTCGATTAAAAAAAAATGTGTGATTCGCAGATCCCTAATTTACATTCATTATTGTATATAATTATTCAGCACTCCAAATTCTTCATTTTTTAGGATTAATTCAAGTAGTTGTAGGCCGAGAAGATTTCCAAGGAGGCGTGGACCAGATAATGGATTCAGTTCAGCATGAGAAATTGAACAGGTTAGTCAGTCTTTCAGTTATGAAGTGAGCTGTCTCTCTTGTTCACCATCACGCCTGCAATTTTTACTTTTTGCAAGTAGACAACAGTGCGTCTGCATAGGCCTTCACTGTATTCAATTTTTGATACCGAGTTTCGGTATTTTAAAAATACCGCGGTATCACTGAATACGGAATATTGCCAGAACGAACAAAAATTTGACCATTTTTCTTTAAAAAAAACTTTGGCATGTCTAAAACAAGGTGCCCTCTCTGTGTTCAAACCAACTCCCCAATTTCGAAAACTTTAAAAGTCTGCCGGTTCGCAGGTGAATTTGAAACAAAATTAGGTGAGTAGCAATGTGTTGTCATTACCCGAAGACAGTGACGATTTCCTTTTCCATCTAACGTTCAAGAAATTGATTGTTGAATGCCTTGATATTTTATTTTTAAAATAAAATTCATTCCGAAGCAAAAATGGTGGTGTTTTTATTTTCACAAATTCACTTTCTTAAAGATCAACAAACTTGACAACATGCACTCTCACTTGTCAATTATACCCTAAACCTGCCCATAATATAAATCACTCATGAATAATGTATACATGAACCAGTACGTATTAAGTGTTAATTTTATGCTTAATATACATGTTTACCATTAGTCGCTGTATAAAAATAAAACAATACAAACAAATAGTATGTTTTGTTTTTATTTTATTTTTCAACTGATTAATAGTTATTAATGAATAGTTGTCTTGATAACAGCTGTCAAAACAATCCCAACTCGCAGGGCTTTTTTCTGTCAGTAAGTGTTAAAGACACACACAAGTCACAACACTGGTGACCATCAAGCCTGAAAATAAGCAGACTGACATTTGCAGAATGAGGTCCCCAGAGGGACAATTTGATGATGTTATCCCTTATAGTGGGCCAATTTATCCTCCGCGTACCTCTCTTTCTGTTTAGTTTTGAAATCCTAATTCAGATTAAGGTTCACAGAGGGTAAATTTAGTGATGCTACCCTGCTAGCATCACTAAATTCACCCTCTGGGTACCTCATTTTGCAGATGACAGTCTGCTTATTTTCTGGCTTGGTGACCATTCATTTTTCTCCAAGTATGCAGCACACTGTACAGGCTGCACCCTACTGACAATTAATTGGAGAATTTTATAAACGTACAAACTTTTTATTTATTTTTACTCAGATTACCGTCGGAATTGTTCGAAATACCGTGAGACACGGTAAACTGACTGCACTAAAACGAGTTCGTTATTGACTCGCTATTAAAAAAATTACCAAATTTCGGTTAAATTCCGAAAAAACGTGAAGCCTTTCACCTCTGTTTCACCTAGTGAGTGGTTAACCCTAACTTAACTAATCGGCTGCATCTGTCGCATAATATACAAATTGTGCAGCAGTAAAAAATTTCAAGAGTTCAACAAAACCATATTATGTGACACCCACCACCCCCTCCCCCATTGGAATGAGCTTGTTCAAGTGAGGGTTCACATGATATGGTTTTGTTGGAATATTTTTTAAGAATCTCGGCTAAACAATTAAAATAACAAATTTTGATATCATGTTCCAATAAGACTAAAATCCTTCTCTGATCTGACGAGAGCTCACTTAGTATATTCTGTGTTTATGGCTCGGGTGGCAAATGTTACCGTCTGACGTCACAACGCGAAATATTTGCAATGACGTCGTCCGTTTTGTAACTGCTTTATCAATGGAGTGACTAGCAAGCCAGTTCATTTTTCTGGATGCTTCATGTGTGTAGCAGGCGGTGTTCTGAATGAAGTGTTGTTTAAATTACAAACCGTTTTACGATTTGAACTAAGATGGAATGAGTTTATTTGGTTTATTGATTATTTATCCAGTGCCGTTGTGGATACACGAGAGGGTTATTTACTGAACCTGTGATAGTTAAAAGTTGCCTTGAACAAGGCAACTTTTAACAATCACAAATTTAGTAAATAAGCCTCTCGTGTTTCACAACGTATGTTTTGGGCTATGGGTAGTGTCTATTGGAACATATACGTTATTGTGATGAATTACAGTAACTTGGTCTGAGGTTTGCGGCTCAGAGCATTTGTTCAACCTCGATGCTTCACATCTCGGTTGAACATAAGCTCCAAGCCGCAAACCTCAGACCATATTACCATCAGTTCACCACAATAACTTATAATGTGTTTCCTGTAAAGGGATAAAATCTGTTCATGGGAAGCAGATCAAAAAATGCAAGGCATGAACAAAAATGAGAACAGTACCAGGCCTTTAAATTCTTCCCAACTAACGACGGTAAACGTTGTGCCCAAATAAGATAATTGCGCCCAAATTACGAGGGAGTTTGAAACTTTTTCCAAAGTTTTGCAGTATTTCGGCAACATATAGTTAGGCCAGGTTTCCCTGATGCTTGTAATATAGCTTAGAGCTTACTTTCGAGTCAAACAATGCAACACATGAATAACTTTTTAAAAAAAACCACAGAGTTCGCCACAGAAAAGCAATCGCTGTTGACAGTGTCGTATACGACACTGTCGACGGCGATTGTTTTTCGGTGGCGAATTTTATATGATCATGAACTGAAAGCTTGAGATACATTGTATTCATGTCTGTGGCAGTTCTCAGTATACACCATGCGTAATTTAGCTTACATTCAAATAGGCCATTGGCTCAACACTGGGAAACTAAGAAGCCTTCTCGAGTTAGTCAAGTAAACTTATTTCAAAGGGTGGAGGGAACCAGTGATAATGGTGAAGACCTATAACAAGGGGTTGTAAACTATCATTTTAAGACGGGGACCGAAAACCTAAAACAGACGCCAAGAAGAAACACCAGTGCTTTTTTGCCAACCATGCAAGCCACATCCATATTTACCGTTGTGCCCAAATTAGACTGATCTAAAGGTCTGAACAGTACACCATGAATTATAAGCTGTCACATTTCTAGACTTCAGAATAATCAAACTTCTCTTTCCAAGAACTGGTACATACGAGGGGATGTCAAAAAGTTTGGAGCATAACATAAATAAAGCTGCAATATTGGTACAGAACATATATGTTTTGCAACATATTCCCCTTGTAATTAAGACCGAAAGGTTCACGGTTCAACAGGCCTGGCATTCTGAAAAATGCAGGAGGGTTAAAAATTGCTCTCCTCACATGGTCTAGGGGAAAGATTAGCTCTCCTCAATCTTACTAAAGATAAAAGTGGAAAAATGAAGTTGTACTATTAATGAAATTTGCCTAGTGGGCTTTGTACATTTTATTTGGTGCTTCTAATCAGGTAGTCTGTGTGAGACGGCTACACTGCCCCACCCACACCTCCGGGCTTTGGTAAAGCCTGGAGGTGTGGGAGCAACAGTTTGGCCATATTGCAGAGATCACTAACATAGCAGAGATCTGAAAACCTGTGGGTTTTAGGAATAGACTGTTGTGGTAATCATTATTTTCTAAGGCCAGGATGGCTATTTTTCGCCCTCCTCAATTTTTTTAAGGCGAGCAGTAGGCGAGCGAATAAATCGCTCTCCTGAAAATGCCAGGCCTGGCTCAATCCCTGGCAGGAATAACCGTGTTGTGTACTTGGGCAAGGCACTTCATCCCAATTGCCAACACGGGGGCATAGTGGCCCTGTGTACTAAGGCGTACTGCACTTCGGCAGTGCTCTTTCTTCCAACTTTAACCATTTACCTAACGTTTATCACCAAAACAGGCCAGTGTTATTCACAAAAATTGTCAATATTATTAATTAATTTGTTGATCCAAAAATAGCTAATGTTCATAAGCTACATTTTTGAGATACAAAATGAAAATATCTAATCGTGGCCAAAAAAAATTACTTTTGATTCTCAGAGACCACCCCATTGATTTTCTCCCATGCACGTTGGTACCTTTTATTGGTAGTTTTCAAATACCACCATTGATTGTACCATGGAAATAGGAAACATAAATGAGTAAAGTTGCAAATTACTGGATTAATTTCAATGAATCTACAGCTAAGAAGCTTGAATCTGTATACTGGGGAGTTGGTTTCAATAATGGATTATCTTTTTAAGTAACCATGAACAAACAGCAGAGACAGTGGAATTGACTTTTGTTGAAAAGTTTGAGTAAAAAATTCCACAATTTCTGAAAATATGAAGTCGTCGAATTGAACTAAACGAACATGTGCATTTGTGTATAGAAGCTTCCGAGTGAAAATGTCACTGTTTGGGATACATTTCTAATTAAATGCATTGAATGACGTCCTCATTCAAGAGATTTTGTCTGTTAGTTCAATGTTTGTACGATATTATACGTCTCCTAGTTCGCATTTTAATATTAAAAAAAAGCATCTCTCTATAACATTAGTTAAGCGATCTGAATGTAGCAATTACCCCACTGAACAAAATATAACATATGACCCTCGGGACTGGCTCACCATGGCTATGTTCCTTGTAATTAGCTCACCTGACTGCAAGTCAGTGTGAGGTATTGCCATCACTTGGCATCTGGCGTCTGTCGTCTGTCGTCCATTAACTTTTGCAAACCTGGCTTCTTCTCCAAAGCCATTCAGCCAAATTCAAACATATATTGCACAAACCATCCCTGGGGTATACCCTTTCTATTTTGTTCAAATGGTGCGGCTGCCTTCTTCGGCCTCTGAGCAATGATGCCAAAGCCTAAAAATCTTTTTCTCATGAACCACCAGAGAGATTATCTTGATATATGGTATGTAACACTCCTTGGTGTTGAAGATTAAAGTTTGTTCAAGAGAAGTTGGTAGATCAATATTTGGACTCTCTGTGGGCACATATCCATTTTGGGCTCCGCCAAAATTTCTATTTCAGGAACTGATGGGCCGATTTGAACCAAATTTGGCATGTAGCATAAGTGGGTCCAAAGTACTTGATTGATGCCCGAAAAAATTTTTTCGTTGCCCCGTGGTTACCCCAGGGGCTAAAAATAGAAAAAAATTCAATTGCCCATATTTTCCAAACTACACAGAACAGAGAACTGTTATTTGGTATGAAACATCCTTTTGACCAGTAGAATGGATTTAAAAAAATGGCCATCGGTTGTGTTAGGGTGTTCTGTAGGGGCGTTTGAATGCTGAGTCAGCAGATTTGCAAAAATTGAAAAAACATTTTTCTTCACAACCGCTGATCAGAATATTTTGATATTTGGTATACAGCATCCATAGGATGGTCAAATACAAGTGTGTTCAAATTGACTCCCCCGGTTCATATTTGGGCTCAACAGAGGAGCCCAAATATTTAACTTGGGGCGCTATGGACAATAAGCTTTAAAAATTCTTCAGATCATACAGTCAGATTCTTTTGATATACAGAATCTCTACAGGGGTCAGATTGAAGTTTGTTCAAATTGAGTCCCTGGGTTTATATTTGGGCTTCCGATGGAAGCCCGAATATTAACTTGGTGCAATATGGGGAATAATCTTTAAAAATCTTCCAGATCCACCAGTCAGATTCTTTTGATATTTGGTATGCAGCATCTCTAGGGGGGTTAGAATCAAGTTTGTTCAAATGAGATCCCTGGATGAATATTTGGGCTCTTTATTGGAGCTCAAATTTTAACTTGGTGCAATATGAGAAAATTTCTTAAAAAATCTTCTTTTTCAGACCCACTAGTGAGAATCCTTTCATATTTGGTATGTGGCATCTCTAGAGGTGTAAGATTTGAATTTGTTCAAATCGACTCCCTGAGTTAATATTTGGGCTTCCAATGGGAGCCTGATTATTAACTTGGTGGAATGGGGGATATTCTTTAAAAATCTGCTCCTTCAGATCCACCAGTCAGATTCTTTTGATATTTGGTATGTAGCATCTTTATGGGGGTTAGATTCAAGTTTGTTCAAATGGGATCCCTGGATGAATATTTGGGCTCTTTATTGGAGCCCAAATATTAACTTAGTGCAATATGAGAAAATTTCTTGAAAAATCTTCTTTTTCAGACCCAGAAGTGAGAATCCTTTCATATTTAGTATGTGACATCTCTAGAGGTGTAAGGTTCAAATTTGTTCAAATCGAATTCCTGGGTTAATATTTGGGTTCCCCAGGTGCAATATGGGGAATTATCATTTAAAATCATCTCCTTCGGATCCAGCAGTCAGATTCTTTTGATATTTGGTGTACAACACCTCTTGGAGGGTTAGATTGAAGGTTGTTCAAATCAGATCCGTGGCTTAATATTTGGGCTTTTTATTGAAGCCCAAAGTTCAACTTAGAGCAATATGAGAAAATTTCTTGAAAATTCTTCTTCTTCAGATACACCAGTGAGAATCCTTTCATATTTGGTACGTAACATCTCTAGGGGTGTCGAATTCAGGTTTGTTCAAATTGATTCACTTGTTTTTTTTGTTTTTCTTTTGTTTTTTTTTTTTGGGGGGGGGGGGGGGGGGGTGCTAGAGAGAACACAGTAGTTTAAAACAAAACAAAAAATTCTGTCGGTTGTTTTTAATACTTCACAGAACAGAGCTTGCTATGAAGCTTTTCTAGGACCAGCAGAAATGAATGGCCAAAAAAGTTTCCTTTGGTTATGTCAGCAAATCAAAAAAATTGCTCTTGCTGCTGATGACATGCTGATACACTCATCTGTTTTGACAATTTGAGCCAGGTGAGCATTTTAGGATCACTTGAGCCTCTGGTTCATAGTCCCGCCAGTAATAAAAAATAAAAATAAAATCTTCCCTCCCTCACCGTTTTTGTTTTGCCTATTGAAGAAATTTTTTGAAATTTATACAGTGGAACCCAAGAAATAAACTTGAGCTCTGTCAACCAAGATATAATAGTTTAAATGCCTGTATATACTGAGGCCAAATAGGTCTATAAACAAAGGAAAACTGAGGAGAGCCAGGGGTAATTTCTCGACAGATTACAAGATTGTTTATTAAATTAACAAAAGTTTACTCTATAACCTATATTCAATTAACAGGTCAAATTTGTACCAGAGGTTTGGTAAATGGTTTTGTGTTGGGGAAGTATATTCAGTTAACAGGGTTATTCAACTAAGAGATAATCAGAGAACCCTTCTACCCAATGTGACCTGACGTAACGGCCAAAATCGGCCAGCGCTATTTACAAAAATTGCCATTCAGTTTTCATTATTTTTTTATCTTTTGTCTCAAAAACATAGCTTATGATCCATCATTGGAATGAGCCCAAAGAGCTCATTCCAATGAGGGGTCACAAGCTATGTTTTTGAGACAAAAAATGAAAATATTTAGTTATTCAAGAATTTTTTTTGCAGGTGTCATCTGCTTTTCATGTTAGGTAAAGGGTTAAATGGGATCTACTATAATAAACTTATTTATGTTGGGTAAGGCCGCACAAAGTAGATCTTCTGTTTCTCGGGCCATTATTTGTGAAATTGCATGCGGGCGAGCGGTTTTTTATTTTAATTTTTATTTCTGTAATTACTTCTTTGCCATCAAAAGTTCATGTTCTTGGTTCAAGTTTTAGGCCTCATAATCTACAGAATAGCATGGGTTGTGGTGTATTTCATCCCTTGAGTGCAAGAAGGCTTTGCAATGCTAAAGCATTGCAAAGCCTTCTTGCACTCAAGGGACAAATTCATAAATTTTTTTAACTTGGGTAAAATATCAGACATAAACCATTTAATTTTATTTTTTTTAAAGTTTAAATTAGTTATAAAAAGAGAGCATGCGGCAGCCAAAAGGACCATGCAGGAGGGCCTGAGAAACAGATTTTTTATTTTTTTAGGCCTAAATATATATTTTTTTTTTGTATATTACAGACACTTCATTTACACCCTGATGGACCTCATTGTACTGCGACTGTTTCCGGACCATGAACTCAAACCTGATGTCCAGACACTGTGATAGAACAAGATGTATTGTCTCTTAAACCTCATCATCATCATCATCATCATCATTATTGCTATTGCCATTGTGTTGTGGGAAATATGTCGGTTATTTTTCCTGGTCACAATTTTTTTAATTTTTTAAATATTAATCATGTGTTTGTAGACAATCAGCCTTGCAATCATTCCATTTTAAACTGAATACTAATACAGTGTGTTACTTATTTGGATACTGGTTAATACAATATACCTATTGAAAGCATATTTTTGGCAAGCACCAAACCTTTGCTTTTTTTCAAATTTGATTAGTCGGTTGGTTATTAAAAAAATGTTCTTTTAACCCTTAACCCTTTACCTAACCTGAAAAGCAGACAAGACTTGCAAAAATAATTCTTGAATAACTAATTTTTTTCATTTTTTGTCTCAAAAACATAGGTTATGACCCCTTGTTGGAACGAGCTCGAAGAGCTCGTTCCAACGAGGGGTCATAACCTATGTTTTTGAGACAAAAAATGAAAAAAATAATGAAAATTAATTGGCGATTTTTGAGAATAGCGCTGGTCAGTTTGGGCCGTTACGTTAGGTAAAGGGTTAAAGGCCTAGGGCTGCACGATATATCGGTAAACTGATATATACCAGTATTCAAACCAATATCGATTGAATACCGGTGTAATTACAAAAATATTGTTTTATCGTCATTATTTATTTATCCACAATTTAATTTTCAAGATGTCTTGAGTTTTAACTGTAGCCCGAATGAATAATATTATCCCTTTACCCAAGGAACTGTCCGCATGTTCCCACGTAATATTATACAAATTCATCAGTTCAAACAATTTTTTTTTAAAATTTCAACAAAACTATGTCATGTGCCCCCTCATTGAAACGAGCTTGCTGAGCTCGTTCCAATGAGGGGTCACATGATATTGTTTTGCAGACATTTTGGGAAAAAATCTGATAAACTATTCATTAAAATAATAAATTTGGATATGTCGTCTGTGTTGGGTGAAGGTGTTTCGAATAGCATCATCAAGACATGCTGATTCATTCCGACTGTGATGCCTCAAGTCTCAATTGTGGTACTTCTGTTCAGATATCTGAAGAATTTTCGATATACTGGTATTCCTCAATATGCCATCATGAGTAGTAGATCCTGCTGACAATAAACAAATTACACACGCAGTGGTTAATAGTCAAATCTTGACTGCCTGTTGAGGATTGTTGACTGTTGACTGCCCGCCATCCGTCCATCCATCCATTCATCTGTCTGTGCATCCATCTGTCCATACAAACTTTTTGCATTGTAATTTGAAAGCCATTGCTCAGAATTATATCTCCTATGGTATGCTGATAGACCTGCATTTTGGAACGGATATGCACAAGGAACGGGTTCTGTTGAATAATTTCTCCCAGAGTTATGGCCCTTTCTTGACTTAGATAAGTGTAGTCACTCTTTCCACTCAGAAAATTTTCTCTCTCACAATACATCAAGGCTTCTTTGAACTTACAAACGGGCCAGGGTAGTTTTTTGCATTGCCCTTGTTACAGTTTTAATTAGCCTATAATGACATTAGAATTGGTTTCATTTTGATACTACCAAAGGGGCGCGGTGGCGTCGCGTTAACCGGTTCTCGTCAGATCACCGAAGTTAAGCAACATCGAGCGCGGTTAGTAGTTGGATGGGTTACCATTTCAGCGACTGATTCGTGCTCCCGCGTTGTGTCCTTGGGCAAGGCAGTTAACCCCGATTGCCTACATGGGGGCACGATGGCGCTGTGTACTAAGGCATACTGCACGTCAATGGTGTGCATGTCTTCAACCAATCTAACCCTGTCTGTGCCGCGGTGCAGAGTTCAGAGTTACGATGTTGGAGAGCTGACAGCTGCTCGTCGTTGCTCGGTGGTTCTCTCCGGGTACTCCGGCTTCCTCCACCCATAAAACTGTCAACGACATGATATGACCCTGGCGGTTAATGTGTCGTTAAACCCTAATAAAAAAAAAGACTTGTATTCTTAATTTTGATGTAGTAAATAGACACAAGATAAAATTTCCCATTTATAGGTTTAGATTCCTCAACCCCTCCCCCCCCCCCAAATCCTTGGAAAATATATTCAATTAATGGGGGGGAGGGGGTATGGTGACCAATATCCGGTGAACAAGTCAAATTTATATTGAATGTATTGTAAGTTGGTACCAGATAAAAAAACTTAACCCTAAATTTACCTAACATGAAAATCAGACGACACTTGCAAAAAAAAAATTCTTGAATAACTCATTTTTTTTATTTTTTGTCTCAAAAACATAGGTTATGACCCCTCATTGGAACAAACTCAAAGAGCTTGTTTCAAAGAGGGGTCACAACCTATGTTTTTTTAAAACATAGGTTATGACCCCTCATTGGAACAAACTCAAAGAGCTTGTTCCAAAGAGGGGTCACAACCTATGTTTTTATGACAAAAAATGAAAATATAATGAAAATTAATTGGAGAGTTTTTAGAAATATCATTAGCCGGTTTTGGCCGTAACATTTGGTAAAGGGTTAACAGGATTAACCAGTATTCAGTTAAGCAGAATAATTTGTTTACAAAACCATCCCATGTAGAATGTTGATGAATTTTCCAGCCAGTGGGCATTTCTGCCGCGGATGTTTCAGTCAAACAATTTGCATCGACAGACTTTTGAACCAAACAAAAATAATGCGATAAAATTTATTTATCGGTTAGTGGTTTGTAACAAGTTATTGAAAAGTGCCATTCTGTTCTTCCAAGGAGAATTGTTTGAATATTCACAAACCCCTCTTTGCCTATATGGGCCAATCGAGCAAGAAGTTCTGTCTGGAATCCAGGCAGAACTTCATAATCTTAATAGCTGTCGATCAATGAGATGGGCGGGCAGACATTTTATATTTCTTTTATGGGACACATAGTGGGAGTGGCTATGGCTGATAACTTGTTTTGACAGACAGCACCAATTTAAGTGCAGGTGCCCGACAACTTGGTAGCTGTCAATCATTCAGAATCACTCGGGAAAATTAGGTTTATGAAGAATTAACTTTGGTTTTTTACGAACATCAACCAATGGCATTGCTTTATTTAACTTCTGATTAAATTATTTATTATTCTTGGTGTTTAAAAGTCCTTTGATTTTGGAAAAAACATGTGTGCATGAAACTGCTATATTTGGGATGTGTGCATTTTTCCAAAAGGCCCCTCGGGCATGCTACTGGGAATTTTACTGATTTTTATACTAGGGCTGAAATGGTTAACTGATTAATCGATTAACCAATGGTCAACATCTTGATCGATCAAAAAAGTAATTGATCGATAAAGTGCATCCTTCACTTTTCTGGAATGAACTGGTGATTGCTGCAAGTGTGCTCAGTTGTAAGCTTTACATGTCGTTTAACACATATATCCCGTAAATGGGCGTCTAGAGAGATTAGGAATACACATTGTGGTTGTTTCTCAACTTTATTGAATGGGATCATTGACATCATATTTCATTAACAATTGAACAATTGCAGAAGATAATAAAATGCGATTCAGAAAAATCACAAATTGCTTGGCAACAATCGGTTGAACCGATGTTCCAGGAGCCGTTGCCGTTATCATCCGATTGCCCATAATCGGCCAATTGTGGAGGCCGGTTCCAATCATCAGTTGAACACTATATTTGTCCCTGTGATACAGACATCTGTATCAGGGGGTCAGATACACAACAGTTGCGGAGTTAATACAGACAAAATACATGTTGATTGTAAGATAAATTTTGATACCGTCTGCCTTGGTTAAAGTGTTAAATGAGAACAAATGTGAGATGGGTTTAAATAAAAACAACACACATGAAATCAGTATATATACTCGCCCAAAAAAGAAAGTGTGCATTGCAGAAATTGATCAAACTCCAAAAAAATAATTTCGTAGGTGTAAAGAGTGTTAACCTGTTCATGAATAAGTTATATTGAACACAAAAACAGCTTTTCCTGTTAAAATTGCATTAACGTTAAATGACGTGCTGCACCTTTGTGAAAAGGCATGTTTTGCACGTGGAGAGTCTGAAAATTCATGCAGCAGTGTGAATCCTTGGGTATTTAAACACTAAAGTAAGGCCTTCCTATCGTTCACATTCAAATTTGCGCTGCTGTTAAAAAGACTCCACATTAGCATGCCAAGATTGACAATGAATCAACGTCTCCTTGCCCTGGGTATGATTAGAGCTGGCAAAACACACAGAGAGGTTGCCCAGCATTTGAACTGCCATTGTAACACTGTAGACAGGCTAGTCCATTGACATGCACAACATGATGACGCTCGAGACTGACCCTGCTCCGGGAGACCCCGAGTTACCACCCCTGCACAGGATCGGTATATCTGTGTCGTCCATCTCCGGAACTGGCAACAAACGGCAATGACGACATCCAGGAACATCCCTAACCTGAGACGGATACATCCTCAAACAGTAATCAACCGGCTGAGAGAATACGGCTTACATCCTCGAAGACCTGCAATTCGTCCGATTTTGACGTTACGTCATCGTCGTGCTCAACTGCAGAGGTGTAGACAACTTATCAGGCATCCCTTACACTGGTGGTGATGTGTTTTATTCACAGATGAATGTCGCTTCCATCTTTCATCATCAGATGGCCGCCAGAGAGTTACAGACGTCGAAACGAATGCTACGCAGATCCATGTGTCGTGGAGCGAAACCGTTATGGGGGAGGGTCTCTCATGGTGTGGGGTGGCATCACTGCCCGTAACAGAACTGAGCTGGTCATTATTGATGGCAATCTCAATGCAGCCAGATATCGTGATGAAGTGCTTACACCTGTTGTTGTCCCATTTCTGCAACGTCACAGCCCCGGCGTCATTCTACAGCAACAACAAGTGGATGTTCTTCCCTGGCCCGCAAATTCGCCCGATATCTCACCCATTGAGCATGTATGGGACAAAATGAAACGTCCGCTACGCCGGCTTCCCCATGCACCGTCAATGCTTGTGGAACTCCAAAGACAGCTTATCAGAATATGGAACAACTTCCCACAACACTTCCATGCTAACTTGTTCGCTTCCATGAGGCGTAGATGCACAGCAGTAGTCGATGCAGACGGAGGTCATACCAGATATTGAGTGTGTGACTTTTGTGTTTGACCCTTAATGTCTTTGACTCTCCATGGCACCAAGAGTATTCGTCGTAGCGTAATGAAATTTCTCGTGTTGATCACAAATTGATTCATCTGTGATTGAATAAAATTTCCATGAATGAAAATGATATATATCTTTTTTTAGTGTTATTTTTTAGCATGCACACTTTCTTTTTTGGGAGAGTATATTTACTATTTAGGCTATTAAACAAATATCTTGTTTATCAGGCACCTCCCTCATCATTGAAAATCTGCCTCATTACTCTTTTCTATATCAGCTAGACAACGTCAAATGTAATACACTCTTGGGACGAGTTGCAATCTATTGTCCGTCTGTACATCCATACCTCTGTCCTTACCCAATTCCTTTAGCACACCCTAAAGGCCGTATCTCTCACCTTATCTGTTTCAAAATTGCTTTGGTATGATGTCTAGATGGGAGCTATCAGATTTTCTGAATTTTGTTGAAAAACATGTCTACTGCTGGCCATCTTGTATTTGGCATATAAACTGTCAATTGTTCCATTAGCACCCCTTAGAGACAGCATCTCTCACCCGATATTTTTCACATTTCATATGTGATGTGTAGATGGGGGCTGTCAGATTTTTCTGAATTTATTTGAAAAACATGGCCATCAGTGGCCATCTTGGATTTGGCATATAAATTGTCAACAATTCCATTAGTACACCCAACAAGCTTCATCTCTCAACCGATTTTTTTCAGATTTCTTATGTAGCTTTGGTGTGATGTCTTTTCTTTAGAAACCTGAGTGAATGATTTGGCATTACTGGAACTCTCTATTCAGTTCAGTCTCTTCTTGGTCAAGTTGAGCTGTAGTGTCATTGAAACTTTTATTTCATTTGGAAATCTCTTCATCAATACTATTTTGCCCTTCTAGGACTAAAGATTTTACCGGTACTCACTATATCTTGTTTGACGGAGTTCATTAAGCTCTGTCAAACAAGATATAGTTGGTGAAATTTGTTACTACAGGATGGGAAATTTTCTCTTATGAAAATTATTTTTTTTTAAACACAATAATTTTAAGGAGTTAACCCTTTACCTAACATGAAAAGCAGACGACACTCGCAAACAAAATTCTTGAATAACTAATTTTTTTCATTTTGTTGTCTCAAAAACATAGGTTATGACCCCTAATTGGAATGAGCTCAACGAGCTCATTCCAAAGAGGGGTCATAACCTATGTTTTTGAGACAAAAAAATTAAAAACTAATTGGTGATTTTTGTGAATAGCGCTGTCCGGTTTTGTCCATTACGTTAAGTAAAGGGTTAATGTAAGAATTGTTTTGTGGATTAACTGAATTTTTTTAAAAAAAACCTCCCTCCCTTGTCATAAAATTCAGGGAAAATTGCCTGAGAAACAACAAATTTTTTGTTTTAACCCTATAACAATGCAGACGATATCACAATTTATATTTTAAATATCATTTTTTGATATTTTTAAAAAAATATCAACAACACCATATCATGTGACCCCTCCCAAAGAGGGGTCATGTGATATCGTGTTGTTGAAATTCTTTGAAAAATAATATTTTTCAGCTGCTGAATTTGCATATTACATGGATGGATGTGTCCAATTCATTGGGTAAAGGGTTAATAGACCTTAGTATTATGAACTTGGTATTCTGGCTTTAATATGCAGCAGCTTAGTCGGGAGCGGGGTGGCTTAGTGGTAGACTGTTGGACTTCTATGGTAGAGGTCCTGAGTTTGATCCCTGTCTGGGATGACCCGCGTTGTGTCCTTGGGCAAGGCACTTTATCCCGTTGCCTACATGGGGGCATGATGCCATGTACTAAGGCATACTGCACATCAATGGTGCACCTGTCTTCAACCGTTGTAACCCTGCTTGAGCGGAGCTTGAACAGAGTTAGAATGTTGAGGAGCTGACAGTTGCTTGTCAATGCTCAGTGGTTCTCTCCTGGTACTCCAGCTTCCTCCACCCATAAAACTGTCATGGTCACGATTAGCCATTGTGCATATATATGTGACCTTAAACACCAATAAATAAATCAGCAGCTTAGTCCATTCTGTGTCGTTTTTCAAAAGACCAGTCCAGATATAAGTCTGTTAGGAAATACTTCACTGGCAGATCTAGAGTGCTGGCAACCCATATTTGGGCTTTATTCCGAATCACAGTCATCACAACTTAACCCTTTATCTGACTAATGGGGTACTTCCACCTGCGTAATATGCAATTTCAGCAGTTGAAAAAAATTATTTAAAAAAAATTTCAACAAAGCCATATCATGTGACCCCTCAATGGAGCAAGCTCATTGAGTTTGTTCCAATGAGGGGTCACATGATATGGTTTTGTTGAAATATTTTTGAAAAAATAATATTTAAAATAATAAATTTGGATATCGTCTGCTTTGAGTATATCTTAAAGGGTTCAAATTTTGTGAATGTGCTTCATATTACCTTTGGAGTAAAATAATTCATATATTAGGGTTTGCCTTGTTATAATTTAGTGGAGAGTGCCTATAGGCACTGTCCCTTAGATTGTAACAGGACAAAGAAACCTGCTCAAATTAAATTTTGAAAGCCAAAAAATATTTCAGTAGTCTGTCAGTTAAGAGTGTCCCGATACACACATCACAGTGCTGATAAGGTATACTTTGTACTGGAAACATGCCATTTATTGAAATAATAATGCTGTATTTTCCTATCGGGAATTAACCTTACTGATTTTCATACCTGGTATAAAATAGAGTTGAAACAGTTAAAGGGTTTTCTTGATTGATTAATTACATAGATTAATATTAATTAATCGATTAACCACCTGCCCAAATAGGTAGCTGAATAATTGCCATACCATTGATGGTTTACTGCATTAACCCTTTACTCAACATAACAGGGAAAAAGGGACAGCACAAATACAAAAACGCACCAATCAAATTTTATTATGTTTTCAATTTTTGTCTCGATAACATAGCTTATGACCCCTCATTGGAATGTTCCAATGAGGGGTCATAAGCACTGTTTTTGAGACAAAAATTGAAAATTTTCAGTAATTCCAGAATTTATTTTGAAAGTATCGTCTTCTACCCGCATTGGGTAAAGGGTTAACTTTATATGCTTTACTCTGTCTCATATAAATTAATTTGAGTCAGTGTGACAATGTTTGCCTGTTTTGGGGCAAGTTTGTTCCTTTGTTAACCCATATAATACAGTAGCTTAAAATAATACAGTAGCTCAATTACTTTTTTGATCGATCAAGACGTTGACCATTGGTTAATCGATTAATCAGTTAACCATTTCATCCCTAGTATAAAAATCAGTAAAATTCCCAGTAGCATGCCCAAGGGGCCTTTTGGAAAAATGCATACATCCCAAATATAGCAGTTTCATGCACACATGTGTTTTCCAAAATCAAAGGACTTTTAAACACCAAGAATACTAATAAAAAATTTAATCAGAAGTTAAATAAAGCAATGCCATTGGTTGATGTTCGCAGAAACACCAAAGTTAATTCTTCATAAACCTAATTTTCCCAAGTGATTCTGAATGATTGACAGCTACCAAGTTGTCAGACACCTGCACTTAAATTGGTGCTGTCTGTCAAAACAAGTTATCAGCCATAGCCACTTCCGCTATGTGTCCCATAAAAGAAATATAAAATGTCTGCCCGCCCATCTCATTGATTGACAGCTATTTAGAATAGAATCTTGGCACATGTGAAATGACCAGCTTACCATAATGTACGTGCATATGCATAATTTTTTTTTAAGAAAAAAATAGCCAAGTAAGTTTCTATTAAAAATATTAAATTAACATTCAATATGGAAACAAACAACTTTTATTGTCAGCAAATCAATTGTTCTGCCATTACAAAACAATATGGAGTAACTGGCATTAGGGGAGGGGTTATGTAGACTCAAAATTTGTTTGTGTTCGATGTTGAATAAAAATGGTTTCCTTTGTTGTTGATGTGTACTTTATTAACCCTTTACCCAACGTAATGGCAAAAAACACCAGCGCTATTCATAAAAATTGCCAATTAATTTTCAATATGTTTTTCATTTTTTGTCTCAAAAACATAGGTTATGACCCCTGTTTGGAATGAACTCGTTGAGCTCATTCCAAAAAGAGGTCATAACTTATGTTTTTGAGACAAAGAATGAAAAAAATTAGTTATTCAATAATTTTTTTGGCAAGTGTCGTCTGCTTTTCATGTTAGGTAAAGGGTTAAAAATATCGCACTGGGTTAGGTGGAAAATTGAATTATAAGGAATAACTTTTGTCTCAATTAGGTTTATGGAGTTATAATCATAAAGTTTGAAGGCAAATTATCTGTAACACGCATAGCGTGTTATAGATAATTTGTCTTCAGACATTATGATTATAATTCCCTGGGGGCGCGGTGGCATTGTGGTAACCAGTTCTCGGCAGATCACCAAAGTTAAGCAACGTCAAGCCCGGTCAGTCTTCGGATGGGTGACCATCTGAGTGATCGATTCGAACTCTCACATTGTGTCCTTGGGCAAGGCACTTAACCCTGATTGTCCACATGGGGGCACGATGATGTCGTGTACTAATCCATACGGCACGTCGATGGTGCACATGTCTTCAACCAATCTAACCCTGCCTGTACTGCAGTGCGGAGTTACGATGTTGGAGAGCTGGCAGCTGCTCGTCGTTGCACAGTGGTTCTCTCCGGGTACTCTGGCTTCCTCGACCTGTAAAACTGTCATGGTCTTGATTAGCCATTGTGCAGAAATATGTGACCTTAAACACCAATAAATAAATAAATAAATAAATAAATAAATAAATAAATAAATAAATAAATAAATAAATATAACTCCATAAACCTAATTAAGACACAAGTTATTTCTTAATGAAAATCATAAGATTGCATCATTTAATTCTAACATCTCTTTTTCAAATTTCTTGAGTGCCATATAAAAGATGCTGGTTATATTGCAAATGGCATCGTGGAGATTCAACCCCATGCAAAAGGAGTTTTCTGCAGTACCAACCATCTATCGAAACTATACTAAGCCACACACATACATTCAGGGTAGGTCGGTGGACAAGTGGTGTGAGTGATTTAGTATAGTTTTGCTAGGTAGTTGGTGCCGAAGGAAACTCTTTACACATGAACCCCAGCTATACCATTTGTTTATAATTAATATGTTTGTTAATTACGTGCATAGATATTAAAGTTAATTTTAAAAAATATTTAAACATTTTTTTCCACCACATTTCACCTGTCATTTTATAGGCTTACAAACTACAAAAAATATACAATTATTTTTTTTTAATTACCTTCAGTTATCAATCAAAATCATTATGACAGATTTGCTGAAACATCCATTGGCTAAAATGTCTGCAGGCCAAAATCACTGCAGGCTGAAACATCCTAGGCAAAACATCCCAAGCTGAAATGCCAGTGGTACATAATTTGCCAATCTATTTTGCAGTTTATATAGCTAACAAAATACATTTAGTATGACCCATTTATACTTGAGCAAAATGTCAAATATTTAGTAATTTATTTGTATAAATTTTTGAGCAGATATTTTATTTTTGTTGAGCTGGCAGCTTGCCACTGTTACCAGATACCAGAGTACTCATTTTGTGGAATATACATATTTTTTTATTTGCAAAAGCTCATGAAATTTGCATTTCAAATTGTTTTCATTTAATTTTACAGACAAATTGTTTATCATGACTAGATTCATGCAGTTACGTTTGTGAAGATTTGGATGATGGTCTACAGTAGTCAGATAGCTGCTCAACATTTTACATCTTTGGCTATTGAAAAAATAGTCTTGTTTTTCAGGGAATTATATCATATCATTTTGAGAGTAGAGAGGAAACTTTTTGTTTTTTATTCAAGCTAATCGAATATAACCATTCCATCAGTGTAAGGATAATTTTTATACTACTAAGAGAGAATTAGAGGGCGGGATGACTTTGCAGTAACCGGTACTCTTCAGATCACTGAAGTTAAGCAACATCGGGCCCGGTTAGTCCTTGGATGGGTGACCATCTGAGCGATCAATTCGGACTCCCACGTTGTGTCCTTGGGCAAGGCACTTAACCCTGATTGTCCACATGGGGGCATGATGACGCCATGTACTGAGGTGTACCGTATGTCAATGGTGCACATGTCTTCAACCAATCTAACCCTCCTTGTGCTGCAGTGTGGAGTTACGATGGTGGTTGCTTGTGGTTCTCTCAGGGGGCTCCTGTTTCCTCCAACTGTAAAACTGTCACCGACACATACGTCTGCGTAATATGCAAATTCACCTGCTGAAAAAAAAATTTTTCAAAACATTTCAACAAAACCATATCATGTGACCTCTCTTCAGGCCTGGCATTTTCAGGAGAGTGATTTATTCGCTCGCCTACTGCTCGCCTTAAAAAAATTAAGGAGGGCGAAAACTAGCCATCCTGGCCTCAGAAAATAATAATTACCATAACAGCCTATTTTTTAAACCCACATCTTTTCAGATCTCTGCTTCCTTGGGCAAGACACTTCACCCCCATTGCCCATGTGGGGGCACGATGACGCCGTGTACTAAGGCGTACTGCACGTCGATGGTACGCATGTCTTCAACCAATCTAACCCTGCCTGTGCTGCAGTGCGGAGTTACGATGTTGGGGAGCTGGCAGCTGCTCGTCGTTGCTCGGTGGTTCTCTCCGGGTACTCTGGCTTCCTCCACCCGTAAAACTGTCACGGTCATGATTAGCCATTGTGCATAAATATGTGACCTTAAACATCACTAAATAAATAAATAAATTTCAGATCTCTGCTAGGTTAATGGTCTCTGTAAGATGCCAGACTGCCTCTCCCACACCTCCGGGCCTTGTCAAGGCCCGGAGGTGTGGGAGGAGCAGTGTATCCATCTCACGGATACTACCTTGATAGTAGCACTAAATAAAATGTATAATGCCTACTTGACAGATTTCATTAATAGTAAAACTTCATTTAGATTTTGTAAGGTAGAGGAGAGCTAATCACTTCCCTAGGCCATGTAAGGGGAGTGATTTTTAGCCCTCCTGCATTTTTAAGAATGGCAGGCCTGTCTCGTCAAGCTCGTTCCAGTGAGGGGTCACATGTTATGGTTTTGTTGAATTTTTTTTTTAAATTTCCAAAAATGATATTTAAAATAATAAATTTTGATATCATCTGCATTTGGTAAAGGGTTAATGACCTAACAGTCCTAGTTAATGCTGTGAAAGGCTTGAATTTTACTAGGAAAACCATAGGAATTATTTTTACAAGAGTGTGCAGATCCTGACATGGCGAATAAAATTAAATTGATCAAGCTTCAATCTGACGATGAGTTTTGTTCCCTGAAAAACAAGTAATTTTTTTCAATTGCCTTTTGCTAACAACTGCATCGAGGATTCATACAGTGCAATACAGGTTTATTTTGCTTTTTTTTTAAAGTATAGTTCCCATAGAACTGAATATTGTATGACTGTATTTCTATGTTTATTGCATACATTCCACTGTACAAAACAATTTATGGATGGATCATCAATCTGATGAGATTCATCCGAGCTAAAAGTTGTTGTTGCTGAAGAGATACTATTATTAATATTTTTATGTATTTTCTTTGAAAAACATATCAGGTTGTGCTAATTGGCCAGTTGACTGTAGTGGGGAGAACTTTGGCTCAGTGCTTCAAAACAAAAGGTTCACAAGTCTATCCTGACCAGCTTGCAGTGTCCTTGAGCAAGGCATTTAATCCTGATTGTCTATGTGTGGACACAGTGTACTAAGGTGTACTGCACGATGAAGGTGCACTTGCCTTCAACAAATGCAAATCCAACTTGAGTGGAGTTAGTTCTTTGAATAGTCTTACAGTTGCTCACCGGAGCTCAGTGGTTCTCTCCAGATACTCTGGCTTCCTCCACCCATAAAATTCTCTGATAAAAGCTGACTTTTGCTGCCGAAAGTGGTGTTGAACCCCAATAAAGGAATAAATAACTAAAAAATATATTTAAAAGTTTTTGGCTCTTGGAAATAGGCTGGAGATGAGGAAGGGGCTGAACATTGAGGAGAACTCTTTACCAGACATGATACGCAGTTAACACCAGCAATTTTTGTTCTTGAACAAATGAATATTTAAGTTTTTGTTACCCAAAACACGCTTATGATTCTAGACATTAGAAGAGTGCATTAAAAATCTGGTTTCAGTGTACCCCCCCCCCCCCCCCCCACAAAAAAAAAAAAAATTTAAACTAGGCCTATTAAAAAAAAATTATTGTTTCTCAGGTAATTATCTCTCAATTTTATGATTAGGGAGGGAAGCTTTTTCTTCATTTTTTTTTTTTTGTTAATCCACAATCAAGAAAATAGTTGAAATTATTAATTTTCCTTCTCAAAACGATGTTTTTAGCAGTTAAAATTTCCCATGCTGCACTTTCAAATTTAAGCAACTAAATCTTGTTTGACAGTGCTCAGTGAGCTCTGCCAAACAAGATATAGATGGTTCAATATTTAATAGAGTGAAACCCATCTCTTAATTGAATAACTCTGTTAACTGAATATAATTTCCAAACACCAAATGATTTACCATACTTTCAGTGCAAATTTATCCTGTTAAATTCATATGGGTTATAGAGTAAACTCCTGTTAATTGAATAAAAAAATCTTGCAATATGTTGTGGAAATACACAAAATATGACCAAATTCTCCTTGTTTATAGATACTTGGCCTCAATACATCCATCATAGGCATTTAATCTATTATATCTTGTTTGACAGAGCTCTATGAGCTCTGTCAAACATGATATAATAGAATAAATGCTCACTTTATCTCTAGAATACAGCACAGTGACAAATTCCTCTTAATTGAATACTCCTGTTAATTGAATAATTTTCACTGACAAAGTGGCTATTCAATTAACAGAGTTCTGCTATACTATAAGTGCAAAATAGTCTTAATGAAGAGATTTCAGGGTAAAAAAGGGGTGATAAGGAAGATTTTCAATGATGAGGGAGGTGGCTGAGAAACAAGATTTTTTTTATTGGCCTTATTGTGATAATTTTAAATACAACACACTCAGCCAGTTCGTTAGGAAGAGGAACCATTCAAATATGCCCATTGCTATACAAAGAAATCTCAGTCCACATTAGTTAGTATTCAGTGTTGGTTTCCAGCATATAACCTATGTCTCCTAATTTGAATGAGCTTGGTGAGTTCATTCCAACAAGGGGTCATGAGCTAAACTTTGGACCAATAATGAAGAACTTCCAATTTTAGAGCAAACTACACTGCAGGTGCCATCCTCAAGTCATTCTGGTAATGGTTTTATATGATATGTTTTTGAAGAATTCATCTTTTTTTTTTTTTTTGAAGACATGTCTTTATTTTGTGAATATTGTGTGATGATTAAAGTCAGATGTTATCTCGATATATTCATATTGATTCACCTGTATATTTGGTATAGAATATTTTGGGCTTACAAAAAAATTATCCATTCATTATGTACATAAAGTTGAGAAAAATGGGGAAAAAAATTCTCAGAATTTGGTAGGATGTCTAGTCATGACTGCTTTACAGCACCATGACTTGGTAGAATAACAAATTCAAAAAAATTCATAATGTGGTAAATTATTGGTTAAAAAGGTGTTAACAGTTTAATGGCGTGTATACAGGGCTTAAAATTCCAGCTGGAATAAGAATGAATTTTCACAAATTATTCTCATAAAGAGAACAATGAAATCAACTTTGATTGTTGTGAAATGTTCGTGTGAGTATTATCATAAATTCTGAAGGTGTCCGTAAAGTCCTGGAGAATTCTAATTAAACCCTCACTCTGGAAGAGAATGGGGTATACTGAATTTCATGCGTCCTTCTGTTCATCCATGCATCTGTCTGTCCATCCATACGTCCATCTGTCCACAGTGATATCTCTGCAGTGAGTGGATGGATTTCCGTGAAATTTGGTATGAGGGAGCAGTGTCACACCGCTGCTGCAAATGTTATAAAAAATTTGGCTGCGTACCTTTCACCAGAATTACTGTCCTTTCTTTGTCAATGTTTCATGATGTTTTTTGTCCTTTCTTTGTTTTTAGCTGCGACAAACAGCTCTATATGTGGCAGTGTCGGTCTGTCTGTCGGTCTGTCTGTTGGTCTGTCACCAATGAGTTTAAAAAACACCATAACTCCTAAAATACATGATGGAATGACACCATACTTGGTATGCAAGTGTATCTTCATGATGTCTAGACCCTCTCAATAGTGCATGTCATTCAGATAATTTCTGTCACATTTATGGACTTGTCACCAACAAGTTTTTTTGTCACCAACGAGTGTTTTTGTCACCAACGAGTTTTAAAACATCATTGGCATTGCATGAATCATCGCAGCTTCGGTAATGTGACAGTGCTTCTGGTTAATTCATTTATGCTTCATTGGTCCAGCACTGCTGTGGGGGCATAATTGCCTTCAGCAATAGCTCTTGATATTTTTTTGATCCCTCATAGTAAGGTAGCACTTTGATATAGCAGTAGTGTCTAGTGAAGTCTTGCCTGCCTAAATAGGCATCCTATACAGGCATCCTGTACAGGCATCCTATATAGGCATCCTATACAGGCATCCTATACATGCATCCTATATAGGCATCCTATACAGGCATCCTATATAGGCATCCTGTACAGGCATCCTATACAGGCATCCTATACAGGCATCCTATATAGGCATGCAGGCATCCTATACAGGCATCCTATATAGGCATCCTATACAGGCATCCTATACAGGCATCCTATTTCGGCATCCTATATAGGCATCCTATACAGGCATCAAATACAGGCATCCTATATAGGCATCCTGTACAGGCATCCTATATAGGCATCCTATGCAGGCATCCTATACAGGCATCCTATACAGGCATCCTATATAGGCATCCTATACAGGCATCCTATACAGGCATCCTATACAGGCATCCTATATAGGCATCTTGTACAGGCATCCTATACAGGCATCCTATATAGGCATCCTATGCAGGCATCCTATACAGGCATCCTATACAGGCAGCCAAGACTTCACTAAAAACCACTGTAAATGTAATGCCACTTCCATTAGCGAGACTTAAAGCTTGTATGCAGTAACAAATGTTCTACACGTACATGCGAAGACAAGGACCTCACCAAAAATTGGAACTAGGCCATTTAGGGGTAAACCCAAATAACTAAATAAAGATGGGAAATCATTTTTGCGTACTTTGGAATACCAGGCAGTTGCCATCACAAGGTTATAATAATACTCTCAAACTCTAAAATGTTTAAGACCTGAAAATTGATTCTCTCAACAGGTGTTCGTGAGAATCAAAACCATTTGTCGCAAATTTTTCAAGACTACCATTACATCAACTCACATGTCCAGTGTCCACACTGGCCAGAAATGTTTTGTGCCAAGAGGATTTTTTATTTGGGAACAAATGAAATTTTGTGGTTCCAAGGATTTTAGTGCCAAATGTAATCTGATCGCACATGAGAACAAATTGACCATGTGTCATCCCTTGAGTGAAACAAGGTGCCATCTGCAATGCTTTGGCATTGCAGATGGCACCTTGTTTCACTCAAAGTACGATATTTTAATTTAGTGTTACTTGGTCCTTTTAAGTATTTTAGCTGAAAAAAAAACACCAATGATAAAATATAGATTATAAAAAGTAAAAGTCTATTATTAACGTTTACAAAATAATTTCAGGATTATTATTTACTCACTGTTTATTCACTCAAAATAAACTAACAGCAAATAATTTATTATCTTTGAGGATTATAAAAAAGACTAAGCAAGATTAAAAAGATTGAGTAACAAAGAAGTGTTTTGTTAAGAATGAGATTCAATGGATGAACTGTTAGTTCAGTTAATCTTTTACAAAGAGCCATGATTTCACTTGTTACCTCTAGATAACTTGACAGGGGTGAATTTTGTCTCATCTGCTTCATCAGACATCGATTTTATTGAAACACCGCACTGAAATTATGAATCACAAAGCCTTTGGGACATACCAAATTATTTATTTATTTATTTATTTATTTATTTATTTATTTATTTATTTATTTTGTTTATTTATTTATTGGTGTTTAAGGTCACATACTTATGCACAATGGCTAATCATGACCATTACAGTTTTACGGGTGATGGAAGTCGAAGCAGTACCTGTCGCACTGAAATAATGAATCACAAAGCCTTTGGGACATACCAAATTATTTATTTATTTATTTATTTATTTATTTATTTATTTATTTATTTATTTATTGGTGTTTACTGTCACATACTTATGCACAATGGCTAATCGTGGCCGTTACAGTTTTATGGGTGATGGAAGTCGAAGCAGTGCCTGTTCACTGCGGTAAACAGGCTCAGTTTTACTGGTAAAATGGGCCCCAGTCACCAATGCTTGGGAGGTGCAAACCCTCACTAAAATGGGCAACATGGTTTATTAACGCTCACCCCTGGTCTCGAGTTGATACTCATGTTGTGGTCATGATTAGCCATTATGCAAAAATATGTGACCTTAAACACCAATAAATAAATAAGGAAGCCGGATTACCCGGAGAGAACCACCGAGCAACGATGAATAACTGTCAGCTCCTCAACATTCTAACTCTGTTCAAACTCCGCTCGAGCATGATTACAGCGGTTGAAGACAAGTGCGCCATCCACATGCAGTGCGCCTTAGTACATGGCGTCATCGTGCCCCCATGTAGGAAGCCGGGATAAAGTGCCTTGCCCAAGGACACAGTGCGGATAGTCCCGGATGCGAATCGAACTCGGGGCCTCTAGCATAGAAGTCCAACAATCTACCACTGAGCCACCGCGCTCCCTGAGACACATCAAAAGTATATTTTGGATGACAAATGCAGTATTTTTGGTGCAAGATGAAAAACAGCTTACAGTGTTCGTGCATGTCATGCCCCATATAGTCTCATATCTTAACCGCTACAAATACTTGAGAATTCCCTTGGCTTTAAAAAGGTACAAGCAAGCTGCGTATGGCCAGTCCCAATCTATATATAGGTAACCCCAGCACTCAGGTAGTGCAACAGAATTTTCTCGACTCACTTTGTTTTTCTCTAGTTTAACTATGAATTTAACTAATTATATCTTGTTAACCTGTCTTGAGAGATCACCTGTCTTGAGAGACCACATCTACCAAGCACCGATTGGTTTTACTCTATAAGGGAACTGCTATGGGAGACCACCTGTCTTGAGAGACCACCTGTCTTGAGAGACCACTGTGACTTGGTACCAACTTGTATTTTTATGCCATAATGGACCTGTCTTGAGAGACCGCCCCTTTGAAGACTGAAACCATGACAAAAACTTTTTACCTGTTCTGGAATTGGAAAATCCATTGTGGTTATACTAACATAATTAAAAGTATTAAAAGCTCTTAATTGGGTTTCAATTGCTAACTCATTTCAGATTAAGAGGTTTTTATAAGACCCCTGTGAAAAGATTAGGATTATTGCTGAATAAACAATTTCATACATACCTGAAATGTGACAGATAGGAATAAAAATAAATTTGTGTAGAAAAAATCTTTTTGTGACAAATTGAAATGGACTGTTATAAAAATTATAAAAATAAATTTATTTTTATAATTTTTATAACAGTCCATTTCAATTTGTTACAAAAACTTCATAAAAAAGAACAAATACAAAGTAATTACAAAAATCCATTCTTATCACTTTCTAAATTTTGTGGTTGTTTATTCACTGACTTGAGAAAACCTGAAACCTGTTATGAGAGACCACCTGTCTTGAGAGACCACTTTTGTGTGGCCCAAAGGGCGGTCTCTCAAGACAGGTTCTACTGTATATCTTGTTTGACAGATTTCAAGCTTAAGTATATTATTTGTTACATGGTGTTTCAGCAGGCTGTACGAGACTGTACTACCCTTCTGAGATTCGTATTTCCTGAGACTGACACCGTGTGACGAATTTATTACCATACCCCTTCAGTGTGTCGAGTTTTGTTTTATTATATAATCCACAAATGGCATTCCAGTGACGAAAACCTTGATAAACATTTTTAGAAACTGAAAGAAACACGTTTCTTTATTATGCAACAAGAACGCTAAAACCTCGGAAAGGAATAGTTGAAACCAAAAACAACTTGAAAATGTAAACCGGTAAACTTTTTATTAATATCTCTTTTTCGGAATGACAAGCAAAACGTTTAAGAGACATGTTGTCAAGCAGACGTAGGAATTTTGTTCGATTTGGAGTTGTTTCCCTTCGATTGAACTCAAACATTTGGGAGATTGGGAAATGATGCGTCGTTATTATTGTGGGGCACAAGTTGATTATTAGTGTATTATTCGATAGAGTGGTGCATTGTGCATCTTGGAGAATGGTGACACTATATTCACACTTGTACAAGTGCTTTAATAAGTTTCACAGAAAAGACAGTTCATATAAGGAGATTGCATGTTTTTCGAATCCACAACGAGCTGTAGTGTAGAAACACCACACAAGAATCCATCTTCTCAACAGTAAAATCAGACGTTCGTGGTATGTACAGATTTTATTTCAAGTGTTGGGAATATTCTCATGAAACAATATTATTCTCATCTTGTTTATGAGTCTGAATGTTTATAATTACTGACGAAAATGTTCGAGGTGATGGGTGAAATGAAAATCGGCGAAGTGTACAATAGAATTTCTGTACACCCCCGTTTAGATGTCGCGTGATATTCTCATACACCCCGTTGAACTTCGTACACCCCGTTGTAGTTAAATGTACCGCACTGAATGCATTGGTTACTGACCAATCAGGAAGCTTGTATAATTTTAAAAGGGTAATAATTGGTTATATATCAAACTGCATTATGAGAAATATTTGCCGCTGACAACGTTTCATTTTGATATCAGCGTGCAGAGGGTCAACTGTCAAGTGTCATCTCCCCTTCTTTCAAAATATCTGCAGATGATAATTGCTTCATGTTAAATAAAAATTCTATCGTTTATTGTTGAGCACAGTTGCTAATTCAGTGTATGAAAAACGGAATTAGGTAAGGTATATTTGTTACACAGTTTGTTAGTGACTCACTGTGGTATGTACAGAGGGGACGTGGTAGCTCAGTAGGTAGAGGTGTATGCTGCAATCCGAGAGGTCCTCTGTTCGAATCCCACCTGCGGCAACCATGTTGTGTCCTCGCGTAAGACACTTCGCCTCCATTGTACTAAGGCGTACTGCACGTCGATGGAGCACCTGTCTTCAACCAATGCTAACCCTGCTTGTGTGGAGCTAGTTTGTTGGGGAGCTGACGGTTGCTCCGTGTTTCTGCCCGGGTAGTCCAACTTCTTCCACACGTAAAACTGTCGTGGTCATGATTAGCCATTGTGCAGAAATATGTGACCTTAAACACCAGTAAATAAATAACTGGTATATACAGTGTCTGAAGCACGGTGGCTACGTAGTTAGAGCATTGAACATCAAACCGAAAGTTTCACGGTACAGTTCAGACCAAAGGTAACTGCATTGTTTCTTGTGTAAGGCATTTAATCTTGATTGCCCACGTGAGAGCAGGGTGGCGCAGTGTACTAAGGCGTACAGCATGTCAGTGTTGCTGCCAATCCTTTTATGCAAGTCACCCATTTTAGATGACTTCCACTCAAGCATTGGTTAGCAGGTCTTATTTTACCAGTAAAACAAAGCTTGTTACCACAGTAAAAAAGGTTCCTCCGAGAAGATGGTTAAAGTAAAAGAAATAGATCGAACCCCATGAGGGTGGAATTCATGGCGCCTCTCCCAGTTTCACCCCCTCCCCGGGATGTGGAACAGTAATTGATTACTGCAGTACATTTGTGCTTTACTGCTAAAATAGGACCCGGAACCAGTGCCTGAGGTGAATGTCCACTTAATGTGGACAGCATGGTTATAAACGACTGGCTAAACTTGACTTCATACCTGTGTTGGGATCGTGGTGGCGCAGTGGTTACGGCATTGAACTTCAAACTGATATGTCCACGGTTCGATCCCCGCCATGGGTAACGGCGTTGTGTCCTTGGGCAAGGCACTTCATCCCGATTGCCCACGTGGTGGCGCGGAGGCGCTGTGTGCTAAGTCGCACTGCACATTGATGATGCACATAGCTTCAACCAATGCTAACCCTGCTTGTGTGGAGTTAATACGCTGTGGAGTCTGACAGTTGCTATGACCCCTCTTTGTAACGAGATCTTATGAACGAGGGGTCATAACCTATGTTTCTGAGACAAAAAATGAAAAAAAATTAGTTATTCAAGAATTTTGTTTGCAAGTGTCGTCTGCTTTTCATGTTATTTATTTATTTATTTATTAGGGTTTAACGACACTTCAACAGCCAGGGTCATATTATTTCGGTGACAGTTTTACGGGTGGAGGAAGCCGGAGTACCCGGAGAGGACCACCGAGCAACGATGAGCAGCTGTCCGCTCTCCAACATCGTAACTCTGAACTCTGCACCGCGGCACAGGCAGGGTTAGATTGGTTGAAGACATGAGCACCACCGACGTGCAGTCCGCATTGGTACACAGCGTCATCGTGCCCCTATGTAGGCAATCGGGGGTGCTGTTTTTCATGTTAGGTAAAGGGTTAAAAGTTATGGTTGGACACAGTTGACGCGCTTGCTGATTCGATCTGTTGACATATATCTGTGACCCTGACCTCGGTGGGTCGGCCGTGGGTTTTGTACGCGACACACCGTCTAGTCGTGGTTCATGTGCTGTGTACCTTTCATTCCTGCATCTGCATCCTCTAAAAATATGTGGACCAGATATACATGCTGATTCCATTGCTTGTCTTTTCTCTGGGATCTTGGTTCGTTGGTCGTGAGTTTTATACGCTACACGACGTCTAGTGGTAGGCCTTGTGTTGTGCAAGTAAATTTTGTTTTGGACGCTATTCGCCGATTAGTGGTGGTCCATACGTTGTGTAAGTTTCATTGTGATATCTCTATCCCGGGGACGGACGGACGGACGGACGGACGGACAGGCAATACCATAAATTAATACACCCGTCTTTTTTTTAGAAAAAACGGACACATAAAGAGTAGTTGGTAGGGTATACTCGCAACATATCTGTTTGTAACCTAATATATGTCGTCAGCCAAGCCAGAAAAAAGCAGACTATCATCTGCAAAATGAGGTCCCCAGAGGGTGGATTTAGTGATGCTACCCTGCACAGCAGAGTAGCATCACTAAATTTACCCTCTGTGAACCTCAGTATGAATCTGGGTTCAAAACTAAACAGAAAGAGATACACACAGGATAAATTGGGCCACTGTGTGGGATTGCATCATCAAATTCACCCACTGGGGACCTCATTCTGCAAATATCAGATTGCTTATTTTCAGGCCTGTTGTCAGATAACCGTTTTCCTAACACGAATGGCAGACGACATTTGCAAAGAAAATTCTTGAATAACTAACTTTCATTTTTCCGTCAAAACATAGCTTGTGATCCACTCGTTGGAACGAGCTCGTTCCAATGAGGGGTGATGAGATATTTTCTCGAGACAAAAAATGAAAAAAAATACTGAAAATTGAATGGTGATGTTTATGAATAGCGCAGGTCGGTTTTAGCTGTAAGGCAGGGTAATGGGTTAATACCATATTGAACAGGGACTTCCTGGAGCCAAATATTGAATTAGCCTGATCCCTTAATACCATGTCAGGTCGCTTTCAAACTGTGAAACTAATAGTATTTTCCTTACCGGCGCACCATGTCAGTGGCATAGCCATTGAGGGTACCCCCCCCCCCCCCCCAACCTCTGAATACACATGGGACGTCAACTAATGAAAGTTTAGATGACAAACCATGCTTGCCGTTGAAAAAACTCTGTTTATGGCATATTTTTCTTGGGCAGGCATAGCCGTGCGCCCCCTGAAGAAATTTTAAAAAATACTATCCCTCCCCCCCCCCCCCCCCCCCTCAGTCCCACCAGCGCGAGAAGGACACCGCTTGAACCTTGCCACAACTCAAGACTTCGACCTTTGTTGTGATATACTAACGACATAAAAATGCTTGCCCCCCCCCCCCCACCCCCGAGAAAAAAATCAAGGTGCCCCTCCCCTCTTATGTGGATGCCTGATACACGCCTGCACAATATAATGCTTCATGACTATGACAGATGTTTATTGTATCGCGGACTAGATGGACGATACACCTGGTGTTTCCCCGTGGAAACCCCGAGGAGTAAAGCAGTTCTTGTTTACTGCTGAAAAGAAGCTCTGTTTAACTAGTAAAATAGGACCCAGTCACCAATGCTTGGGTAGAAGTCCTCTAAAATGGGCAACATGAGTATAAACGATTGACTAAACTTGGCTTTATCGTCATGTTGCGGTCACGATTAGCCATTGTGCAGAAATATGTGACCTTAAACAATAAATAAATAAAAACCCAGTGTTTTCCCTACCCATGGCGTTTTGATAAATTTCTGTGTTACTTCACAATTTAGTTTGTGTAATTTCACTTAATCGATGTTATTGAAAATCGAGAAATGTATTTCCTTTTGTTCACTGCGTTTCGTATGAAATTTTAATATTATAAAATAATTTATGATGGCATTAATCGTATGGTTTAATTGATGTTTGGTGTTTTGTTCAACATAAACAGTATTTTGGAACAGTTTTCGAAAGCAGCTGTTTTGCGTTGGAAATTAAGGAGTTATAGCCCTTTGCTTATTACGTTTCTCCTGAAATTTGAATGTTGGTCTTCATCGATTAATTCCCCGTTGGAACCCCGGAAAGTGAAGCAGTGCTTGTTTACTGTGGTAAACAAGCTCCATTTCCTTGTAAAATAGAACCCGGTAGCCAATACCTGGGCTGGAAGTCCTTTAAAATGGCAACATGGGTATAAACAATTGGCTGGACTTGACTTTATCTCCATGTTGAGGTCACTGTTAGGCATTGTGCAGAAAATATGTGACTTTAACCCTTTACCCAACATGAAAAGCAGACGACACTTGAAAAAAAAAAATTCTTGAATAACTAATTTTTTTCCATTTTTTGTCTCAAAAACATAGGTTTTGACCCCTCATTGGAACGAGCTCGACGAGCTCGTTCCAACGAGGGGTCATACCTATGTTTTTGAGACAAAAAATGAAAAAAATAATGAAAATTAATTAGCGATTATTGAGAATAGCTCTGGCCGGTTTTTGCCGTCACGTTGGCTAAAGGGTTGACACTCATAAATAAATAAATTCGTCGTTTAATCTACAAGAAGTAGACGCTTGGTGTCTCGTTTGAACATAAGGTTCGCCGGAGTGCGGTGGCTCAGTAGGGAGAGGTGCAGGCTGGAAGCCGAGTTCGAATCCCACCTGCGGCAACCGCGTTGTGTCCTTGGGCAAGACACTTCATCTCTATTGCCCGTGTGGGGGCACGATGACGCCGTGTAGTAAGGCGTACTGCACGTCGATGGTGCGCATGTCTTCAACCAGTCTAACCCTGCCTGTGCTGCAGTGCGGAGTTACGATGTTGGGGAGCTGGAAGCTGCTCGTCGTTGCTCGGTGGTTCTCTCCGGGTACTCCGGCTTCCTCCATCCGTAAAACTGTCACGGTCATGATTAGCCATTGTGCATAAATATGTGACCTTAAACATCAATAAATAAATAACATAAGCTTCGAGTCGCAAACATCAGACCATGTTGGCGTCAATTCATCACAATAATTCATAATATTGTTTTGCGAAATATGGGCACACTCAGCACAAACAGTGGAAAACTGACGCTGTACATTGATATGTTTGTACACTGTTACCGTTTGTTGTTAATAGTGGGCATTAAACATGTTGAATTTGTCGTTGTTTTATTTATTCAAGTGTATTCCAATTTCCGAAGAAAATGCTTACCATCATCGCTCCGTACAAATTAGGAAAAAAAGTAGGGTCCCTCGTATATCAAATTTCAGATCGAATCGAACCCCTATTCGAATTTGGCCGAAGATTTCGAATCAGAAGGAATCGAATAACGGATCGAATCTTTGGATCCTGCAAACTGTAAGTATTGCACGTTCTTAAAACCATAACTACTGGCCGTTTCTAGGGCTGAAACGGTTGGCTCATTTACACAACCGACTAACCGAGAGCTATAACCGGATAATATCCGTTTAACCGTAGCCATTATTTCACCGAATCTGGGATCCAAACTATAGCAATTGGAAAGCAGTATTCTCAGAAAGTGTTCCGTAGCGTGTATACAAGAAGCGGCAGATTTACTACGTTTTAACCGTGGAATGACGATGACTATCGATATTTCGGATAACCGGTTGACGTTTTTTTAATCGGTTAGGTAGGTAACCGGTTTCAAAACGGTTATCCGGTTAACCATTTCAGTACTAGCTGTTTCACTCAAGTATTGTATAGAGGTGGACGGTATATCGAAAATACCGAACGGTAAAGGTATTGTAGTAATACCGAACCGAGGCAGGAAGAATATACCGAAAACCCGGAACTTTAAAATTCCTGCCACAAACATACAAAATATGAAGGAACCACTCGAGTTATCGGTATGCCGATTCTGACCCAACCCAACAAATCTATAAATTTGAAACATGCTGCTAAAAACGCCATTTTGAAGGCCAAAAATAACGTGATTTTTCATCCCCAAAGCACATGTACTCGGCACAAGCTGTGAAATCGAAATAAAAGTGATATTTACCATATAAATGGTATATAAATATTAACAAGGTACACAGCTCGTTTTTCGAAACGATAGCTCTCATCTTCGTTATACCCCCCCCCCCCCCCCCTCAAATTTGATTCACACGACTTATCCAGCAGTACCCAGTGTCAGTTAAAATGGGAATGAATAAGCTTTACAGTGGTGTATTACCGTTAGGTGTTCTTGGGTTGTTCATGATAACCGTGAGAAGTCGCAGAAAAGGCCGAAAAACATTTAATCGGACAAGATACTGTTCAGTGGAAAGTGGGTTACGAGCGACAATTCTCCGATTTATTATAAATAATTCGAGGTCCCATTGACTATGGAGGGCAGGTTCAAATATTAACCGTATCCCTGTATCAATTACTTATCTCGGATCCTCATTTATTCATTTCTGGCGATCACATTTGCCGTTTATACATTTTTAGCTCAACTTTGGCGAAGCCAAATTTGAGCTTTTGTCATGGCCCGTCGTCCGTCTGGACGTCTGTCCGTCTGTCCGTACGTCAACAATTGGATACGGCTCGGGCTAGAGGCCGTATTTATGAACCGATCTTTACGAAACTTCTTGGGTACCTTTGTTATGAGTGTGGGACGAGAACGAGTGTTTTGGGGTGCGGTCCGAAATTCAAGATGGCTGCCAGCCGCCATTTTGTACCGACGATGCAGAAATCTGTTTTTTGTACAGAACTTCCATATGAAAGCTCGGATTTGAATAATTTTTTGTATGAATGTTTAGTACCATGGGATACATCACATATAATACGGGTTTTTTTCTCGTGCGTAAATTGTGCAAATTAGACTAATTTTGATGTTTTTTGGTGTTACTTTCAGCACTGTAAGTGCCAATGCCAATACGGCTCGGGCTAGAGGCCGTATTTATGAACCGATCTTTACGAAACTTCTTGGGTACCTTTGGTATCACCGTGGGACGAGAATGAGTGTTTTTGGGTCCGGTCCGAAATTCAAGATGGCCGATGGCAGCCATTTTGTACAAAATTAGGTGCAATCAGATTTTTGCACAGAACATCCATATGAAAGCGCTGATTTGAATAATTTTTTGTGTGAATGTTTAGTACCATGGGATACATCACATATAATACGGGTTTTTTTCTCGTGCAGAAATTATGCAAATTAGATGAACTTTGATTTTTTCAGTGCGACTTACACACAGTAAGTACACATGTCAATACGGCTCAGACTAGAGTCTGTATTTATGAACTGATCCTCACGAAATGTCTTGGGTACCTTTGTTATCACCTTGGGACGAGAACAAGTGTTTCTGGGTGCGGTCTAAAATTCAAGATGGCTGCCAGTGGCCATTTTGTACCGAAATTGGGTCTAATCAGTTTTTTGTACACAACTTCTATACAGCTCAGACAAGAGGCCATATTTATGAACCAATCTTTACGAAACTTCTTGGGTACCTTTGTTATCACCGTGGGATGAGAGCGAGTGTTTTGGGGTGTGGTCCGATATTCAAGATGGCCACCAGCAGCCATTTTGTACCAAAATTAGTGCAATCAGTCTTTTGTACAGAACTTCTGTATGAAAGTTCTGATTTGAATAAATTTTTGTATGAATGTTTAGTAACATGGAATACATCACATATTGTAAGGGGTTTTTTTTCGTGCATAAATTATGCAAATTAGATGAACTTTGATTTATTCAGTGCTACTTACACAATGTAAGCACACATGTCAATACAGCTTAGGGTAGAGGCTGTATTTATGAACCGATCTTCACAAAACTTCTTGGGTACCTTTGTTATCACCTTGGGACGAGAATGAGTGTTTCTGGGTACGGTCCAAAATTCAAGATGGCTGCCAGTGGCCATTTTGTACCGAAATTAGGTCCAATCAGTTTTTTGTCACAAGTTCTATACAGCTCGTATTTATGAACTGATCTTCACAAAACTTCTTGGGTACCTTTGTTTTCACCTTGGGACAGGAACGAGTGTGTTTTGGGGTGCCTTTTTTATCACTGTGCTATGAGAACAAATATTTTGGGGTTCAGTCAGACCCATTCTGGGACGCAAAGATTTCTTTTCTAGTTTAGCATCTGACTGTCACCCACCTTTACAATACTTTACCTATACATTTGTTACAGGCAACGGTCAGTATTTATGTACAGACCGTTACAATACCTCTTTATATGTACCTTTGTTATCAGGTCATTACCTATATGTTTGTCATTGCTGTGTCACATACTATACATGTACATGTCTTTGTCTTGACAAGTTGAGCTACAGTGCCATTGACACTTTCATTTAACCTTCCCTTGGAAACTCAACAAGCTAACGGCATCCATAGAAGCGAAGATGCTCACCAAAACCTCCCATTGGCTACTATTTATGCCGAGAAAATCGTACATGAAAACAAGCCAATGGGAGAATGGGGAAAATTTGGGCGAGTCGCCGTATCTATGGATGCCAACAACTTCATGAGGTTTCAAGTGACTGCTAAAAAGTGTATAAACGGAAAATGTGAACTCCAGAAATGAATAAATGTCAACCCAAGATTGAAAATTGATAAAGGTATACTGTTAATATTTGAATCTGCCTTCCATAGACATTGTACGTGGAAATTTATGTCGAAGAAGTGGGCAAGACACTTCACCCCCATTGCCCACGTGGGGGCACGGTGACGCTGTGTACCAAGGCGTACTACACGTCCATGGTGCCCTTGTCTTCAACCCATGCTAACCCTGCTTGCACTGAGTCAGTATGTTGGGGAGCTGACAGTTGGTCGCCGTTGCTCGGTGGTTCTCTCCGGGTATTCCGGCTTCCTCCAACCGTAAAGGTTGTGGTCATGATCAGCCATTGTGCAGAAATATGTGACCTTAAAACACAAATAAATAAATAAATGTAAATTTCAAATACGACGTCGTAAGCGCCGTGTTTAATTTGGCTGATCCGGTCTCGCCAAAGGGACGGAGCATGGGCCGTGTTCTAAGAAAGAGACCTTACGGGATATCCAATGAAATAAAAGAAAAACGTCAAAAAAGAATGCCGTCAAAATTATGGGCGTTATCAAACAAAGTGTACAAACACTCGCGTTTTTCCGTTTCATTTTCACTTCACATCAAAAACTCCCTAATTAACAGTTAATTAAATAAATTACCACGGTTTACTCTTACAAAGTTAAGTTTTATGTTGAAGAAAGAATCATACATCTCAAAAACAGAAAACAATCTCATGAATTAGGCAATTGTTTGGAAAGCCTTTGTTATGTAAGGCTTTTTGAGAACAATGTCCGGATATTCGGTAGCGATGTGTATCCGTCAACTTTCAAGTGCGATGATCGTTAACCCTTTACCTTACACGAAAAGCAGACTACACTTTCAAAATTCTTTTTTCACCTTTTTGCGTGAAAAACAGCTTATGACCCTTATTGGAACGAGCTCAACGAGCTCGTTCCAATGAGGGGTCATGAGCTATGTGTTTTGAAATAAAAAATGAAAATTGAATGCTGATTTTTGTGAATAGATCTTACTGCTTTTGGTTGTTTCCAACCGCTTTTGGTTGGTAAAGGATTAACGTAGGAACGTCCTCCCGTGGGAATCTCGGGAGCTTGAGCAGTGCTTGTTGATTGAGGTAGACAAGTGCTCCTTTATTGGTAAATGATGACCCGGAACCAACGCCAGGGGTCCTCTAATGCGGGAAAGCTAACCTTGACTGTACACCTACATTGCGGTCAGGGTGTGGCCGAATGTGCTGAAAGTGATCTAGAACACCAATAAAAAATAAATAACACAGGAACGTTGTTTGTTTTCAATTTAAAATTCCAATTTGACTGGTTAAGCTCTCCACCCTACACAAACATTTTATATAAACTATACCGAATTGCATTGCATTTTCCAACACTAAAAACACACAAAACATTACGACTCGACAATTAGGATATCTGGTTGAATCATCAGAAAGGCACCTTCTCTGGTACCCATAATTCACCGAAGGTGTAGAGTTAAAAAGGAAAGAAAACAACGCAGCTTCTGATAGAAAATAGTTCCTACAAACCATCAACAGAGTAACCAAAATAGAAGCTCAGCCATTTTTTAAATAAAACATCTTTCAAAATAAAATGTGCCTTTGAAAATTCATTTGCTCATGACCACTACCCAAATAAAAATAAAATGCCAAAGCAGTCCAAGTTACTTGCAGAAGGCTAAAAATGTCGAAGCAAAGAATCAAGGTCGTTAAAGTCTTTGAGAACCGGCCTATTTCCCCGAATTCAGGGGTGGACTGGGTCAAGAAAAGTTACCGGGAAATGAACAAAGGAGGACTCCGGACACGGAGAAAATCTTGATTTTTTCGAACTGAACGTATGCTGCTTCTTTACATCTGAGTGATCAATGGCAGTTCACATAGAAGACATCTCGATGGCATTTTTGTATCATCTTCATCACTCATTCGGCAAGAATGGTATCAACAGGTCAGGGTGCGCGGATCCATCGGGCCAACCATAGTTCGACCCAATGGAAGAAAATTTTGCTTTTTCAAAATAAAAGAACGCTGTTTCCTTGCACCTGGGCGATCGGTGGCAGACGAGACTGCTGGTTGATCGAAATGTTCGCTGTGTGGACTGCCATTTACAGAGCACAAAGAGAACGTTTCAATGCACCGACATTCTATGCAATACGATTCATTTCGTCTGTTGTGCGTTTTCGCGAAATTTCAAGCACCAACAGGTCTTGGGCTGCATCAAATTTGGGGGCCCCAGGGGGCCACCTAATAAGGGATCCACATGGAATTTTCCCGGTGCAGCACACGGCCATCCCGCATCTGCCCGAATTGGCAAGAAAAAAAATTCCAAAACAAATTAACCCTTTTTAAATAATAATAATAATACTCAGGGTTATTTTTGTGCAAAACATGTGAGGAAGAACAATTTTCTTCGACATTCTCAAGTCTGAAATTCCATAACTTCCAAACAAATATACACAAATTATACATCCAAATAAAGATTGTGGTGAAAAGAACACGAAGAATATGTGGTTCAGCTCACAGAGTTGATCAGAAACAAAGTCAGAGACGCGAAGTACTTCAAAGGGAATTTCAGATTTGGGAATTTCCAAGTAAATTCTTTTCCTTCTTATATACAGGCGCGAAGACAGGATATCAAAGTTAGGGGGCAAGAGTAATATCTAGGGGGAGGGGGGTTAGTTCAGAAAGCTGAACGTAGCAGCTACGCCCCTAAGAAGGGGGGGGTGGCGGGTAGCCGCTACGTTCAGATCGCTCAACGACTAAGGGACATACAGAACAGGATGCGCAGCATCACCCAAGCCACGTAGCGGCGAGATGGGGACGAGCACGAGGGGACACCCCTCTCACTCTGAGGGGGGGGGGAGGGGGCTGCCCGGGAAACATTTTGAAATTCGAGAAAAAAAAAACACAATTTTCTTGACACAGAGTCCGTAATTTATAAGTTGTGAAAGGCATTAATAATTAGGCCACATCAGGGGGAGGGGGTGAATGTAACTCTGGGGGATGTGCCCCTCCCCCCCTTTTGCTACACCACTGCTTATATAGTTCCTTAAAACATATTTTTGATATCATTTCTAAAATATTCTGACAGTAACAATACCGATGGGGATGGGGAAGGGGAGGGGGGCTTTAAGAATGAAAATGTCATTTGATGCACGGAATGGCCTTGCAATTGGTTGATGTAGGCCAACATATGACAGTAATACAGGAAGTTTGTTTACAATGCTTGCCAATATCAAACAGCTAACGCTGCGAGTTGTACATGTTTTACCTTCTATCAACTCTTTACTTAACACTGTAAACCATATTCAGTTTAATCCTTTACCCAACGCAGACGATATCAAAATTTATTATTTTAAATAACATGTTTTCAAATTTTTCAAAAAATTTCGACAAAACCATATCATGTGACCCCTCGTTGGAACGAGCTCGTTCCAACGAGGGGTCACATGATATGGTTTTGTTGAAATTTTTTGAAAAATAATATTTTTTCAACTGCTGAATTTGTATATTACGCAGATGGATACGGGCGATTCGTTGGATAAAGGGTTAATGTAGATCTTTGCAAGCCTCGACTTGTCAAGTAGTGCATGGTATTACAATCGGAATCGGCATTGGAATAGGCCGATTGTGAGCTCAAATAACTAATGATCAGTAATCGGTCAGCGGCTATTTTTGGTAATCGGTTGAACACTAGAAAGTTTCAGGTCATATATGAAAAAAATGGACACATCCCAAGATGCCAGTTATAAAATGATTTAGCCATATTTGTCCCCCGACCCTTCGGGGGACTATTGTAATCAGCAGTGTCCGTCCGTCTGTCCGTGCGTGCGTGCGTCCGTCCGTCCGTCCGTCCGTCACACCCTTGTCCGGATGATAACTTTTGTTTGGATGATTTTACTGAAACTAAATTTGGTATGTGTCTTACTTGGGTGGAAATGCAGGTCAAGTTCGAAAATGGACACGCTCCACTGATTTCTACTGGATTTATTCCCCTTTTTAGACTTAAAAAATACAGTTTTTGTGTTGTCCGGATGATAACTTTAGTTAGGATCATTTGATTGAAACGAAATTTAGTATGCCGCTTATTTGGGTAGAAATGCAGGTCAAGTTCGAAAATGGGCACGCTCCACTGATTTTTACTGGATTTATTCCCCTTTTTCGACTTAGAAAATACGGTTTTTGTGTTGTCCGGATCATAACTTTACTTTGGATCATTTGATTGAAACGAAACTAAGTATGTGGTTTAATTGGTTGGAAATACAGGTCAAGTTAAAAAATGGCCATGCTCTGTCTATTTTTACAGGAGTTATTCCCCTTTTTCGACTTATCAAATACACTTTTTGTGTTGTCCGGATGATAACTTTACTTTTGATCATTTGATTGAAATTAACACCCTTAACCTCTCATAAAGACCATGCTCTTGGAACAAATTGCATCCTAACAGCTCCCTTGAATTTGCCATCTTGGTCGGGAGACCGGGGGCGTTGCCCTTGTTATAGTATATGTCATGGCTTATGCAGATCTTGATATCATGTTATTTATTGACTCCATGAATTTCTGTCTGCAAATATAAACAAATGATGATCTCATTCCTGGTACAGGAATCTAATGCTGTATTGTGCTGATGTTCATCAGACACTTTATGCTTTTGAAATTAAAATAAATCTACCACGTCGCCATATTGCTTAATTGCTGAATGAAAATGTCATTTGATGCACGGAATAGCCTTGCAATTGGTTGATGTACATATGACAGTAATACAGGAAGTTTGTTTACAATGTTTGCCAATATCAGACATCCTACACTGCGAGTTGTACATGTTTAACCTTCTATTAACTATTTACCTAACCCGAAAGGCAGACGACAATTGTAAACAAAATTCTTGAATAAATATTTTTCTCATTTTTTGCGTCAAAACATAGCGTATGACTCTTTGGAACGAGCTGAGCGAGCTCGTTCCAATGAGAAGTCATAAGCTATGGTTATGAGGCAAAAAGTGAAAAGATAATGAAAATTGAATGGTGATTTTTGTAAATAATGCTGGCCGGTTTTGGTCGCTACACTGGGTAAAGGGTTAACCCTTTGAAACGAGAGGCCACTTTACCGTCCCAGGAACATGACACCTCATAATTTCGTTAACCCTTTACCTAACGTAACGGCCAAAACCGGCCAGCGCTATTCTCAAAAATCGCCAATTAATTTTCATTATTTTTTTCATTTTTTGTCTCAAAAACATAGGTTATGACCCCTCGTTGGAACGAGCTCGTCGAGCTCGTTCCAACGAGGGGTCATAACCTATGTTTTTGAGACAAAAAATGAAAAAAATTAGTTATTCAAGAATTTTTTTTGCAAGTGTCGTCTGCTTTTCATGTTAGGTAAAGGGTTAAAAGTGATGGTTGCTATATGAATGTGGGGGTAGGCCAACTAATGTTTTCAGCGTACAGCCCCCAGGCTGCCCGCTAAAAATGCTAATTGGTCTATCCACAAATAGTGAATATGGACTTTTCCAACTTCTGCCATTAAACTCACATAGACGATACCACCAGGGTTCAAAGTGGGAAATATGATAAGACAAGACCCAGTTAACTGGTCAATGATTAAGGTACCAATTATTGTTTTCTTAAGGTTGTCCATCTTCCTTTTGGTACTGAAAATACATATTAGATTGGCGATCAAAATTATGTTTTAAGTATTGATAAAAGTATCCGGGAATACATTTGACGGTAACATGCTTATCGGCCCTTAAACACTGATGGCATCTTCCAGGTGAGTTCAGTAACAGCAACTGGAAGAGTCCATATTCATTTTTTTTTTGTGGTAGACCAATTTTTAGTCCCACGCGGTTTCACTGTGAATGTGCTATTGGATTGCACCCCGCCTGTCCGTCCGCCCCTCTGACCTGTTACCACCTGTATCTCAGAGATGTTTTAGCGCTTTTGTTTCCAATTTTCAGATTTGATGGGGCATTAGGAAAAATTGATGCACGTTAATATTTTTTTCAAAAAAAATTCAAGATGTCCGACTGGTGGCCATTTTTGTTGGAAATTGCGTGTAATTCGTTGTACGCTCAGAACCTCGGAATGACATGTCCGATTTCAATAATTTTTGGTATGGAGATCTAGCAGCATAAGATAAAAAACGTATCATACGGGTTTTTTCTCGTGCATAAATTATGCAAATTAGCCTTTCTTATCCTTTTTTCGGGTAATATTTTTGTGCGTGTTATGTTGTGTACAGTTACCACCTGTATCACGGAGATGCTTTGACGCTTTTGTTGGGGCATTAGGAAAAATTGATGCACGTCCATTTTTTCCGAAAAAAAAATTCAAGATGGCCGACTGGCGGTCATTTTTGTTGGAAATTGCGTGTAATTTGTTATACGCTCAGAACTGCTGAACGACATTTCCGATTTCAATAATTTTGGTATGGAGGTCTAGCATCATAAGATAAATAACATATTGTACGGGTCTTTTTTTCACATGTATAAATTATGCAAATAAGCCTTACTTAACCTTTTTTCGGGTAATAGTTTTGTGCATATCATGTTGTGAACTGTTACTACCTGTATCTCAGAGATGCTTTCGTGCTTTTATTTCAAATTTTCAGATTTGAAGGGAAGGGACAAGATAAATAATATACAGTTTTTTTTCTTGTGCCTAAATTATGCAAGTTAGCCGTACTTAACTTTTTTACTGGTATTTGGGTGTGCAATTTCTCAAATATTTGCGCACTTTTATGACACTTTTAGATTTCATTAATTTTTGGCATGGACATCTAGCAGTCTAAGATCAATAACATTTCATCCAGTTTTTTTGGGGTAGTACTTCAGTGTGTCTCGTTACCACATTTTGGATGTTAGGTAAAATGTTACATGGAAGTTTGGGTATTCAACCGATGATCGGAACCGGCCACCACAAGCGACCGATGGGGGGGGGGGGGGGGGGGGGGGGATCGGATGACAACGGCAACGGCTCCTGGAACATCGGTTCAACCGATTGTTGCCAAGTATTTTGTGACGATTCATAATCTACATTTTATTATCTTCTGAGATTGTTTAATTGTTAATGAAAAATTATGCCAGTGATACCATTCAATACAGTTGAAAAACCACCACAATTTGTATTCTTAATCTCTCTAGATGCCCCTTTACGAGATCTACAAGTTAAACGACATGTAAAGCGTACAATTGAGAGTACTTGCGGCAATCGCCAGTTCATACCGGAAAAGTGAATGTTGCACTCCATTGACTCAGGTCGCAGTAAAAGTTACCAGTTGAGCGCACTTGGGTGGTAAACGTGGCTCTGAGAGAGCCACGTTTACCGCCCAAGTGTGCGCGACTGGTAATTTTACTGGACCTGGGTCAACTGAGTTCAACACTGTGAAATATGGTCAATTTAATGTATACTCGCCCAAAAAAGAAAGTGTGCATTGCAGAAATTGATCAAACTCCAAAAAAATAATTTCGTAGGTGTACAGAGTGTTAACCTGTTCATGAATAAGTTATATTGAACACAAAAACAGCTTTCCCCGTTAAAATTGCATTAACGTTAAATGACGTGCTGCACGTTTATGAAAAGGCATGTTTTGCACGTGGAGAGTCTGAAAATTCATGCAGCAGTGTGAATCCTTGGGTATTTAAACACTAAAGTAAGGCCTTCCTATCGTTCACATTCAAACTTGCACTGCTGTTCAAACGACTCCTCATTAGCATGCCAAGATTTACAATGAATCAACGTCTCCTTGCCCTGGGTATGATTAGAGCTGGCAGAACACACAGAGAGGTTGCCCAGCATTTGAACTGCCACCGTAACACTGTAGACAGGCTAGTCCATCGACATGCACAACATGATGACGTTCGAGAGCGACCCCGCTCCGGGAGACCCCGAGTTACCACCCCTGCACAAGATCGGTATATCCGTGTCGTCCATCTCCGGAACCGGCAACAAACGGCAACGACGACAGCCAGGAACATCCCTAACCTGAGACGGATACATCCTCAAACAGTAATCAACCGGCTGAGAGAATACGGCTTACGTCCTCGAAGACCTGCAATTCGTCCGATTTTGACGTTACGTCATCGTCGTGCTCGACTGCAGTGGTGTAGACAACATCTCAGGCATCCCTTACACTGGTGGCGACGTGTTTTATTCACAGATGAATGTCGTTTCCATCTTTCATCATCAGATGGCCGCCAGAGAGTGTACAGACGTCGAAACGAACGCTACGCAGATCCATGTGTCGTGGAGCGAAACCGTTATGGGGGAGGGTCTCTCATGGTGTGGGGTGGCATCACTGCCCGCAACAGAACTGAGCTGGTCATTATTGATGGCAATCTCAATGCAGCCAGATATCGTGATGAAGTGCTTACACCTGTTGTTGTCCCATTCCTGCAACGTCACGGCCCCGGCGTCATTCTACAGCAGGACAACGCCCGACCCCACACAGCACGTGTTGTTCAACAGTGTCTGCAGCAACAGCAAGTGGATGTTCTTCCCTGGCCCGCAAATTCGCCCGATATCTCACCCATTGAGCACGTATGGGACGGAATGAAACGTCAGCTTCGCCGGCTTCCCCATGCACCGTCAACGCTTGTGGAACTCCAAAGGCAGCTTATCAGAATATGGAACAACATCCCACAACACTTCCATGCTAATTTGTTCGCTTCCATGAGGCGTAGATGCACAGCAGTAGTCGATGCAGACGGAGGTCATACCAGATATTGAGTGTGTGACTTTTGTGTTTGACCCTTAGTGTCTTTGACTCTCCATGGCACCAAGAGTATTCGTCGTAGCGCAATGAAATTTCTCGTGTTGATCACAAATTGATTCATCTGTGATTGAATAAAATTTCCATGAATGAAAATGATATATATCTTTTTTTAGTGTTATTTTTTAGCATGCACACTTTCTTTTTGGGGAGAGTATAGTTCTTTCGAGTCTCGACTTATCTAATAGTGAACGGACTGTAAACACTGTAAACTATATTCAGTTTAATGTAGTTCTTTGCAAGCCTCGACTTGTCAAGTAGTGCACTGTATTACAATCGGATTCGGCCGATTGTGAGCTCAAATAAGCAGTAATCGGTCAGCGGCTAGTTTTGGTAATCGGTTGAACACTAGAAAGTTTCAGGTCATATATGAAAAAAATGGACACATCCCAAGATGCCAGTTATAAAATGATTTAGCCATATTTATAGTATATGTCATGGCTTATGCAGATCTTGATATCATGTTGTTATTTGTTGACTCCATGAATTTCTGTCTGTAGATATAAACAAATGATGATCTCATTCCTGGTACAGGAATCTTATGCTGTATTGGGCTGATGTTCATAAGACACTTTATGCTTTTGAAATTAAAATAAATCTTCCCTTATCACCATATTGCTTAATTGCTGCAGTAAATGCAGCTTGCTATGGTATTTCCATGGTATTTGGATGCAAGTGCATTTTCTCAAATACTTGCTCACTAAACCCTACACCCAACGCAGACGATACCAAAATTTATTATTTTAAATATCATTTTTCAAAAAAATTCAACAAAACTATATCATGTGACACCTCGTTGGAACGAACTCGACTCGGGGGTTCACATGATATGGTTTTGTTGAAATTGTTTGAAAAATAATATTTTTTCAACTGCTGAATTTGCATATTACGCTGGCGGATGTGGCCGATTCGTTGTTTAAAGGGTTAGCAGTTTTATGACACCTTTTAATAGACATTATTACTATTCCCCCCACAGTTAATGATTCACCATGAAGTGGACTATTGGATTGCACTCTGTCCGACTGCTTGCCATTTTTTACCCCATTTTCATTTTTCTCTACCTTTATCACTGTTTCCAGTAAAACCACAGTAATATGGGTAACATTGGGACAAGTTTGTTGAGTTGTTCCTTTGATATCCATATTTGTTTGGATTTTATTGAGGAAAAATCAATATATTTCACAGTAATCCACCTACCGTGTGGGACAATTGTTTGATCGCTGGCGATCGGCGTGGCACTTGTTATTTTCAACGTACAGCCTTGGGCTGCACGATGAAGTAGGATAAAATACCCTCGGACAAAATACCCTTAGGACATAATACCCTCAAAAAGTATACCCTTAGGACATAATACCCTCAATGGGTAGGACAAAATACCCTCGGACAAAATACCCTCAGACCAAATGTATATAAAGTTGGATTTTTTTTTTTTTTGCTATCTGCCATTTATATTGTGCTTCATATTCATTTGCCATCTGCCATTCGTATTGTGCTTCATATCTGTTTAGTTTAACCCTTTACCTAACCTGAAAAGCAGACGACACTTGCAAAAATAATTCTTGAATAACTAATTTTTTGTCTCCAAAACATAGGTTATGACCCCTCGTTGGAACGAGCTCGACGAGCTCGTTCCAACGAGGGGTCATAACCTATGTTTTTGAGACAAAAATGAAAAAGCAGTGAAAATTAATTGGCGATTTTTGAGAATAGTGCTGGCCGGTTTTGGCCATTATGTTAGGTAAAGGGTTAATAAAAAAAAAAAATTAAAATATTGGTACTTGTCATTTCAAACAAAACACCGGCTAGTGCATTAGATGCAATTACCCCGCACCCCCCCCCCCCCCCCCCCCCCCCAACAAAAAAAATCCAACTTTATATACATTTGGTCTGAGGGTATTTTGTCCGAGGGTATTTTGTCCTACCCATTGAGGGCATTATGTCCTAAGGGTATTTTTTTGAGGGTATTATGTCCTAAGGGTATTTTGTCCGAGGATATTTTGTCCGGATACCTTGTTCAATACCACACATTCGCCGAGCAACCACCATACTTAATGATATTATGAAAATTGCTACGTTAAGGTGTTATATAGGAAATAGGAAATTTAGCTTGAAAAATGTTACACTTTTTCATTTTTTGGTGTTCAAAAGTCCGAATGATTGTTGAGAAAACGGATGGACAGTAAAAATGGGTCAAATCATTATTTTGTTCAGATTTTTTACGACATCGAAAATAACCTATCACCTATTTTCAAGTTAACTTCCCATTACTTTTATAGCACCTTAACCCTTTACCTAACGTAACGGCCAAAACCGGCCAGCGCTATTCTCAAAAATCGCCAATTAATTTTCATTATATTTTCATTTTTTGTCTCAAAAACATAGGGTATGACCCCTCGTTGGAACGAGCTCGTCGAGCTCGTTCCAACGAGGGGTCATAACCTATGTTTTTGAGACAAAAAATGAAAAAAAATAGTTATTCAAGAATTTTGTTTGTAAGTGTCGTCTGCTTTTCATGTTAGGTAAAGGGTTAACTTATTTTTGGAGCTCTTTCATTGTTGTCTATGCGCGGAAATTAAGGTGCTATATAAGGAACCAAATTTTGTTTATTTTGAAATTCCCGCCTCTGGTATTCCTTAAATTCAAATTAAATATTTACAAATGGTACCTCAATATGGAGGCTGAGATGTATACAACGCGAAACACATATGGAATCAACTCCTACAGTTGACAGCAGGCACGACTGGTTCCTGGAAGTCTGTTGCCGTATTCCCACCAGAACTGATAATACAATAATATTTCCGGAGAACAGCTTGTGGTCAAATGTGCTTCACGTATCTAAGAACAAAGCTAGACATTCAAAACGCTTTAGAGTGCAGCGATAGGACTGCATTTGGGAAAAAGACAACGCTGTTTGCATTTTTTACTGAAAATAGATTCCATATTCGATACCACGAATGTCCATTGAAAAACAAAATCGTAATTCTAAGATATTTCAACAAGTGTCATGATACCTTGCATAGAATATGGCAACAGTGCAATCTCAGTGTAATGGTATGCTGTATTAAGGCGATCTTTCCCATTATTTGATTTTAGACGTGTCCCTCCACTTTTTTCACAGAGACGTTGCGCGGTTACACAATGAGGTAAAATGGGCGCATGCAAACGTATCAGGCATTCCTGTAACATATTATTTGAAAATCCAAACAACATTTGGCCAACTTGAAAGATTTCCATCTTCGATCGCTGTGGCTCGTTTCTTCTACTTCAGCCTTCTCCCAACCCGAAGGCTAGCCTTCGGGTTGGAAGATTATTGAAGTTGAAGAAATGGACAGGATAGTGACCACACCGCGGCGTTCTCATCTGAACGAGAGACTATAATGTGTCGCGTACATTTATATACATACGATTATAACTTTTCTCCCACTGGGGCGAACCAGGGTAGCCTTGAAAATTTGATGCCCTCCACTTTTATCGAGCTTCCACTGCCTCTGGCGTGATTTAAGTTTAGTATTTGTTGTGCAATTTGAAAGTTAAGTGTGTGTATTCGGATTCTATACAAAGACTTGGGTAGATCATTTGTACCTGAGGCTTTGCAGGAAATGGAACATATTCACGTTTTCACGAAAAATAATTTTTTAGGAGTTTGACAACAGATTAGCTTTCAGTGGCATATTATTAAGTAAACAATTGCAAAAATCACGTATGGATCGCTAATTCCAGCTAGTGAGTGGGTTTGAAATAAAAGACCTCGAACTCCCGACTCGGAGAGAGCATATTTTATCACTTCGATCCGTGATGTTTTACAAATGCCTCAGGCCATAAAATTTGAGAGGAACGATTTTATCGTTCCTCCGGTGGTTATCTAAATAAAAAAAAATCAGATAACCGAAAAGTTGTTCGTCTAGAACTGCAAACAGTTCGTCAAAAAGTTGTATATAAATTGATACATTTTGCATGAATACACCGCCCCACTACAACCATTGACCCCCCCCCCCCCCCCGAGTAAAAATTATTTTCCATCCTACACCCTTGTCGTACCCAGAAGGGTGTGACTCCTCACGTTTTTAGAGCTTCCGTCTCCTCTGTTTTTAGCTGTCCATCTGTGGTGAAATCATTGTAAAATCGGCCGGTCCTGGTAACAATCCACCTTCCCAGGAACCTACTACGGAAGGGCGATAGTTTCAAAACAAATTATGTAAAGTAAAGTATAGAAAGAACAATCACACACTGTAGACCAAATCAGTTGGTTGATATAAATTTTCTTAATATGGAAATGTTAGTATTGATGGTTGTTCCAATCTTTGTTGCCATAGCTCTCTTTAGTTAAGCATTTAAATGACAGTTGTCATAACTAAACACCAGAAATGACCCACATGATACCAAATAAATAAAATAGGTTGTTTTGTGTTTATCAACGAAATCATTTTGGTGAATTTGCCAAGAAGAGTAAAACACCTCCAAAGAATTATGAGTAATAATTACCACAAAACGTTCACTTTTCGCATTCTTCAGTTTCCATTCATGAAGCCACTTGTGCCGCCATACCTGTTGCTCTGAACTATATGGAGTTGACCCCTGCTGAACTTTCTTCATCAAAACAAAAACAAACAAAAAAAACAAGCAAAAAGTGGCAGCATTTGGGAATTCTAAATACCATGGATTGGAATTAGGCCAAACAAAATTAGATAATTGATTCTCAGGCATTTTCTTTTAAACGAATGAGGGAGGGCGGTTTTTATTTTTATTCCTGGTGGAATGGTTGCCGATGACTATAAAATCCAGTTGTGAGAGCATAAAATTAAATACTAGAGCTTCCATGTTGATTTTACTGATAGTGTTTTTGTAACGGTGATTGTACAACCCAAAATCAATACAGAACAACTAAAATGGAGATCAAGAATAGTAAGGAATTTTTGAACTGATTGAGTGCTGGATGCTACAATTAGGCATTCCGAAAAAAATGAGGGTACCAGTGCAAAAACCAATATTTTCTTTACCAATGTTTCGTATTCAGTCAAACGTAAACAGTAGTTTGTTTATACAAATTTGTTCTTTTTACAAATTATTGGAGAATGCCTGTTGGCACTCTCCAATAATTTGTAATAAAACAATTTTTGATAAACAAATTCAGACCGCCAAACTAATCCAGCTCTCAACCAGTTATTTATTTATTTATTGATGTTTAAGGTCACATATTTCTGCACAATGGCTAACCATGACCGTGACAGTTTTACGGGTGAGGAAGCCGGAGAGAACCACCGAGCAACGGCGAGCAACTGTTAGCTCCCCAACATACCAACTCCACACAAGCAGGTTTAGCATTGGTTGAAGACAGGTGCACCATCGAGTACGCCTTAGTACACAGCGTCACCGTGCCCCCACGTGGGCAATGGGGGTGAAGTGTCTTGCCCGAGGACACAACGCGGAGGTGGGATTCGAACCGACGACCTCTCGGCTTGCAGCCTGCACCTCTACCAACTGAGCCACCGCGCCCCCTCTCAACCAGTTAAATATTTATTTTGTACATACATATGAAAATCATGTCGCATTTCGCGAAGAGAATAACAATACTGTGTCAATGTATACGACATATTGCATCGCAAATCGCGATGTGATACCGTAAAAATCACACCCTATGATAGTTTTATACATTTTGAATTTTGCCTCCAAAATAAATATGACGAACGCGGGCCGAAAAAACGAACGAATGCACTGGTCCCTGGAATCAAAAGATTAATTTTCTTTAGCCTTGGTCTTGCTGACCATTCTTCTCATGAATGACAAAAAAAGATTTCTCCGAGTCTGTACTAGAAAGATTGCAAAATGCAACCATTCAGTTATTTTAAGGTAGCTTATTGTCTAACTTTTGGTTTCTTACTTATGTCATAGCAGATTTTTAGGCAGTGCTCTCAACCACACGACACAAGTTCCATAGCAAATTTCAGTTTCCACATGATCTATGTTTCGTTCCGAACATTTTGGTATATGATATACAGGGGTTACTTCTTTCTAGCCATTTTTGGACTTTGGAGAAAAGTTCCTGAAATTTGACCAAAAGTTAGGTTGCACGACCCCTTAAAAATAATTATTGTGCTATATATGTACGGAAGACCAATTTTCTGAAATTCCACAAATTCCAAATAAATACATACAAGTTTTCTATCAAAATGAAGGTTGTGGTGTGTAGAACACGAAAAATATGTACGTTCAACTCACAGAGTTAATAGCGGGAGTAAACGCTTCCCGAAAGTCTTTTACCGCGTTCGTACTAGATCTCTGGGATGCTTCCTAGTCTGTACCAGAAGGATTGCAAAATACAACCATTTGGTTTTTAGTCCCCTACCGGCATCGCCGGAGGGGACTATAGGTTTGCACTCTGTCCATCCGTCAGTCTGTCAGTCCGTCAGTCACACTTTAGTTTTCCGGAATTTTTTTTGAAACGCTTCAACGGAATGATTTCATTTTTTGTAAACTACTATAGAACGATGACTCACAGATCAAGGTTGAGTTTCATGCTGATTGCATTATCCTTGTGTGAGTTATGGCCCTTGAAAATATGGAAAAGCGCCAAAATATCAGTTTTCCGGACTTTTTTTTGAAACGCTTCAACGGAATGATTTCATTTCTGGTAACCTACTATAGAATGATGACTTACAGATCAAGTTTGAGTTTCATGCTGATTGCCTTATTCTTGTGTGAGTTATGGCCCTTGGGAATATGGAAAAGCGCCAAAATATCAGTTTTCCGGACTTTTTTGGAAACGCTTCAACGGAATGATTTCATTTTCGGTAACCTACTATAGAACGATGACTTACAGATGAAGTTTCATTTACACTCTGTCCATCCATCCGCCAGTCTGTCATTCAGTCTGTCTGTCATACTTTAGTTTACCGGACTTTTTTTTGGAAATGCTTCAACCGAATGATTTCATTCTTGGTAACCTACTATAGAATGATGACTTACAGATCAAGTTTGAGTTTCATGCTGATTGAATTATTCTTGTGTGTGTTATGGCCCTTGGAAATATGGAAAAGCGCTTAAATATCAGTTTTCCGGACTTTTTTTGGAAACGCTTCAACGGAATTCATGCTGATCACATCTAGGTTATAACATTTGTATAATTATTAATGCTCGTTAGTCCGGTAGGGGACATTGTATTGCTTCGGCGATACGTGCGCTCTTGTTTTTTTTTAACCCTTTACCCAACGAATCGGCCGCATCCGCCCGCGTAATAAGCAAATTCAGCAGTTGAAAAAATATTATTTTTCAAAACATTTCAACAAAACCATATCATGTGAGCCCTCGTTGGAACGAGCTCGGTGAGCTCGTTCCAACAGGGGTCACATGATATGGTTTTGTTGAAATGTTTTGAAAATTTTTAAAAAATGATATTTAAAATAATAAAATTTGATATCGTCTGCGTTGGGTAAAGGGTAGTTTCTAGTCAAACCTTTGATTTCTTACTTATGTCATAGCAGTCTTTCGGGCAGTGCTCTCAACCACATGACAACAGTTCCATAGCAAATTTCTATAAATATACTATTTTCAAGCTAAATTTCCTATTTCTTATATAGCACCTTAACGTAGGAATTTTCATAATAGCAGTCTTTCAGGCAGTGCTCTCAACCACATGACAACAGTTCCACAGCAAATTTCATTTTTCAACAAGGTTCTATATTCCAGTGGAAGGGTTAGGGTCGGGATTCCAGTGGAAGATAGAACCTTATGGTTCTCGCACGACGATGGTCCATGTTTTTTTCCAAACATATAACCCTTTACCTAGCGAATCGGCACTATCCTCCCAGGTAATATGCAAATTCTGAGGCTGAAAAAATATTTTTATAAAACTGCAACAAAAACATATCTTGTACGTTCTCCAGCCTCAATATTGATCTCCTATATTCAATATCGTGGCTGGAAAACACTGTGGTCATGTTCAAAGTAACCACCGGAAGGCCACCCTGACTTTCTATTTTCCAAATGTTTCCGGTAAGGCCCGCCGACGAGAGTGGAAAACTTCACTTACAACCCTACCCCACCCCCTCCATCACCCCACTCTTAAGCGTCACAACCCACAGGTACGTCCGTCGAATGATATTCCGCATCATGACCCGTGAAATATGGCACCCACCCCTCCACACACACACATATACACAACATCCATGATCCTAGATCCGCCATTGGTAGCCAAGTGGGGATTGGGAAAGTGTTAAATTTGGGTTATCCAGTCAAAATTTTAAAAGCATTGATCAATCTCTTTCAATGCACGGTATTAACTTTATTGGCATTCTTTCACGATACTGGACTGTTCCCGTTCGTATTCAATTTTGTCATGACGTCAGTGCTTGCTTTGAAATCATTCAATTGCCTTTATGTACATTGAAATCATGTTCATAATTGATAAGCTGGAAACGAATAATTGTTGTTTACACATTTAATCGAGAGGATTGTCGAGTGCTTGGAGTGAAGTTTTATGTCATTATAAACTAATAATTGGATATAATGTGTACATATTGATGTACTTTCTTTCTTGAATCGCGGTCGCGCTTTAAAAGGTTTGTAAGTAATAAACTTAGAATAGCAATATATATATATAGTTAACCCATTAAAGCCATGGATGCTGAAGTTGACCCTAAATACCAATAAACAAACATAATCGCTTAACCCTTTGAATCCGAAAGAGTTGGTATTTTTTTTTTATTTTAAAACGAAATGAAAAAATCGATTTGTTTAGTGAAGTCTGATTTTGTTTATTTAAACCGATTTATTTCATTTTTATTTCCATACTGTAAATTATTCGCCAGAGGATACTTTTTACCTCACGTGATCCCTTTTAGAGATGGGCAGTATACTGAAAAACCGAACCAATACCGATATCATGGGGACCCCGAAACGAACGAATCGCTGAATACCGAAACCGTCTGAGTTTTCAAATTTTCATACATTCGCTATTTATAAATAAGTCTATGTTGAGGCTTGATAACAGCTGATAGGTTCATTTTCATGAAAGAAGTAACTGTTTTTTCAGCTATGCTAACCTTCAATTGACTGGTCAAATGTGCCGAGTTGCCACCAGACTACAACCTGTAGATGTCCAATTGTTTAGCAGTGCTTCCTAGTCAGGTCTTGGCTGCCTGTTAAGGCAGCTAAGACCTGAATAGAAATCACTACCCATGTATTGTGTCTGTTGTCAGCAGGACCACCGGAAATGTCATTGTCATGGTCTGAGATCGCAAAATACTGAAATAAGTCTTAAACACTGAGGTGCGTTTAGAACAAGTCACAAAATTACTGTAGATATGATTTGTGGTCGTAAAAGAATGCCACTGTTGAGTTCATTGACAGCAGGGGATGAGGTAGTCATTTTTTTCCGGAAACAAGGCGGGGTGGATGGGAAGGTCAGCAGCTCTGGAAACACGTTTTTTCCATGCCTTGAGATTTCTTTCCCTATGAGCTCTTATCTTTCAAGTAAGTGATGCAAATTGATCCGGAAAGCTTGTGTAGTCTTTTGTCACCACTCCATCTCCTTGGGTTAACAAGGGGGTGATTAGTAGTACAAGATAGGGACTAGCAGCATGGGAATGTGGACAAACGTTCGCCGTTCCCCATCACATCATCAGTGGTTCACGATTTTGAAAAACGTTCAAGCAATTTAAACGAATTATCATTTTAGAAATCTAACATAAATGTAATCGTACCAGATCAGACAATACAAGGACTCTTCTCACCATGAATAGTAGATATCATACAGTGGCATAACGCCATTTCCCAAATCAAATGACTACTTTCACAGACTCACTATCTTCTGTAGTTGGAACGATATTGTCCACTCGATTTGGCTGATTGTGGCTCTTGAACTTTACGCGGAGAAATGATGGTAATTTAGCAAGCAGGTTGCTCTCTGCCTAAACAGAAACACCACCTCCCGTTGGCTCTTTATCCTAGCTTCTCACACTTGAACATAGTTTCGACCCCAAGGAACGGAAAAATCGGCATCTCTATCATAGACCGGATGGATCGCTCCATGTTTACTCATCTAGTCACAGTCTGTTCGCGAGTTCTGTTTCCTTTAGGGGGTGGCAGGTAGACCGCCAATCTGACTATGCCACTTCCCACGGTATGCTATTTGTCGCTCATTATAATATTTATTTTTGTTTACATCTTACATATATGTATATCGTGAATAAAGAATCTGAATCTGACTCTCATTATGTAATTCTGAATTTCAGTCGTATACACGTATGAGCAAAATGTAGGGTTGTTATTGATCATTCAAGCCTTAGGCTTAGTGGGTTATTTATTCATTTATTTATTGGTGTTTAAGGTCACAGACTTATGCACAATGGTTAGTCATGACCGTGACAGTTTTACGGGTGGAGGAAGCCGGAGTACCCGGAGAGAACCACCCAGCAACGACGAGCAGCTGCCAGCTCCCCAACATCGTAACTCCGCACTACAGCACAGGCAGGGTTAGAATGGTTGAAGACATACGCACCATCGACGTGCAGTACGCCTTAGTACAAGGCGTCATCGTGCCCCCATGTGGGCAATCGGGGTTAAGTGCCTTGCCCTCAGGACACAACGCGTGAGTCCGAATCGATCGCCCAGACAGTCACCCATCCGAGGATTAACCGGGCTCGACGTTGCTTAACTTCGGTGATCTGGCGAGAACCGGTTACCGCAACGCCATCGCGCCCCCGTATGCTTAGTGGGTAGCCTTTAAAACAACTCCTTTCAATTTGTGATACACTGTCCGAAAAGGCTGAACCGTCAAATGGTCAGGACATGATATCTTATTGATAGAGAGTTTTATCAACAGGAAAACTGATTATCTGTTAACAAACTGTTTATACAATTTTTTATACCATGATTACCTATTCTACTATATGTGAAAAGCGTATGATATAAATATTTAGCTTTATACACCAACCCTGGGTGAACACTCCAGCAATTTACGCCTGCAGTGATACTACGACCTGAATGCGAACTTGTCTAAATTTATCGCACGTCGCCTCGCGAAGAGTGAAATGAAAGTGGCAATTATTTATTACGTTTTTAAATGAGTTTAACCACATAAAACACCAAAAAATTAACAAACATGCATTGTCTCATGTTAATAGAGCATCCATAACTCGAAATAGTATGTTATTGTGTTATTAAAATGAAAAAGGCTCTGTTTCTTTTTCTATTTCGTTTCGGTGATAAAATTGACAGCGGAAGTACCGCCCCATCGATGTTTATGTAAACAAAAACAAATTCGCATGTATGTACGGCTGCTGCTCAGTAAAATCCAGAAGAAAATAATAGCGTCTCTTAATAAACTGACGATCATGGTATAAATAAAATATACCCAAAGTAGCTTGGTGTACCGAATGTTCACCCACTCGTAGTGAGGTGGTGTTAACACCACTTCACTACTCGTGGTGAACATTTGGTACACCAAGCTGCTATGGGTATATTCTACATATAAACACATTCTTAATAGGGAATCAGTTGAGTTAATATGAATTTCAGTCATCTAATTCTGGACCATGGCCTGTGTGAAATATGTTGAACATGTTGATGTTTTACCTGAAACCAGGTAAAACATCAACATTTTCAACTTATTTCACACATGTTCCTGCTACACCTGTCTTAATACTGTTCAGGTAGAATGCCAGTATATTATATGCTGAATACTCTTCTGATTATCCGTGTATACACTAGTTTCTGTGAGCAAATTTGAATAAATTCATAAACTTACCAAGAAATGGGACCAAATTCCAGCTGTAAACTCTGGAGAATTCCACTTTATCTCCTTCAGCTGGTTGTGGGTAGATTAAATGTCGGGAATGGTTACTGGAACAGTACAAACTACTATTCCAGCAAAAATACCTGTTGAAATTTCCAATCAAAGCAGTCCATGTGTGATTTACTCTAATTTTTTGTTTTTGTTTTTTATTAATTTTTTTTGGGGGGGGGGGGGGGGGGGGGGGGGAGGAGGGGGAGGGGGGCACCAAATTTCAAGCTGGAAAAAAAATTTGTTTCCTTCACAAAAGGGGTGGGTGGGTGCCCATGTGTCGGGAAAAAAAAAATATTTTCCGTGCCCCCCCCCCCCCCCCCCCCCCCCCCCCCCCCCCGAAACCTGTTGCGGTTGAATGACACTACAACAACTATTCTGTTTTTCCTGATGTGAATTCTTCCTGTTTAGCACTATCAGCAAATTTCAGTCAAACCAGATACCGAAATTTCGCCCCTTGAGTTCCAATGTGTTCTATGTGCCAGTAGGCACATAGACCACATTGGAACTCAGGGGACGGAATACTGAACTGATGGCCGCCCATCTTCAATACCGCCCATATCTAATTCCTTTAGGTAAAAGAAACAGAGTGACTCTGTTTTTCGTATCTAAATGAAACATGCGGGAGAGTGTACTGACAGCAGTTTGTGTCAAAGGCTATCCAAAGAATGGACTCAAATAACTGATTTTGAAACATTTACCTGTGTTACCCATAATCAGTCTTTGGGGTGACATGAGGGGAAGAATTCCATAGTACATTTGGCTTTGAACAGACAACATAGATGGAAACAGAGAGGAATCATTGAAACTTATGTTTTTCGTTGTAACAGCTTAGATTGTAGGAAGATGATTTCTCGGACAAGATCATTGGATAAGCTACCCGTATTTGCGTACCCGAGGTTATGGAATGGGTGACGAATTTCATAACCTCGTTAACCGGATAGATACTTCTTGCACCAACTCCACCATTATCATTCCGAGGTCTATATAGACCTTGCCCAAATTATTGCCTCTTTTACCAGGTCAGTAGTCATACACATCTTTCTCCTAGTTTGAAGGACCTCTGAGTATCTCGTCGCGTTTCCTTTCACAGTGAGCCAACAGGAGTGCAAAACAGATTTTAAAATAGTACTAAATCGTGATTGATGTCGAAGGTGAGGCCGCACTCTTAATAATATTCAATTCCAAGTCGATTTTCAGTGTCGAGTACATAACATATTTATTACAAGGAGGTGACAGGTACTATGTCATCTCCGTGTGGTATATACATGTGCATTACGTATTGTTATAATAACCATGTAATCAAATCTGTTATGCATGTATAATTATACCGCAAAATAAAAAAAAAATGAATCTGAAAAAAATCGAAAATAATTTTTGATACTTGTAACATTCTTAAATTATTGATCCTTGATCTCAGAGTTGATTTAGTATTTTTGATGGGTTCATTGAAAGATTGTCACATATATGGTTCAAAATCTATGCTCATTTTAGTATTTATATAAGCTAAAAATCATATAAACTTATTAAACTTATTCAGGAACATTTAACTGACCGCCAGCACGTTCTGGTAGTCAAGACACAATGGGACGTATATTCCCACTCTAGAGATTTAACTGTCATAAACACTGTCTAATTACCGTATTTCAACAGTTAATATGCATTCCATCTTGTTTCAGCTCATTTCCTGCATTTTCTGTATAATTTGTTTTATTTGAACCAATGATTTAAGTCGTGATTCGGTCGGAATTGTCTGCCCGGTGTCGTGATCACAGTCGTGTACTTTCGTAATTTCGTTAATATGGGCAGAGATGAGCAGGGACGTAGCTAAGATTTCATATTCAGGGGGGGGGGGGGCATAATTCTTTAGGGGTACCAGGCCGATATATGCCACAGGCATACCCGAAGGCCTGATTTGGGGGTAAGTATGACCCTCCCATTGGTGAAGAGTAGTAGGAGAGCGATGAAACGGGCCCCATTGGATGGACCCCGGGCTGGACCCCGGAAGTGACGTCATGTCACGTGACTTGGTGGCGCCATGTTTGGTTGTCATGGTAACCCACGTGAGCAGCCATCTTGTGACATCATCCCCATAGTGATACGTGGTGTGAGTGCGCATGCGAAACGCGTGTTGTTAGGGTGATACGTGTTTCCGTCGGCCATTTTGTATACTGGGGGCCGCCATCTTAGTTTCTATGGAAGCACGTGGTTGCTATGTGACCTAAAACTTTATGGGACAGGGGTATTTTCGGAGGGTATGTTCCTTTGTAGAAGAGTAATTTCCCGATTCGTAGAATTACCCAAATAAACCCGACAAGTTTTACTATTTCGAATTCTTTCAGAATTCTCTGCTTCTATCTGTCTATGCAATAGTTTTCATCTATCTGACCATGTTCCTTTGTTCTGGAGTATACTCCAGTAGCGTAGAAGAGCATGGCGATGAGTTTAATTTGAAGGGATACAAAACACACATCGAGGCTGCCTTTTTTATCATTTTCAAGATACTGTACATACATAATATGATTAACATAATAATAAAACAAAAATGAGAAATATAACAAATGTCTATGAAAATAAATATAAATATTTTGTGAATTCATAAACGTAGCTAAACTTGGCTATAACAAAACAAAGACCGTTAGAAACCATGTATATATCACTGTATTTAAGATCGGTGTAGAAATTGAGGAGGCATCTCTCTTTTCTTCCCGTATTGAACATGGTCGTCTTTCGATCCTCCTGAAAATCCACGAAAATGTGAAATAGCTCCCGCAAAGCTTTTTTTCAAAATCTGTTTTGATTTGGGCTGACAACGATATATCGCTGTTCAAAATGGGCCTTTTTGCACCTCAGGTTTAACCCTTTACCCACAGGTGAAAAAATATTATTTTTCCAAAAATTTTAACAAAACCATATCATGTGATCCCTCTTTTGGAACGAGCTCGTCGAGCTCGTTCCAAATGAGGGGTCACGTGATATGGCTTGGTTGGTATTTTTTTTTAAATTTAAAAAAATGATATTTAAAATAATAAATTTTGATATTGTCTGCGTTGGGTAAAGTATTAAGCACTCCATTCTCTACTCCCATCTCTGTCTTGGAACAAGACGCGACACCTTTTTTTGCCCCATCCCCCCCCAGTGTGAGTGAAACAGAAGAAAGCGTTGACAGATAACATAATTCTATTAGAAATGTTTGGGTGTTATTTTTTTCATTTTTATTCGTAATTCAATGGACTCAAGTGGGGCGTGGTGGCTCAGTTGGTAGTGGCGCAGGCTGCAAAGCGAGAGGTCCTCCGTTCGAATCCCACCTGCGGCAACCGAGTTGTGTACTTGGGCAAGACACTTCACCCCTTTTCCCACGTGGGGGCACGGTGACGTTGTGTACCAGGACGTACTGCACGCCGATGGTGCGCCTGTCTTCAACCAATTTTAACACCGAGTTTGTGGAGTTAGTATGTTGGGGAGCTGACAGAGTTGCTCGCCGTTGCTCGGTGGTACTCCGGCTTTCTCCGCCCGTAAAACTGTCGTGATCACGATCAGCCATTGTGCAGAAATATGTGACCTTAAACACCAATAAATAAATAATTGGACTCAAGTGAGATACCGATTATTAAAATGATAATCGTCGATAATCGTCGATGTTTTTTTTACTCTTGGTAAAACCATGTTTCAATACAATGTTCGGTATTGATATTTTGTAACCAGACATCGCGTAGTGCCTCGGTATGATCTTTCCGTCCTTAATATCAAAACCTGGAAATTTAGTGGCTCACGTTGAAAAAGGAGTTAATTCCTGACTCAAAATAATGTCCAAATTTGTACAATTTGACAGAATGTTTGCATTCTTGGCTGAAATTTAGCTCAACGTTTATTTATAATTTTCAAATACAAAAACAAATCCGATTTGGTTTGTCAGAAGGTGAAATTTCTGAAAGCATCCGTCATAAAGTTTCCAACTGAGATGTGGGGGTTTTCAGTTGGAAATTCCCCAAGTGGGCAAACCTTTGTCGACTAAGTCACACCCAAAACTCAATACACGGACTACACCACTTGGAAACCATATTTGTTTGATCTTCTGTTAATTGTTACGCTTGTTTTCCGAACATAATTCAGAAAGAACAAAAATACATTTGCAATAAAAAAAGAATAGAGCTCTAATCTACATCATTGTTTGGTAATCAGACAAACACAATGGCAAAAATGTTTCCGGAATTGGAATGACCTCAGACTAAACTTTAACCCTCTACCTAAAACCGAATGCGTAAGCTATGTTTTTAGGCAAAAAAAAATTCAATTTTAAAGGGAAATTGTTGTGAATAGACTTGGTCAGTTCTGTTCGTTACGTTGACAAAGGGTTAATCCTGTTTTTATAATTCTGCCAGACGAATACAGAAATATGTTGCCTCCGACATCGTACGAACAAATCCTTTGCAAAGTTCCTCTCCGTCTGATGCATCATCGAATGTTGTTTAGGCGAGGTGACTCGAGAAGACGCTCATAATCAAAACTGGAAATTTCTGCGCACTGAGGCGTGTTTTCGTCAATTACCCCCCCCCCCCCCCCCACTCCCACCCCCCTTCCCTGCATACTAAGACCAATTTTAAACTTTCAACCTGCATTTTCCCATAATGCAACAAGTAACTTAACCAATTCAATTTTTCTTTGACCGAGCTCAATGAGCTCGGTCAAAGAAAAATTGAATTGGTTAAATTTTAATTTTTTTAATTTTTTAATCCATTACATTATGGGAAAATTTGCTGCTTTAAATATAGTATTTTGGCATCAGAGGTTAGAGGGTTAAGCCGATGATGGTGGAGCAGTATTGGGAATTATACGGGATTTAGTACACGGTTCGATCCCCGCCAGGGGTAACTACGTTGTGTCCTTGAGCAAGTTACTTAATTCCGATTGCCTATGTGGGGGCACCGTGTCGTTGTGTACTAAGGTGTGCTGCACGTCGATGATGCACTTGTCTTCGACCAACACCAACTCTGCTTGTGTGGAGTTTGTACGCTGGGGAGTATCACATTTGCACGCCGCTGCTCGGCTGATCTCTCCGGGTACTCCGACTTCCGCTACCTGTAAAACTATACGAGGTGACCCTGGCTATCAATACAGCTGTAGGTTTTTAAATTTCCTGTTCGGTTTCGGTTTTGGTTTTTCAGGTGGAGTAAAACCTCGATTCGGTTCGGTTTTCGGTTTGTTCATGAGGCCAAGTAAAATTCAATAAAACTCATTCTTATGTCCAGAATCATAACTGAATGTGAGTGAAACTCAACGAATGCCCGAAATAAGCTATATAATACATGAAGAATCAGGAAGGCCAATATAATAATTACCTAAATATACAGAACTTTTATTGTGCTTGGCCATTTTTCGAGGTCTGACACCTACACGCAACTTGAGGAAAGCTGCAAACACAACTAAACAGAAATGTCGGAAATTCACAGAATGTAGCTTTCCCAGAGTAGTGAGAGTACCCAGACACTGTCATTGGCAGTGTCTGGGTACTCTCAATACTCTGGGTGGCTACATTCTGTAAATTTCTGCAGCAAGAGAGTATTTAATAAAAAAACGAAAAACCTTAGATTACGGGATGTCGACGGTTTCGGTTTTTTTTAAAAAACTAAAAACCTCGGTTCGGTTTCGGTTAACCTACAGCTCTAGCTATCAAAAGTGTCGTTAAATCCAAATAAATAAATAAGTAAATAAAAAAGTTGTGTTTGTCGTCAAGAAACAAGTCGTCCGTAATAACAAATAATATATTTATCCTAATTTGAAGCAACGTCACCACATATTCATACACATGGTCTCAGACATTCTATTCGAAATAATACTACACCCCTGGACAATCGAATCTATATATTCAAAACCATGGGGATCGCGAAAGTTGTCCTGAAGTCGAGCCGACGGACGAGTGGATATTTGTTCCGCGTGGAAGTCGAGGCTTCAATACACAATCTCGGAACACCCAGTGTAGAAATGACCAATTTATTTGGGGTGGAAGTATTGAATATCCCACACATTCGAGTTCTGCTCAATGCTAATTTTAAATCTGAAGGGACTTAGAAAACTTAGTTTAAACACTATTTTATTCAATGAATATGCTATATATTACAGGATTGACAACCAAAAAAGTAACAGTATATACATTGAACATCAAAACTATAACATATATTAACAAAAAAACCAAATAGCTATGTAATGTGTGGATCTGACAGAAAGCTAGGAGCTTATGTAAGTCATCTCCACGAGTCATTCATAAATATACGCAGAAGGTGGTATAATATAGTAGATTGACTCATACATCGCCGCATGGAACCCATGCCTATAACGTGATCACACGCAATGCGCCAAGTCAGGACATCGCATCCACAAACACACAATGAGGGCCGCCTAGAGGCCGTAAGAGTGTAGACTTGGGAGCAAATATATGAGAGACCATCCACATTTAGCTTGACAGCATCGTGTTCGATACACGCAGGTAACCGCGTGTGCACGGACGCGATACCGCGACCAGGGACATTATTGGAGAAGACTTGAAAACGTCGTGCTCATCTACCGAAAATCCAAAATGTATTTCTTCTCAAAAAATATTGAATAGAATAGAATAAAGCATATTTTACAGTGATGTTAATTCCTTTTTTAATTACATGTTTGGCACATCAGAATAAATTACGGTAAACAAAATTAAAAACGTTAATGTGCTCTCTTTCGCTTTCTCATTCAAACACAATATAGTTGTTTAACACAGGAACAGGCTATTACAGTTAAACATGTAGGGCGAAAATTGCCAACGGAAGAAGTCACGAAAAAGCAACAGAGAAAATTATTTCCATGATAATCATTTGGTTCGCCGTGGTGAGCTTTTTATCAGAATCAGTGTTCGCGCAAACAGCTCAGGGGCGGCGGAACTAGGGAGGTATAGAGAACACGTGCCCTTCCACTTTTTCACAGATATGCTTTAGAGCTGTAGGTTTTTATATTTCTTGTTCGGTTTCGGTTTTGGTTTTTCAGGTGGAGTAAAACCTCGGCTCGGTTCGGTTTCCGGTTTGTTCATGAGGCCAAGTAAAATTCAATAAAACTCATTCTTATGTCCGGAATCATAACTGAATGGTAGTGAAATTGAGTGAAACTCAATGAATGCCCGAAATAAGCTATATAATACATGAGGAATCAGGAAGGCCAATATAATAATTACCTAAATATACAGAACTTTTATTGTGCTTGGCCATTTTTCGAGGTCTGACACCTACACGCAACTTGAGGAAAGCTGCAAACACAACTAAACTGAAATGTCGGAAATTCACAGAATGTAGCCTTCCCAGAATAGCGAGAGTACCCAGACACCGCCATTGGCAGTGTCTGGGTACTCTCAATACTCTGGGATGGCTACATTCTGTAAATTTCTGCAGCAAGAAAGTACTTAATAAAAAAAAGAAAAACCTTAGATTATGGGATGTCGACGGTTTCGGTTTTTTAAAAAAACTAAAAACCTCGGTTCGGTTTCGGTTAACCTACAGCTCTAATATGCTTCGCATTAACGCAATGAATTAAAATGGGCGAATGCAAACGTGTCAATGTACAGGCATTCCTGTAACATTATTTGCAAATCCAAACAATATTTATCCGAAGAATCCCACTTTCGGTCCGTTTCTTCTACTTCAACTATCTTCCAACCCGAAGTCTGGCCTTCAGATTTCAAGATGGTTGAAGTAGAAGAAACGGACAAGACAGTGACCACACAGCGGCATATTCATCTGAATGACAGTCGATAGCGAGTCATGGTACATTTACCGATATAGGATTCTAACCTTTCTTACACTGGGTCGAACCATGGTAGCATTGTAAATTTGTGCCCCTCCACTTTTATAGACCTTCCGCCGTCAATGCACAACATTGAAATTTTTAGGTGCAAAGTAGAATTTTTGTTCTGCTCCAAATGGAATCTTGTGGTACCAAATGAAATCTTCTGCTGCCAAATGAAAGATTTAAATGCCAAGTGGAGTCTGATCGTAAATGAGAACAAACTGATTTTGTATCATCTCTTGAATGCAACAAGGCGCCATCTGCAATGTTAAAGCATTGCAGATGGTCGCCTTGTTTCACTCAAAGTACGATATTGTGATTTAGTGTTACTTGGTCCTTTTAAGTATTAAAGCTGCAAAAAAACCTACAAATGATAAAAATACAGATCATAACAAAGTAAAGTCTATTATTAACGTTTACAAAATAATTTCATCATTATTATTTACTCACTGTTTATTCACTCAAAATAAACTAACAGCAAATGATTTATTTTCTTATATGCCAGCCTGTGAATTATCGCAAATTATCTGAAAGATATTTCTCGATATCCATCGACTCGATGGATATTGAGGAATATCCCTCAGTAGCTTCCTAGAATATCCCTCAGTAGCTTTCTAAATGACGTCAAGCTACGCTGCATCGCGTCGCTCTGACGGAACGATCAGCCGATCTTTGTTATTGTTTTGAAACGTACGCATTTGGGGTCGAATTGGGCTAAATATTGTGCAATAGAATGTCCCGTAGCATATAATATATAATATCCCTCAGTAGCTTCCTAAATGACGTCAAGCTACGCTGCATCGCGTCGCCCTGACGGAACGATCAGCCGATCTTTGTTATTGTTTTGAAACGTACGCATTTGGGGTCGAATTGGGCTAAATATTGTGCAATAAAATGTCCCGTAGCATATAATAAAAAGGAAAATCTACTCTATTTTAGTCAGTATCTGGAATTATCTCATGAGTGCGGACCTAAAAGTTTTATTTTTCACGAGCGCTTGCGCGAGTGAAAAATAATATGATCAGGTCAACTCGCATGAGAATAGCTACCTAAATGACGTTATGTTTCGGCGCATGGCGTCGTCTTCAACGTTGCTCCGATGGAACGATCAGCAGCTTTTTGCTATTGTCTTGAAACTGTTTGCAGTCGAATTGTGCTGAATATTGCACAGTAAAATATCACGTAGCAAATAATAAAAAGAAAATGTACGCTGTTTTAGTGAATATATAAGCGCGAGTGAAAAATAATACTTTCAGGTCCACACGAATGAGATAATTCCCGATATTCATTAAAACGACGTAGATATCCTCTATATATTCCAGAAGGATTATTTAAAAATGATCAATCAAGATAAAAAAAAAGATCAAGCAACAAAGAAATGTTTTGATAAGAGTCATATTAAATGGATAAACTATTAATTCCGTTGGCCCATAACAAGGAGCCATGATTAAAGCAATGGCATATTGATTACTTGACAGGCGTGAATTCTGTTTCGTTTATGTTGTCAGGCAGAGATTCTATCGAAAACGACGCACTGAAAGAATAAAACTCAAAGCCTTTGAAACCTACCAAAAGTATATTTTTGGTGCCAACTTTTGGTGCCAAAGGCTGTATTTTTGGCGCCAAACGAAATATTTTAGTGCAATTGGCACTATTGTCACCCAACAGCGCAAACACTTGACTCAGAATACATTCCTAAAATTCTTTCAAAAGTGACATTTTTGTTATAAAAAATACTGGCAAATACATGATGCGAGTGAAAAATAATACAATAAACATTTATTTCCCCTCTACCCTCGAAATACCAAAATGTTCAACTATAATATTTCCCAACATACAATCTGGAATTCAACGAATAGATCTTCTTTGGCACAGCTCAATGGTCTCTGTCAAATAAAATATAAGGCACAAAACCAGTTTGGGTTTTCAAGCAACCCCTCATTGAACATTTTTATTGGCTTGTGGAAGTTGTGTCTTTCAAAAATTGAAATCATGATACATTAAAATTTGATTTTATCAATGTATATTTATTTTCACATCTTTCCAAACAAGCCTAACTAAAATACAGTGTCAATATATGTTTTGTAAATACTAGTTTGCTCTGTTCTGCGGAAAACAACTCAAATATTACGTGGACAGCATTTATTTTTCGAAAAAACTGCATAAATATAACAGAACAAAATTATATAGGTGTACTTCAAAATATTTGTGAAATTAATTCATTAGCGTGTATGGATTTGACTTGTTACAATTTAGAAGGCACTCTCCCATAAATTGTGACAAGGCAAGAAAATATGAACAAAGTTTTCCGACCAAAAATAATTTTTTACTCTACCAGTTATTAAACAAAAATAAATAAATAAATAAATAAATAAATAAATAAATAAATAAATAAATAAATAAATAAATAAATAGAAGCCTCCCCTCTCTCATTGATTTGAAAAATTAATTGCCCGAGAACCAAATGTATTTTTTTGTAATTGGCCAAATTGGTAATATAATTCTTAGCTCTGCGTGAGTAAAGTGGCAGCTAATTTTGTGACTCTACTGGAGTGCTGGGAGTTATTCGCTTTCGTTGTTTTCAAAACAGAACTTTGATTGGTCAAGTAGAATTCGCAGGTTTGTCTGACTTTTCACATTCCAGCCAGCACGTACTTTTTATTTTCCAGGCGGAGTAAATATTTTGTTGAAACCTTGTATAGCGTAATAAAACGACACTCTCCAAGCAACTGGAGAAACAAGTTATACTTGAACCAGGTGCATAGCCGGGTCTGGGCCTCCTCTAAAAATAGGCCCCAAATGGCGTGGTTTTGAGACATATGTTAAGGTTCGAAAGAACTCCAATTTACACTAAGCGTGGAATGTCATCTATAATGGTACTGATTGACATCATATGGAGATCGCGTCATGGGTAAACCATACCTCCTACACCGTTATACCAGAATTAAATGTGTGAGGACATTGTTAAAGTAAAGCCCTGTGACGTCATATTTTTCTGCATAATTGCCGACGTATCTCCTTTTCGAAATCCCTAAAAATGGAACTCAAAATGACCTCTTCACTCCTTAATCATCTACGGATGGTCGAACTTTGTCACCGTGAACGAAGCACTAAGTGGAGTGGTGACGTCAGCACTGTACGGATTGAAGCAGTGAGCATTTGATCCTCAACAAAATCCAAAAAGAAACGATTCATATCACAGCCATGACTCGAAAAAACGCAAAATCATTTTGTCAGCACATGAGAAACATAACACAAATCCAGTTACATATCTTGGTCGGAAAAGTATTTTTTCAAGGCAGCCCTGAAAAAAATATGCAAAATGTGATAAAAACAACCCAGTAAAGATCCGTAAAATTTTTATGGAGACAAAATATCGTTCAGACATTGAATGTATTTCATCGCATTTGTAAGAGCAATAAAAGCCAGTCTATGGCGGTGGGAGCCTTGCAGTCAAACAGAAGGGCAGCTGTATATCAGAGACCGAAGTCCCCCTCCCGCCCACGGACGGTACGATCGCATAACTCTTAACCTTATCCAGGTCGTCTTCGTTTATTGGAGGATATGCTTCCTTTTTTTCAAGTGCCAATGATTTCAATTCTTTACACAATACGAAAAGCAGACGACACTTACAAATAAAGTTCTTGAATAATTCATTTTTTTCACTTTTTGGGTCAAACATATACCTCATGACCCCTCATTGGAACAAGCTCGTTCCAATGAGGGCCATGAGCTATGTTTTTGAGACAAAAAATGAAAAATATAATGAAAATCGAATGGTGATTGACTGTTTTGGCGGTTTCGTTGGGTAAAGGGTTAAAGTATTCAACATAAGGGTATGGCGATTACTGATTTTCCTAATCGGTTAACCGCATGAGATAATCGATTATAATCGACTAATCGTATACAGGTAACCCTTTAGAGTATTCAGAAAACAAGCTTTCCCCGAGTGAAAACGAACATCATTAATGGTAAGTGTTGGATTTGGGAAAGCATTTATGATTTATAGGGGTAAAAATTTACCGATTATTCGATTAATCGCCAGAAATAATCGATTATGATCGACTAATCGTATCCAGATGACCCCATTAGAGTATTCAGAAAACAAATCTTCCCCGGACGAAAACGGACATCACTAAGTAAGCTTTTTATATGCACAAATATGTCTAGAACAATTAAGAGTTACGGTACCTTTCGTGCTGTTTTCCAAACGTTTGTATGACTCGAAAAAATCAGTCCAATAGGAGCTAACTTATAATGCAATGTTAACGTCTAGAATCCACCACATTGCTCTCTGGCTTACATTATTACTCCGCATCATAGACACACCCTTTGACCTTTGATCATTCCATGACATTCTCAGCTCAACTCAACGGAGCGTACTGTCGGTGTTCCACAGACAGGCACGCAATGCAAGCGCCTCAACAGGTCCCCATTTTACCCCTAGGTAGGTGAGGATTGCGTAATACTGGCGAACATTCCCAACGTCTACAGCTGGCACAAGATTCAGCGTCGCAGAGTCACACACTCAAACTTCGCTAATCACACACCAGCCATTACTATGGGAAGCATCCGAATCATTCGCTCAGTGGTCACCCATCCAAGGATTAACCAGGCTCGACGTTGCTTAACTTCGGTGATCTAACGAGAACTTGTCTCGCTTCGCCAGTGCTTGGACCAGGTCTCTTACCACCCGAAGGTTGCTCCCATTGGATTGACTTTCTTCGAGCCATACGTATTTTCTGATGATGTGTTTGGAGTGTGGGTGATGGGTGAGGTTGGGGGTATTTATTTAAACAAGTTACGGCATTACTTAATCCTTTCAACACCGTGTTCCTTGTGGGACTGTTGCATAATGTTGAAATATTCACTAAGAAGTTTCAAGTTATATATTAGAGTAGTTTCCAAGCGTTTTCAATTTTTGGGGTTTTAACTCATTTCCGCCAAATATGGTGCAACACAGGATATTACAAAATTGCGCATAAGTGAATAGAATGAACAAGGAGCTTATGATCGCAATATGTTATTCCAGCTTCGTGGGATGAGTTGATAATATAAGTTATCTCCGCCAACGTGTATGGTATATGGAAGTTTAACATCTGGATGTCGGTTTTAAACCAGCGAGCCGCAGTCGAGGTGTTTAAATAAGACATTCCGGTATTAAATTACCATACATGTTGGCGGAGATAACGTTTTTGTCCCGTTTGAAACAGCATACAAACATAGTGGAAGTAAATTTGTGGACGCATTTCTCAGCTCCACAATCATTTGGACAAATTCGTGATAATTATTCTGTTTTTATAATCGCAGAAGACAGCAGAGTTACATCCCTTGGGTCGTTAAGGAAGCGAGTGAACAGTGTTTCGTTGACTTGTCGTCCCCTGAGTTCCAATGTGCTCTATGTGCCTATTGGCAAATATAACACATTGGTACTTAGGGGACAAATTGTTGCTCTTATTTTATTTTTATGATTGAATTGTCGGAAATCTATTTGTGACTATTTTCGGGTTTTTTGGTTCGATTTTTATTTCGAGGCGAGAAAATGCTGAAAGCTTTCGTTTAAACCATATACCCCCGATGTTTCGCGTGCACGCTCTCATATACCTTGGACGTTGGGTGCATCCTTTGCATTCTGACCAATCAAAAGACAATCGAATTTTCGTGATCTTACCCCAGTTCGCCTTCGTATTTCTGAGGTCATGCTCAGCATAAATATAAACATTGCTCAAACACAATACACTCGTCATTGGGAGCCCGGTAACTCGGTAGGTAGAGATGCAGGCTTCAAGCCGAGAGGTTCTCTGTTCAAATCCCACTGCGGCAACTGACAGACACTTAATACCAATAACCCACGTGGGTGGGAGCATGGTGGCGTTGTGTACTAAGGCGTACTGCACGTTGATGGTGCACTTATCTTCAACCAATGCTAACCAGGCGTGTGTGGATTTGGGGAATCTGACAGTTCCCTGCATTTGTACGGTGGTTCTCTCCGGGTACTCCGGCTTCATCCAAACGTAAAACTGCCCGACGCGAGTTGACCCTGGCTGTCGAAAGTGTTGTTAATCCCCAATACATAGTCTCGTCGTTGCTATTGTTACACGGCACTTTCTGGTTCTCATTGCATAATAGCATTAAATGGATTTTTTGCGCTCCGAAGGTGCGCAGGGATGTCGTGCCTAGGCGTGGAAAAGGAGTGAAGAGTTCGAAGATTTAGGACATGTAGCGGTAGAATTCCTGGTTTCGGTTTTTGTGGTAGCGTAGTTGTCTCTTTGTGAAACGGTTCAGGAGTATGTTCTGGTGGTCTTCTGGTTGGTGCGATCTGATTTAGGAGAGGTACTATTCCATTGTGCCGATGGAATTTGTTTTTACAGTGCCGTATTCACTTCTGAAGCAGCATCCACAAGGTTGATAAATTCATCCCGGGGCATGTACTGAACGTCCATTGATCACCTATCCTCTTTCTCCTTAGGTTTCGGGGTTGTGGATTTGTTGGAGCAATGGCTGGAGTGGTCAGAGCCGATAGGGGATCCAGATCTGAAATGGTTGACTTCCATATCGCCCTCCACCACCTCCTCCTCCCTGCCTTCCGTCCTCTTTGGTGAAGGGGGTGAATTAGCGAATGTGGGAAAGGTGGGGACGGGGAGACGGTTGTGTCTCCAGTGTCAAGCCGAAAGGTCCACAGTTCGAGCCCAATCAGGAGTAACTGCATTGTGCCCTTGGGCAAGGCGCTTCATCCCGATTACCCACGTGGGAATACAGTGGCGCTATACTAAAGCGTTCTGCACGTCGATAGTGCACCTGTCTCCAACAATTACTAACCCTGCTTGTGTGGAGTTAGTACATTGGAGAGTCTGACAGTTGCTCGCCGTTGCTCAGTGGTTCAAGCCGAAAGGTCTATAGTTCGAGTCCCACCAGGGGTAACTGCATTGTGTCCTTGGGTAAGACGTTTCATCCCGATTACCCATGTGGGGACACAGTGGCGCTGTACTAAAGCGTACTGCACGTCGATGGTACACCTGTTTCCAACCAATACTAACCCTGCTTGTGTGGAGTTAGCACGTCGGGAAGTCTGTCAGTTGCTTGCCGTTGCTCGGAGTTCTCTCCAGGTACTCCGGCTTCCTCCACCCGAAAAAAACTCTCCGACACGAGGAGACCCTGGCTGTTGAAAGTGTCGTTAAACCCTAATAAATAAATAAATGCTTTACCACAATCTACATATCTTTCGGTCCTTGATTTGATTTGATTTGTTTCTACTTTTCACCTTGGATGAGGTATACAAAGTAACAGAATTTCTCTTTTACATTAAATAACAGCTGGTACGTACCTTGCAGGTGAAGAGATTAAATAGATGCTGTGTTTTCTTTACTAATGATATCCTATCTGTGAAATTGACGTTGTACCGGGACGTGGTGTTGGCGTGCGACCTGAAAATAAAGACCATCCTTCAGATAAGACCAAACAAAAAAAAAAAACGTTCGATTCACAATCATTTCTTTTTTAAATCAATGACACGCGGAAATTTTTATTTTTAATTTTTATTTGAGCACATTTTTCAAAAAAATAATTACCGTCCACAAAATATTTGAAATTCCAAAACGTTATGGCCGAAAGCTGCGGCGACGTCGCCGTTTTTGTGGATGTTTATTGATGTTTAAGGTCACATATTTATGCACAATGGCTAATCATGACCGTGACAGTTTTACGGGTGGAGGAAGCCGGAGTACCCGGAGAGAACCACCGAGCAACGACGAGCAGCTGCCAGCTCCCCAACATCGTAACCCCGCACTGCAGCACAGACAGGGTTAGATTGGTTGAAGACATGTGTACCATCGACGTGCAGTATGCCTTAGTACACGGTGTCACCGTGCCCCCACGCGGGCAATGGAGATGAAGTGTCTTGCCCAAGGACACAACGCGGTTGCCGCAGGTGGGATTCGAACCGAGGACCTCTCGGCTTGCAGCCTGCACCTCTACCTACTGAGCCACCGCGCTCCCGGGCTAATAATTAACCCTTTACCTAACATGAAAAGCAGACGACACTTGCAAAAAAAATTCTGGAATAACTAAATTTTTTTCATTTTTTGTCTCAAAAACATAGGTTATGACCCCTCGTTGGAACGAGCTCGACGAGCTCGTTCCAACGAGGGGTCATAACCTATGTTTTTGAGACAAAAAATGAAAATATTTTGAAAATTAATTGACGATTTTTGAGAATAGCGCTGGCCGGTTTTGGCCGTTACGTTGGGTAAAGGGTTAAAATACGTCGGATTTCTCAGTGTGTTGTACAGCTGAAAAATCAGGAGAGAGTTGTATTTTTTCCCTGATTTATCGCCATTTTGACATTTTTACGTCACCTCAAATGGTTCATTTCCACTAGATTAATTCTCTTTAGACCAATTCCCACTAGACCAATTGCCAAAAGAACAATTCCCCTTAGACCAACTGGTGTGTTCTACTTTTAAAATAATTCTGAATCAATAATTTGATATATTTATAAATATTTATAAATGTATTTAATGTTATTGATATTCAAGCCTGAAAATAATCAGTCTGTCATTTGCAGAATGAGGTCCCGAGAGGGTGAATTTCCTGATGCTATCCCATACAGTGGGCCAGTTTATCCTCTGGATACCTCTCTGTTTATGTTTGAGACCTTGATTCAGGTTGAGGTTCACAGCGGGTAAATTTAGTGATGCTACCCTGCTGTGCACCAAATTCACCATCTGGGGACCTCATTTTTCAGATGATAGTCTTCTTATTTTCTGGCTTGTTGATATTTTATAGATGTTGGGCAATTGTTATAGTATATTTATTATTTATTTATTGGTGTTTAAGGTCACATACTTATGCACAATGGCTAATCGTGACCGTGACAGTTTTACGGGTGGAGGAAGCCGGAGTACCCGGAGAGAACCACCGAGCAACGACGAGCAGCTGTCAGCTCTCCAACATCGTAACTCTGAACTCTGCACCGCAGCACAGGCAGGGTTAGATTGGTTGAAGACATGCGCACCATCGACGTGCAGTACGCCTCAGTACACAGCGTCATCGTGCCCCCATGTAGGCAATCGGGGTGAAGTGTCTTGCCCAAGGACACAACGCGGTTGCCGCAGGTGGGATTCGAACCGAGGACCTCTCGGCTTGCAGCCTGCACCTCTACCAACTGAGCCACCGCGCCCCCAATTGTTATAGTAAAACACTTTCTAAGGCTGTGATTCTTTTTATTATTTTTTTATCAAATAAAGTGCTTATCAATAAAAAAATGTTTTCTTAATTATCCTTCATCAACCCTTAATCAATAACAGTTTGTAGTTGGTCTAAGGGGAATTGGTCTAAAGCGAACTGGTCTAAAGGGAATCGGTCTAGTGGGGAGACACCCTTCAAGGCGGTTTTGGTCATATCTCAGTACCCACATATATCAGTGACAGAGAGCTATGAAACTAGACACACGGCGTTTACCAGTCATGTGAAATTATTAACTTCCATTTTGGAATTATAATTTTGACACTTTCGATTCCAACCACGACAATTTTACGTTTCTGTGTCTACCTTCTCTTTCCCCTCTTTAAAATACGTCTTTAGAAATTTTGAGAATACAGTCACAACAGAAATCAGATTTGGACACCAAACTTCCGTTGGCGGCAAAATGACGTTGGCCGTTCTTCCTTGAGTGACTTCTGGAAATTTCCTTTGCGACTTCAAAACCATCTACTCCCATTTCATTAGTATTTTCTTGTAGTTGGGAAAGTTTTAAAAAATTAACAACATATTTATAAAATATATCAAGTTGTGAGATAATATGAGCACGCTAAAAATGCTGCAATTTTCGGCGAAATACTGCCTTAGTGTACGGCTGATTGGGAACCAAACCAAGTCTCCACCTCGATGGTCGCAGTATCTGATTCGGTCCCCTCTACAGAAATACAAATGGAGAGGACTTAGTTTTCAGTCGAAACATTATTTTCAAAACGAACGTCCATACCAAAATATGACCTGTCTCGGAAGAGTTCTTTCTCAGTTTTTACAAGTTAACCCTCTTCCAGGCATGTCAAAGTACCACCGGAACCAGTATAACCGGTACCGGAACGGGACAGAGCCTGTGCCGCCGAAACCGGTACCGAGACAAATAAACAATTGGATGACATATCGTCGCCTGAGTGCCAGAATGTCCTATGTCCCATGGGGGACATAGGACATTCTAGCACTCAGGCGACGATATTGCAATCAGATGGGAGAAATTCGCTATCAAACCGTCCAGTCCCCAAGATCGCGAGACAAACATGAGGCGACATCAAAATAATCATAAAGCATAAAGATCGTGCTTTATGATTACTTTGATGTCACTGCAGTATAATTTCTTTGAATTAGCCGATGACGGCACTTTCATTGTCTTTGATACGACGTTTGAAAAGTCAAAATGATCGGCCTTATCGAGGTCGTGGTCCAGACAGAACAAGCACCTGTAGAGTGTTTTGGCATGTTTTGATATGTTCATTCACAAATAAGTTAAAAGTATTTTGTGCAAGTGTGCCATACACGATTATCAGCCTGTTTAATCTCGTTCAATTAGGAATTTCCCCATGAAATAATTTTATCCCGATACCGGCGGGCCAAAAACTTCAGTACCGATACCCTTTGGAGCATGAGGGAACCGACGGTACCGGTACCGGTACAGATACAGGTTGACATGCCTGCTCTCTCCACACTAATGTCGGGAAATCAAATTTCTAAGAAGCAAAATATTCGCGTAATGCATCTTGGAATTTTAGCAATTCAGTCTTGTTTGACAGAGCAGAATGAATTGGTTAAATTTCGAATTGCATTTTGAGAAAAAAATTTGTTTCTTGAAAATTCGATATATTGACGTCAGTTTTGAACACCAATAAGGTTCCGCTCCACAGTTTTCCAGGCATTTCCAAATATGACATGCCATACACTCTCTTCAAATGCAGATATTCTGTAGCTTAGTTATCTAACCCATAACATGTGTTACATTTCCCAAATCCACAAAAAAACATATAACACTATCTGACTAAGTAGAAATAAACAATCTGAATGTGGGTGGAATTATTTATTGTCAAAGTCAAGACTTCAACCTGAAAGATTGCATGAAAAAATGCCGAAACCAGTCATTTTCAGCCACCTAGCAACCTCAAAAGCAGAATTTTCCCACCAACCCCACCTACCCACCCCTGGAACAGAGCATCCTCTGTTTCTAAAAAGCCAAAAAATTGTATATGTTTCCGTCTCATTTTTTAGTTACCTATCTGGTAACAAGCCCGTGTAAAAATTACATTTTAAAAAATAGCCAATTTTTCGAAGCCACTGTTTCCCATAATTCATCTGGTAATTTGCCCCTGGTATCAGACTCTAACTTTGGGGCCAAAACTTCAAATTCTCTTGTCCAACAAAATGCCTAATGTAATCATATATCTGACACTAAAAATATATCTCTATTTTACACGGCCTTAGTTTCAACATATTCCCTATGTTTAGAATTTCAAAAAAATATATAACATTTTAAGATATTTGACGCCATCGATAAGAACGTGTCGCCTATTTTCTAGCCAAATTTCCCATTACTTTTTATCACTTTACAAAAAGCTCAGTAGTTCACCAAATATACAGACTATTTTACCACAACACTTTACAATTTTTTATTGCCTGACTGCAATAGGTCAATGTGTAAACAGATGTCTGTAGCGTATTTATTGGCTCGACTTTCTGCTTGGGCTGTATGAAAATCGTATTCCCGTATATTGTATTCCCAAATCTGAATTATGACGGGGAAGTGGGATGGGAGAATGAAGGACATATAGCTAGTGGATGACACAAAACAGAAGATTAGTACGCTTATCGGAGAGATTGGGAAGAATGGGGTATGGAGTGTTGGGAGGAGAGAAGAGGCGTGGGGTTGAGGAGGCATTTGCGAGAACGGGGCTAATCGAGGCTTTCTCACCGAAGAACCGCGACAAATTAATAACACCTTTTATTTTTTTTAGGTCACCTATCAAGGTTATATGGTTACAAAATACAGAAAATGCACTTGGATGTGTGAATACACATCTCGCTCCAGTACTCTCTAGATTACCTGTTTTTATTAACCCTTTACCTAAAACAGTATGTTTAAAAAATAAATTCATTTTCACATTTTTCGAGAGCAAATTTCACAATTTTTCAATAAGAAAATACAAATATTCATATCATTAGAACCAGCTCGATGAGCTGGTTCTAATGATATTCATAATTGTGTGGTTTTAGTGAGAGACTTCCGAGATATTTTAGGCTGTGGTAGGCTTATTCTGATTACTTTTCTGGCCGTTTATGGCCACTGTGTTAGGTAAAGTGTTTATGGTAATATTTTCCCTTCGTGGAAGATCGTTCTCTCGTGTACTCACCATAGTCATATTTATTATCATCGGGGTATTTGCTGCAAAATAAATTGAAAACATCCGAGTAACTGATAAAAAAAAGTGCAAAGTATTATTAAAAATTACAAGCATATCATTGGCAAGATCAGAGTTGAATTCGTTTAGAAAAATTGCCTGGTGCCAATCTTTTAAACCGCTGTAGCCCAGTAGGCAAGCATTTTTCAGTCAGAAAAAGAAATCGAACGCTAAGCACACTGCACGATGGACAACAAGTTATAATTCAAAGCCAGGTGCAGGCTGCAAGCCGAGAGGTACACGGCTCGATTCCCATCTGCACGGTGGCGTCGTCTGCTAAGGCGAATTGCACGTGAAAGGTGCACTTGTCTTCAACCAATGCTAATCCTGCTTGGGTGGAGTTAGTACGTTGTGGAATCTGACAGTTGCTTGCCGTTCCTCGGTGGTTCTCTTTGGGATCTCCGTCTTCTTCCACCCGTAAAACTATCTGAAGCGAGGTGGCCCAGGCTGTCGAAAGTGGCGTTAAACCCCAACAAATAAATAAATAACTCAAAGCCGCTACCATGTTCTGCAACCGACAACCTCGACGTTTCTGACTCGTAAAAGGTGTTCACGCTAGCTTGAATTTTTTTGATGCCAAATGGAATTTTTGTTCAGTGCCAAGTGGAATTTTTGTTCGGCGCCATGTGGAATTTTTGATCGGTGACAAGTGGAATTTCTCTTCGGTGCCAAGTGGAATTTTCGTTCGGTGTCAAGTGGAATTTTTGTTCAGTGCCAAGTGGAATTTTTGTTCAGTGCCAAGTGGAATTTTTGGTTGGTACCAAGTGGAATTTTTTGGTGCCAAATGCAAGATTTTAGTGCCAAATGCAATCTGATCGTAAATGAGAACAAACTGACCATGTATTATCCCTTGAGTGTAACAAGGTGTCATCTGTAATGCTAAAGCATTGCAGATGGCGCCTTGTTTCATCCAAAGTCCTATATTTTAATTTAATATTACTTGTCCCTTTTATTAAGTCTTTTTAGTTGCAAAAAACACAAATGATAAAAATATAGATAACAAAGTAAAAGTCTATTATTAACGTTTACAAAATAATTTCATGATTATTTTTTACTCACTGTTTATTCACTCAAAATAAACTAACAGCAAATAATTTATTATCTTATATGCTAGCTTGTGAATTATCGCAAATTATCTGAAAGATATTTCTCGATATCCATCAACTCGATGGGTATCGAGGAATATCCTTCAGCAGCTTCCTAAATGACGTCACGCTATGCCACATCACATCGCCTTGAAGGAATGACCAGCTGATCTTTGTTATTGTTTTCAAACGCACGCATTTGGGGGCGAACTGGGCTGAATATTGTGCAATAAAATGTCTTGTAGCATATAATAAAAAAGAAAATCTACACTATTTTAGTCAGTATCTGGAATTCTCATGAGTGTGGACCTGAAAGTTTTATTTTTCACGTCCACACGATGATTTTTTTCAGTAGCTTCCTAGATGACTTTACGCTTCGGTGCATGACGTCGCCTTGAGGGAGCACTCAGCAGCCTTTTGTTATTGTCTTGAAACTGAAACTGTTTGCAGTCGAATTGGGTCGAATATTGGGCAGTAAAATGTCACGTAGCATACAATAAAAAGAAAATCTACTCTGTTTTGGTGAATATCGGGAATTATCTCATTCGTGTGGACCTGAAAGTATTATTTTCCTCTCGCGTAAGCGTCCGTGAAAAATAAAACCGTCAACTCCACACTTGAATTGATGTGAAAACAGCTTGCGTGATGTCTATTTGCTCCAGAAGTTATCCATGATTTTTTAGAATTCTTTTCTTGTGATTTTGACGTAGCTTGAACATGTTGGACATTGACGGTTAGATAACGTGTAGCGGAATTTGATTATTTCAAAAGTACAGAGAAATAAGACTTTTAAGACATTTGAAGTGTTGTTTCCCGATTTTCGGTGCAAAGTGAGTTCATCGTCACCCCAGTAACAGTACTTGTCAGTACTAAAAGTGTGAAATGGTGTGAAATGATTTTCTGGGTGCTGTCCTGTGGTATGGGAAGGTGTGATAAACATTCAATCAAGATCTCTTTATTGCTAGTCTAGACATGTTATTCACACATACTGTCTTTATGCCCGCTTACAAATGGATTAAATCACCGTGGAATTCGTCTGTATACAAACATGAAAGTTAACCCCACAACTAGTGCACTGACCATGGATCAAATCACAGATCTTACCATTGTTACCGATGTTACCGAGTCCACGCATCTCAATAACCCAGACAGCGTGTCTTTGACTCACACAAACAGCGAAATGGATGACGCGCCATCTTCAAGTGGTAGAGCAACTGAACAGATTTGTGACTCAGAAGATGACGTCGACCTAGCGTCAACATTAACTCTTCTTATTAACAGTGTATCAAACCCAAATCAAAATGACTCCATTGCTGATTGTTCCATCTATATTCTATGGCTAATGAAATATTTGAACGGCTGCACAAAAGACGTATTTAAAGACTCATTACTGTCCGCTACTAATAGCTGTGAGAAAACTCTTGACCTAATACGTGCCACAGTATTTGAGCATGTAAAGAACATGCGTTCTTTCCCTTTTGATGTGACGTCATCAATGAAGCGTCGATGTAAATCGAAGAACGAGAGTGTCGCTGACAAATTTGCAAAGGATATATACAATTTGCTATTTTACATGATCGACGAACGAGAAGAATATATCTTGGAAATCATAAGCAATAGCAGTAAAGTGATTCGATCACAAGCTCCATTCACGCCAACGTTAAAAACACCTAAAGTCCACAACTCGACCTCTATCTACTCGAGCTCGGATATCTCTATTATCTTAAATTCTGTAGTAGAACTCCATAAAGATGTTTCAATCTTAAAAGAAAAACAGCAATGCATTGACAATATACTTTTGAACGATATACCTGAAATGAAAGGTAATATTGCAAGTTTTGATGCGCGATTGTCCGAGCTGGAATGTGATTCTAGAGCATCCGAGAAGATCTTAACTGCCACTAATCTTACAGTTGACCGTCTTTACGACGATAAATGCACCGGCGTGACTCAGTTAAAAAAGGATCTAACACAAGTGAAAAACGACTTTGGTGATGTGTTACTAAACATTGAAGACGTTATTAAAAAGGTAAACTCAAATGTCGGTAGTATCGCCTCACTGAAAGGTTTGTGCAAACAATTAGGGAAAGAAACCTGTAATGGACCGTGTAGGCCAAATGAAAATGGAAACTGTATTTCTGTGGTAAATTCTATTTTAGAGTCGTTTACTCAGAATGTAACTTCTCGTCTATCAACATTCTTAAATGTTGTTGAACATTCAATAGTCACTGAAAACAAGAGAGAACCACAAGGATATATTAATGAGAACCCTTCTCTTTCTGCAACCGCCACAACTGATGTACCAGATAACACAAACTCTGACCTAAAGTATAACAGGGTCACTGATGTTTCACACTCTAATAGTCAATTTAGCATGGACGATATCAATTGCTCACCAAATGATTTAGTGGAGAAAGGGAGTGTTGTCGACCAGAAATCCTCATATGCAAAATCACAAACCACTACCACAAGAACATCTCGCAATCCCATGTCTCGTGATCATGACAGAGACAAACGCATTTACGCTTATAACAATGTCAATAACGCTTCTCCAAAAGCCAAACGACGTCTCAGTTACCCCAGGCAACGTCAAGCGGATGTGTCATTCCAACCGAGAACTGTTCGAGTTTTCCTTAGTAATTTGGAGGACAATATTAGGGAAGACACTATAACCAACTATTTGAGTGACAATAATGTTAAATTCTCGATTGTGCGAATGTTAACCAGTCGAAAAAAGGACACCATCTCAGCGAGAGTGAACGTATTTTCTGATGACGTGAACACTGTGTTGCAACGTCACTTCTGGCCAAAACATGTTCATTGTCGAAAATGGCTCTCCAGAAATGCATTCGACGCCCGTAATGCCACAACTTGGTAAATCATTGAGTCTGACGGTGTAGCAAAAGGGACATTGAGATACATTCTTTTGTTTGTATTGTTTGTACTTTGGTTTTTTTTAGGTGAGTGTTAACTCTGATTTATGGGTATCCATGTGTATTATTTATATAACGCACACCACAAGGCACCAGAACTAAGGGTTCACGTTTAAGTACCCAATCTTGGATAGATTGGATAGATCCTATTTACGTTGAAAACCAGCCCCCTTCAGTGGCATTCTCCTTTAAAGTGATGCTAATTAATAGTAACCTATTAACGCTCTCCATTTTTACGTGGAATTGTACAGGCATTATGTCTAGCTCTCCATACCTTAGTAATTTGTTACATTCCCAGAGGTCGGACGTCGTTGGCATCAGTGAACACTGGCTCCAGATGAAGGATCTTCACTTTCTAGATTCTCTGCATGCATCGTACTGCGTTCACGCCGTTAGCGACTTCTCACAACGCCTTCCAATGCAAAGGGGTAGGTTTAAGGGCGGAGTAGCGTTGCTTTGGAGGAAAGAGATTGACAAACATATTTCAGTAATAGACTTAAACGATGATCGGATAATTGGTGTTCAGCTCCAAGTATCGAGGTCAGAATACGTATACATATTCCAGGTTTACCTCCCGTCCACAAATTATACCGTTCAATTCTATAAAGAATACATAGATAAGTTAACTGATATAATTAACTCATACTCATCTCTTGGTAAAGTGATAATAATGGGTGACTTTAATTCCGACCTGGAAAAAAACACCACGAGATGTAATTATTTCTCCCATCTGTTAAGAACACATGAATTTGTCTCGTTATGCGAGTCCGATAAATGTGTCGGCAGACTTAGAACTTTCGTGCCAGCAACCGGTGGCGATGGATCAATAATAGATCACATAATTATATGTAAGTCGGATTCATATCATAAATATGAAGTACAAATCATTGATGACTGTTCTCTTAACGTATCTAATCACCGGCCAATTCAGGCAAAATTGACCTTTAGTGTATGCCCTGAATCTCAGAATCCCGTTGACAATCTCGTGCCTCCAAAATATAATTGGAAGTTATTTAAAGATGACAGTAACTTACAATCCAGATATATATCCATACTGGAAGATTCATTACCATGCAGAAAAATTAATAGTATCGAAGACTTAAATCAGTACTACGACGAACTTATAAACGTCTTGGATACTGCGGCCAAGAAATGTGTCCCCCAAAAAAGATTTAGATCTTATTTAAAGCCCTTTTGGAACAGCTCGCTACAGTCTCTCCACAATACCATGCTTCAATTAAGAAACACGTGGATCTTCATGGGCAGACCGACAGAACACAATAACCCGTACTTTGTTTCTTATAAGAGAAGTAAACGTTTATTTCGCTGTGAATTTCGTAAGTGTTCTTTGAAATACTTACAAGACGTGGACAGTGAAATCGACAAATTCGCTGAATTGGATCAAGAACGCTTCTTCAAGCTATTCAATAAAAAGCGTTCTGACCGCGGGAAATCTGGTGAATCATTCTTCAAGCACGAAGGCAATATCCTGAGAAACCCCGAAGATATACTATCAGCTTGGGCTGGCTATTATGAGGAAATATATACCCCATTAACGGATCCCTCATTTGACGACAATCATTTTAAAATTGTTAATCAGACAGTTGAAGAGAACCTGCAGGATACGTCCCTTAGTAAGATCGACAAAGTTCTCTCATTTCCAGTAACTACAAATGAATTACTTCAAGTAGTTTCTAGGTTTAGTAAAGGTAAAGCCGCTGGATGGGATAACATCAATTATGAGCATATTATATTTGGCAGTGAACCCCTTGCCAAGTGCTTGTCACATATGCTGACTGCAGTGTTATCATTTGAACACATACCCGAGAAGGCAAAAAGGGGTATTATCGTATCTCTCCACAAGGGTAATAATAAACCCAAATATTTGTTTGATAATTATAGGGCCATTACTCTACTTCCTATTATTTATAAACTTATAGAGATGTTAATACTCCACAGAATGGAATCATACACACCAAAGTTAATTGAAGTTCACCCCTTGCAGCATGGATTTCAAAAAGGAGTAAGCTGCTTGATGGCTTCTTTCTTAGTGCACGAGTGCATTTCATACACTTCAGAAAGTAACAATAAATTATTCTCTTGCTTTCTGGATGTTTGGAAAGCATTCGACACAGTATGGATAAATGGCGTTCTGTACACTTTGATGGAGCGTGGTATTACTGGCCGAATATGGCGCATGTTACATCTTCTACTCTCTGGTGTAACTTGTCGCATAAAATTTAAAGATCGTCTTTCAGATGGTTTCGAAGTCAAACAAGGCACGAGACAAGGAGGTATTTTATCACCACTTCTGTACATGCTATTTAGAGATTCTCTCAACACCGAACTAGAAAAATGTGGAGCAGGTCTGATGATGTATTCACTAAACTGTAGTGCTCCAACCCTGGCCGATGACATGACTCTGTTATCTCTCACAGAATCAGGTCTTAAGTGTCTTATCAATATATGTGAAAAATACAGTAATAAATGGCGATATAGATACAATCCGTCCAAAACCGTTGTTGTAACATATAATGAAACCAAGACAGATTTTCTGAGGCACCAAAGACGGTGGAGTATCGGTGCTTCTCCTATCTCAGAACTAGAATGCGTAACCCACTTAGGAATCCCATTGCACAAGTTCAACTTCAACAAAGGCTTCGTGTCTGCCATCTGCAATAAAATAAGGAGCACATTCTTGATGTTGTCAAATGCTGGTTTGTATTCCTTGGGTATAACCCCAGTAAGTAGCTCCAAAATATACTCCTCAGTTGTGTTACCAAAAGGCCTATATGGCTGTGAACTGCTGTGTGGTATTAACCACACCGAATCTTTAACATTAGAAAAAACCCACAGATGGTGTCTTAAAACACTTCAAGGTGTTCCTGTCAGCACTAAAACAGATTTTGTTCACGGACTTTTAGGTATATATAGCTTAAATTGCACAGTTGATAAACGTAAACTCTCCCTTTTTGGGGCCCTCTGTAATTACAAAGGGAATAAAACAGCAAAACACGCCTTTATGCTAAGGCTTCACCAGTTTCACCTTAAACAGATATCAAATAATTATTCATTTATTGAAGAGATAAACAAAACACTTCAGCATTATGACGTCAGTGAGTACATGTCTGGATTTAGGAAACACAATACATTCCCCCCAAAACCTCTTTGGAAACAAATTATACGATACCAGGTAAACCAAAAATATCGCAGTGAATGGTTTGAGCGTATGAGCCACAGTGTTACGTACAATAGGTTTCTGAGTGTGCATAACAAGTTTGAAATGTCTTGTCTTTGGAAGACATGTAGAAAATACCCAGAAGATAAAAGAGCCTTCATTTTAGTTGCTAAACTTCTTACTAAGACGCACCAATCTGGTCCCTCAATCTGTACAAAATGCCATTGCTTCTTGTCAGACGAAGTTCAGCACGCCATTCTGGCCTGCAGCCACCTTAACAACATTCGGAATTCTGTCTGGTACTCCATCCTCGACATGTTTGGCGTGGCATGTTACATGTATTTGGACCAACTCGGCGAAGAAGCATGTCTGTCAGTGTTTCTGAGCTATGTTCCTGAACAGGTATTAGATCTTATTGACGATATTCCCAAATTTGTGCATTTCTTTGTTACATCCACAGCAAAGCTATGGAATACATTTACAGAAGATTAATGTAATAATACAAGTATATTACATATTCCTTATTAGTCTCACGATCATCATCCAATTATCTTGCCTGTTTATCACTTCCACAAAATGCCTCCATCAATCAGTTTACTTATTTAATTATTTCAGCCCCGAATTTTGTATGGTATCTTCAAGGACCTATCAGTGAATTAAAGAGTTTAAACCATAGTGAGATCGAACGATGGAACAATTACTATCTCCAAGTTGTCGCCCAGGGGCGGCAGCTTGGGAATAGTGGTTGTTGCACTCTTCGCACTCAGTTTTCGGATATTATACAACATAACGGAACAAGTCAGCTGTCCGCCATTTCGGCCTGGAGTGCTGAAATGGTTAAAGTCTTCATGAATAACTAATAACCTTAAAAGTCTACCATGGCTTTCTCACTCCAATACGGAAACAAGATGGTCAAGCCTTCATCGAGCGAGGGGGGGGGGGGGGGGCAGCCATAACTGCACTCTGAATCCACGACGGGCTTGGGGAGTCGGTTACAGCTGTTTCTTTCTACAGATCCGTGGTATTATAGGTGTACTATTGGGATTTGTGGCACTTAGTTCGGGGAACACTAGTTCACCACTTATAGCAACTCGCTTCCTTCCTGATTTATAGGGAGGTTCAGCTGTGACTAACGCCTTCAGCCCCAGTCAAAATACCCGATTGTGTAGATAAACTTGTATATACGTTGATATTATCTTGCTGTCATTTCTCGTTTCTTTGTTTATTTTCTTCTCTATTCGTTTTGTTCATACATTTTCTGTTTCGCATTTGTAATTATACTTGCTCTTCGATATCGGAGGAAAATAAAGGAATATATAACAAATAAACTAGAAGCTAATAATTCATTGTCTTCCAGAAAGATTATAAAAAAGATTTAGCAAGATACAAAAGATTAAGTAACAAATTAATGTTTTGATAAGAATCAGATCCAATGGACAAACTATTAATTCCGTTGACCCATAACAAAGGTCCGTGATCATAGTAGTTGCATATAAATTCCTTGTCTCGCCTGTGTTGTCAGACAGCGATTTAAACGAAATCGACGCACTGAATGAATCACAAATCTTTTTGAGACCAGGGCCCTGCGAAAATTCTACATTCAATTCGATGTCGATACCATACGTCCACCATACCATACAAAACCATACCATGTGACCCCTCGTTGGAACGAGCTCGTTCCAACGAGGGGTCACATGATATGGTTTGGTTGTTTTTTTTAAAGTTGAAAGTGCGGCGGGCCAAACGGCTGGATACAGCTGGAAATTTGGAAGATGCACGGGGGAGGGGGTGGCAGATGCCCCGAATTCACACCCTCCAAGATATTTACCAAAAAATTATTTCTATCCTTATACACAAAAATGTGTCTCGATAATCAGGCCAAAACTGTCTCCAAACATTTCTCCCTTTACCCGGGGTAACGATCATAATCGAGCAGTGCTTTTTCGAATACTTTATTCAATTAGATGTCGATACCATACGTCCACCATACCATACAAAACCATACCATACCATGTGACCCCTCGTTGGAACGAGCTCGACGAGTTCGTTCCAACGAGAGGTCACATGATATGGTTTGGTTGAAATTTTTTAAAAATAATATTTTTTCAACTGCTGAATTTGCATATTACGCGGGCGGATGCGGCCGATTCGTTGAGTAAAGGGTTAATTGTTGGGTAGATAGTGAATTTTGGCCAGAACGTTATCCTTAGTTTCAGTTTTTGAAAGCTTAACCAGTTAGTATTCACTTTCTTCAGATTCGCAGATCCCTATCTGAGTCCTACCAAAAGTATATTTTAGGTGCCAACTTTTTGTGCCAAAATGCTGTATTTGTTTTTTTTAAAGTTGAATGTGCGGCGGGCCAAACGGAGGGATACAACTGGAGATTTGGAAGATGCATGGGGGAGGGGGTGGCAGATGCCCCGAATTCACACCCTCCAAGATATTTACCGAAAAATTATTTCTATCCTTATACCATCCCACAAAAATGTGTCTCGATAATCAGGCCAAAACTGTCTCCAAACATTTCTCCCTTTACCCGGGGTAACGATCATAATCGAGCAGTGCTTTTTCGAATACTTTATTCCCAACAAGAAGAGAAAGGTATTGGGAGGGGATGGGAACGGGTGTCATATCCACCGAAAATCATCTTCGATACGCCCATGCATGTAATGTACGAACGATTCTGACTGTGAAATCCTTAATAGTTTTTATATACCTTAACTTCATACTACTTCCAGACAACACTTGGACAAGGTTAATTCTGGGACGGGCCCTCTTTCAAAAGTGTCGAGACACTGATGCAAATAACAGAGGCATTTGCCGCGAGCGGAAATCATGCATTCCAAAATTACAGTCGTTAGTCAAGTGCAGAGCTCTATTCACGATACGGTCCCCTGCTTAACTGTTGACACATGAGTCTGAACCGGGGGGGGGGGGGTAGTCCAAACATGTCCTGAAAGTCCGTATTTTAACTTTGGGGTTTGGTACGTCCTTTAAAAGGACGCACCAAAGCAAACGATTAAAATAAGTCTTTCAGGCCATGTTTGGACAGGGGGAGGGGCCAGGCCTAACCCAAGAATGCTGGACTCCAGGGCCAAAGCTATCCCCCCCCCCCCCCCAAGTTTCGGGTCCCGGGTTACTAACTGGGCTCCCAGCCTCTTCCCGGTTCTGTACTTGGGCAACAATTTCTTCAATAAATATTTTAATGTTTTTGCGTCACAAATATTGTTCCCGGGTCATAAACTACATTTTTAGGACAAAATTTAAAAAGTTTTTTTTTTTATAAACAGTAATTTATTTCACTTAAATGAAGAAGTTAAAATCTGAATGGTGAATTGGATGATTCAGAAAGTTTATTTACACATCCATTAAACTTTAAACCCTTGTATTCAACGGAATCGCCGCTATGATATAAATGATTCTATATTCAACGGATGATATACAAGAATGTAGGGAAAAAGCCCTCACGGAAAAAAACTCTCAAGAAAAAAACCCACGCAATTTTTGCATGGGTAGGAAAAAAACCCTCAAACAGTCCTGGAAATGAGACGCGTGCGAGTGCAATTGCTCCCGCCAGCACCCGTGTTCTCTATTTTACGGGGGCTAAAAAATGCACTCGTTGAAAAATATTGTGGAGCACTAATATACTGTGAGAGCATATAAATTTGTGTTGTTTTGAGAAAGCAGCACTCTGCAGCCAGTGGTAAGTCACTGTCATAATTCAGCAATTCCTTATACATATAGCCCATTGAACCCGATCGGCTGCTTTTCTGACCAGGAACATGATACGTCAAAGAGTGATTAAATGTTTGGGGTAGAGCATTCAATATTTTCAACGTGCAGCCCAGAGGCTGCACGTTGAAAATATTGCTTGGCCTACCCCAAATAATGAATATGGATTCTTCCAATTGACGCCACTGAACTGGCATGGACGCTACCACTAGAGTTCAAAGGGTTAAGGTTTCTAGTGTTTGGTGACTGCATTTCCTCAAAAATTCTTATACATTTTACGGGAGCAATTTACTCCCGTCTCTGAATTCACGGGAGCTTAAAACTGCACCCTTCAATTTTGTTCATGTCCAGCACAGCCTCAAATGAAAAAAAAGATAAAATTAATACTTTTTATTCACTATTTTTGAATTGTAAATCCTATTACATTATCAACGAAATATAAACATAATGTGAAATGTGATTAATAATTGCAAGAATTTCTATGACATAAAATAAATGAAATAAGAAAAAAAATGTGCAGCAAATGTGAAGTAAGCAGCCATCACTTAATTTGATACCAAACTCAAAAAAAAAACAAACTGTGAAGCAAATGTGAAGTAAACCATATGCGGAAATGTTCATTCAGCTAGTGTTTGCAGAATTTCGTGAGAAACTGTCTATTCACACTTTCTTGAGTTTGGTATCAAATCAAATCATGGGTACTATTAGCAGCCATGACTTAATTTGATACCAAATTCAATAAAATGTGAAGCAAATGTGAGGTGAACCTTGTGCGGAAATGTTAACGACTTATTTCTTTATCTACCATGCAACATTCATCTAGTGTTTGCAGAATTTCGTGTGAAACTGTCTATTCACATTTTCTTGAGTTTGGTATCAAATCAAATCATAGAAATATTTTGAACTTTCAAAAACGGATACTATATCCTGCACCTTTAACCCTTTACCTAACGTAACGGCCAAAACCGGCCAGCGCTACTCTCAAAAATCTCCAATTAATTTTCATTATTTTTTTCATTTTTTGTCTCAAAAACATAGGTTATGACCCCTCGTTGGAACGAGCTCGTCGAGCTCGTTCCAACGAGGGGTCATAACCTATGTTTTTGAGACAAAAAATGAAAAAAATTAATTATTCAAGAATTATTTTTGCAAGTGTCGTCTGCTTTTCATGTTAGGTAAAGGGTTAAGAAATTGTCACATATTTTTATTTTTTGTTGTGAATTCAACACATAAATTTCTTAATCTCTCCTGTAATTTCTTACAAGATTTGTTGATTCTTTTCTTAGGTGGTTCTCCAATTAAAATTAAACGCAATGTATCTCTTGCATTTGCATTATCTTGCTGAAATGCCAAAATAACTTTCCAAACAGAAGGATGGCTATGCCCAATTAGGTGCTGAAATGAATTGTTCCACCCCTCACATATATTATTTGTTCTTGGTTCATTATTCATTGTGGTTTCATGGACATTCCATATTTTAGGAGGAAACATGGGTGGAAGTTTTCTGATACGTACACTTGGAACTGAAGATTCTGACTCATTTCCAGCCCTACTGGTGACTTTCCTGTAGCCATCTGAAACATATGTTGCATCAAAATATAACACTAGATCAGCCAAAGCCTCTGGCGCATTCTCCTTATGCTAATTTCTGACCACCCTTATTATTTGCAATAAGCTCCATTGTTGTTCAATAATAACTGAAGAACGAACGATATGATTTCACGCGCCGAAGGCGCGCAGGGACGGTATGGGGAACAAGCCCCTTTCGACCCTCGTTGGCTGTATATTTGTCATGTCAGAGCGTGGTAGAGGAGGGAAATAGTAAAGGTGTTCAGCGGCGCCTGTGTCTCCTGCGGTTTTTCTTGGTAGGAGGCGGATGTATTGGAGAGATAGATGTTGGTGGCGTTGTTGGATCTGGAGGATTAGTAGGTTCCTTGGTAGTGAATGGCCTGATCCTAGCAGCTGTTTCTTCTTGAGATCTCCTGGGTTTTTTTAAATATATTGTGAGGATTGTCCTGAGTGAGTGTGCTGGGAATTTTCTGGATACATAGAAGCTATATTCGTCTTGGGCTTTGGCTCGGATGTTGTCATCTTCGATCTCCTCCCCAAGGAATACCTCCGCGGACTCTGGGAAGCTCTCCTCCTGGTCGGACTCCTGGTCCAAAGAAGCTGGAGAACCAAGAGCTGGAGGGGTGGAAGGTGCGTCATCTGAGACAGCTTCCTGCACCGTTGACAGAGCATCCTCCTCCATCTCCTCTTCAGATGAAGAGCCTGATGAGCTGGAGAATGAACTGTCACCTGACGACCCACAGTCCCCCGGACCCTCCTTCTGGAAGGGGGTACCGGGCTGGACAAGGGTTGTTCAGGGGTGACAGACGTTGCCCTTTTGACGCCCTCACTTGCCTCCTTCTCTTCCTTTTCCTTCTTCTTCTTCTCCAAGAACTCCGTCATTCGGCGGGCATCTCGTCGTCTGGCGGAGGGTCCCTTCTTTCTCGTCCTCTTCTTCTTCTTGGTGCCTGTGCTACTCCGGCGGCCTTCATCCTGCTTATCCGTGTCATTAGGAGGGTGACCAGTGTGAGGGGAAATCCCCTCACGAAAGGTGCTACCTCTCCGAGGACGACGGTTCAGATTCTCTGTCACAATCCACTGTCAGGTGAATTTTACCCTTGAGCACCTGGATACTCCAGGTGGTGGCAAGGGTAGTCTTCAATCTGACGAGTGTCTCTTGGATTACAAGTGGGAGCTCCATTGTCAAGTTGTTAGCACCTCGGAGTCCAAGGTGAAACGTGACCGAATGTGATGTGGATGTAACTGAAGAATTAAAATTAAACGCAATGTATCTCTTGCATTTGCATTATCTTGCTGAAATGCCAAAATAACTTTCCAAACAGAAGGATGGCTATGCCCAATTAGGTGCTGAAATGAATTGTTCCACCCCTCACATATATTATTTGTTCTTGGTTCATTATTCATTGTGGCTTCATGCACATTCCATATTTTAGGAGGAAACATGGGTGCAACACTCTAAATCGGTTGGGTTAAAAATCAACCCAAATCGACTGGGTTGAGTGAATATGAACCCAATTTGGGTTCATATCCACTCAACCCAGTCGATTTGGGTTGATTTTTAACCCAACCGATTTTAGACTGTGGAAGTTTTCTGATACGTTCACTTGGAACTGAAGATTCTGACTCATTTCCAGCCCTACTGATGACTTTCCTGTAGCCACCTGAAACATATGTTGCATCAAAATATGACACTAGATCAGCCAAAGCCTCTGGTGCATTCTCCTCATGCTAATTTCTGACCACCCTTATTATTTGCAATAAGCTCCATTGTTGTTCAATAATAACTGAAGAAAATTATTAAAGCTTCATTTATATAGAGACTGCCAGAGTGTTGTTTTAATATCAATGAGAACTTCCTCCTGTAAAAGTTGAAACAAACTGCAACATGTTAGAAACAATTTCTGCAAGCTTACTGCTCACTTTGCAAAACATCAATAACTTGTTATCTTTGTTTTCACAATAGCTCAAACAAATCAGCACAGGGCATTGTTTTGACGACAATTGCTCACAGATGGAACAAACTTAATTTAACGAAGCCCAAATCAAAGTTCAAGAAAAATCAACAAAAAAATTTTTTTTTTTCATTTGAGGTTTTTTTTCCTACCCATCCAAAAAAGGTGAGGGTTTTTTTCTTGAGGGGTCTTTTCTTGAAGGTTTTTTTCCGTAAGGGTTTTTTCCCGCACACCCTCCTACCGATATACAAGCCGGGACTTTTTTACCGCACCGTTTCGTTACGCTTCGAAAAGTTTCCAAATTTCGTTGCACAATCATCAACCGCCTGTCGCATTGTGTGAAAATGAAAACGTCCAAAGCAAAATAAAGTCGGTTCACAAAAAATTAGCCAAAAATGAGATAATATTTTTAAAAACCCCAATTATTTTCAACCAGAACATTAACCCAGTCCCGTGGCCGTCTCGTTTTGTTGATCCCATTATATCTAAATTGGTCAACTTTATTTCGGTAAATCTTCGTACATCTTGACAGGCTTCGAACTTCTTTTAAAAACGTTTCTCTGTACATATTTGTACTTATATTTTTCTAACATAAACAGCGATACGAATTTCAACAAACACTGGTTCCCAAAAGGTTGTTTTGATTTTTGATTGATCCATTTGATCAGTACAGCTTCAGTCAAAAACAAACCCTTCACCTTTGGGTTTAAATATCGGAATTAAAATTTGTTTATTTAAATGATTTTTAATGCATGGGATGTGTAATAAACACAGAACACTATGTGTGTTTGAATCGGTGGGTGTTTTACAGCCGCAGGCTCGAGCGAAATATGATTACGCTATTCCAACTCGTTATGTAAAACACCCACCGATTCAAACACACATCGTGTTCAGTCTATTTATTCCAACTTTTTTTTTGTTGTTGTTATTTTCTCTATATGCCGACAATTCGGCGCAGAGAACACAAAATAGGTAACAATAATGTAAATAATTCTGGGGAAGACAGGATGTTAACAATTATAAAGGACAAAATAAAAAAGGGGGAACGCAAAAGTGGGTGGGGGGGGGGGGGGTGAGAGACAGAGAGAGAGAAAGAGAGATAGACAGACATGAATGAACCATTAACATTTTCAGGTTAATTAAGAGTCGAATTATCACCGGAAATGATCAATTTGTTCTAAAAACGTATAATGAAAAGAAAATCTAGTGTTTTTAAGTGGATGCCGATCATTTCCAGCAATAATGCAACACGAATGCACCTTGAATCGATGCATTAATCCCACCAGCTGAATCAGATCACAAGACGCTTCCTGTATCGATCAAATCACTTCAAGGTTGAACCGAGTAGAATTATTGATAGGAATGATCAGATTCTTATAAAAAGGCGTATAATAAAAAGAAAATCTAGTGTTTTTGAGTAGCGCGAGCGAAAATAACCATTTGTCTCGGTCACTCATGAGATAATCTTCGGTATCCACTCAAAAACACCAGATATCCTCTATATATCTCATTTATTTTGAGGTTTTGTGCAATGCTGTAAATGAGAATATTATTTTAAAGTGGAATTTTATTGTCTAAGAAGAAAACGATGTATTTGAGACATTTCATTTATTATAAAACAGCTCGAAAATTTTCAGGAAGTATTTTTTCCTCATGATGCAACAATGAACAGAGCTCAAGATTTAATTGGTTAAATTCCGAGTTGCGTTGTGGGAAAAGTTTGAAGCTTGAAGTTGTGACAATTAACCCTTTGGTCCCTGGTGGAATCGTCCATGTCAGAGCAATGTCAGCATTTGGAAGAGTCCATCTTATTATTTGTGGCAGTGCAATTAATATTTTCAACGCGCAGCCTTGGGGCTGCACACCGAAAATGTTGATTGGTCAGCCCCACACATTCACTTAGCAGCCACCATACTCTATGAAATTATGACGTATCATGTACAGGGCCAAAAAGCGGCCTCTCGGGTCTAAAGTGTTAAATGTCATCGAGAAGTTGTCTACAACTTACTTGTTTTGCTTTTCACCCCAGGCTTGAGTCTCGGGATCATTCGCTCTTGGACTGAAAAACAGAAAAATAAGAGTTAGTTCATTCATGTCACAGTTGTTCCAAAAACGCAGCGTTCAGAAAATGTCATCCAGAGCTGAAGAGATGAACTGTGAACGCATAGTTTTTTCCCACCTCTTTTTGTTGTAATGGTTTCCATGTTAGGACTCCTAGCACACCAGAGGCTATAAGGAGAGAAAATGATGATTTCGCGCGCCGAAGGCGCGCAGGGACGGTATGGGGGACAAGCCTCTTTCGACCCTCTGTGACTGTATAGAATGGCTCTCACATGTCAAGGCGTGTTGAAGGAGGAAAAGGATCCGGTACTCGGCAGGTGTCTCCAGTAGTGTCCAGTTGTGGATGGGTGGTATGGAACTGTGAAACGCTTGTATCCCTCACTTATATCGACAGGAAATCAACTTTCGATGAAGTTACCTCGCTTAAAATTGTTAGACAGACGAGGAAGGTCCAATTAATCCTTTACCCAACGTAACAGCCAAACTCGGCCAGCGCTTTTCATAAAATTCACCATTCTATTTTTATTATATTTTTCAGTTTTCATCTCAAAACATAGCTTTAAACCCATCATTAGAACGAGCTCATTCCAATGAAGGGTCATAAGCTATGTTTTTAACGCAAAAATGAAAAATTATAGGTTTTCAAGAATTTTGTTTGCAAGTGCTCTCTACTTTGCGTGTTAGGTAAAGGGGTAAGAAGCAAGTAATTGTTATTAAAACACCTATAACATCAGTAGAAATAAAGCAAAGTTTCCTTTTGTTATTTTTAATAAACGAAAACAACTGGCAGCTCTCGGGGATATGGGAACAAATGGAGAAAAAAGCCGACTTTAAAAAAAAAAATACCCAAACAGTTTAAATGTTTGACTCTTATTTCTGTAGAGACCCATTCAAAAATAACAAAATGGTGTTTTCACCATCCTTTGATGTTCCATGAGTTTTTTATGTTAATTATATCAACCGCGTGCACATCGTGACATATAACACAGATAGAGGTGGCGGAAGCCCAATGAAAGTGGAGGGGCACAAATTTCAAGGCTACTCACTAAAAACTAAAGTGTTAAAACTGACACTTTCAAGGTGTTAAACCCATTCTAACTCTCAGGGTTTGATTTTAACACTCCAAGTGCAATGCTTTAAGCACTTAGACATGACAATCGTCAGACATCTGAAACTTGAATGGATGGCACTTCCCATGTGTCTAGCATTGGTGGTTCTTCCAGAATCGTCCATAATTTGATTTGCTCTTGATGGGTACATAATTAAAAGGACACAACGCAGATGACGCGGATCAGGCTCGAGAGTTCGAGCCTGATCCACGTCATCTGCGTTGTTTCCTTTTAAGTGTCGCGACATTACACTTGTCAAGTGGTATTATTGTAACACCTGTCAAGTTCTGGGATATCTACACTTGAACAAAAAAAGTGTAGTTTTTAACCCTTTACCCAACGTAACGGCCAAAGCCGGCCAGCGGTCTTCTCAAAAATCGCCAATTAATTTTCACAATTTTTTTTCATTTTGTGTCTCAAAAACATAGGTTATGACCCCTCATTGGAACGAGCTCGACGAGCTCGTTCCAATGAGGGGTCATAACCTATGTTTTTGAGACAAAAAATGAAAAAAATTAGTTATTCAAGAATTTTTTTTCCAATTGTCGTCTGCTTTTCATGTTAGGTAAAGGGTTAACACTTTAGTTTTTAGCATGTAAAGCGGCCATACACTATCAATATTATTGACAATAATATTGAGTAAATAATATTGATAATATATTTTTTGCCACAAACTACTCAATAGTTTCTTCAATATTTTCGGTCATTTCTTTGTCTGCCACCGCGCTGTAAACATGGATCCAGTTGTGGGTTTAGGCGTGGTACTGGCCCTGAGTAACGAAAAACAAAATAAAAAGAAATGGTGGACTAAACGATGGTTTTTAGAAAGACATACATTTGGTCATGGTGCTGTATGCTGCTTCCTTCTTAGAGAGGTTAGCATATTCAGTACTGGTAATTTTCCAGAGACATGGCAGCTCTTTGTATACTTCAATGCACTCTAGTATGAACTTTCGTTCATCCTCTTTGGTGTTCTTTGCCATGTTTACGCTACGGTGACTTCAGATTTAATGAAATATTGCGTAATATTATTGACGGAACCCACACACCATCAATATTATTGACAGTCGTAAAATATTGAAGAAAATATTTCAGAGATCTCAGATATTCGTTAACAATATTGATCAATCTTCAATATCTCCCACACACTGGCAATAATATTGTCAATACCGTTTATTGACAATATTATTGTCAATAATATTGATAGTGTATGGGCCGCTTAACATGGTTCATTCCAATGAGAGGAAAAGTTGCAATCATATATCGGTAAATGTACCGTGACAAACTACAGTGTCCTTTTTTAGATGAGCAACGCCGCGGTGTGGTCACTGGCCTGTTCATTTCACCCACTTCAGTCATCTTCCAACCTAGGGCTGGCCTTCGGGTTGGAAGATGGTCGAAGTAGAAGAAACGGAACGAATCGACCGAAGGTGGGACTGATTGGCCAAATGTTGTTTGAATTTACAAATACCATAGTACAGGAACGCCTGAAAATTGGCATGTTTTAATGTTTTAACTCATTGTGTTACCACGTAGCATGTTTGTGGAAAAAAAGTGGAGGATACGTGTCCCCTGTACCCACTGGTCCCGCCACCTCTGAATCAGGGACGTTTAGAGGTTTCCGCGGGGTGGGGGGGGGGGGGGTGGGTAAGATAGTCAATTTCCAACTGTGTGTGTTTGTGTGTGTGTGGGGGGGGGGGGGGGGGGGGGGGGTTCACTACCTAGAAAGACTTTGAACACGAAACCATGAAATGGGGCATAAAATTGATTTCTAGTAACTGAAATGCAAACACATTTACGATAGAATTATCAGATTATTATTATTTGGTATTATTCTGGGAACTGAATATGTGCTAAACAAATGCTCAAGCTGAGACCTTCGAACAATTCACACTGTCCTAACATTAAATCAGATCTTATGCAGGAATGATCAGTTTTCGATGATTCATCATTTTGCAACTGTGAATGATGGAATTAACTCAGGATAACGATTTTACATGATGTGAGTTTCTTGAAGTGCATTTCGAGGATTATTTTTAATTACGATAAGTAAACGTACTATAGAAATCTCGTACCGATTTACATCATGCATACTTATGAAGCTCGATACTGCGTACACTGTAGTTGTAGATAGTAACAGTTGGAATTTTTGCCGATTTGAAACCAAGTTGAAATTTAGGGAAGTAAAGGAGGCACCAGCATCACCAATGAAGCTCTAAAATCCAGATAGATAAAATTTCCAACTACGCATGACTTCCCTCCGAATTTCCAACTGTAGGAAATTTGGCCAGGATTGGTCAAATTTCCTATAGTTGGAAAAAGGCACACACACACACACACACACACACACACACTCTCCCCCCCCCCCCCTGTGCTCCGGTCGTTACACTTCCCACACTTCCCTGAAAGGATGAGGGGGGGGGGGGGTAACAATTGGGGGGGGTCCAAGTTAAGGGAAGGTCCCCGAACGCACCACAATGGTCTTTCATGCTTGATCTCTCGAAAAAGTGACTTTGATCAAGGCTACAAGCCAGTAGTAAGGTTGGTTATATGGAGTAAAATACTTACTTGCAGCAATCTGGCAAGCAACTTCCGTGTTTGCAATAGCGATAGCATCCATACAACAGAGCACCCACAATAAGTCCAGTTATAATCATCAAACAAATAAAGGCTATGACGTTGTCCTTCTTGTCCCAGAAGTTGTATCCACTTGGTGGCGCCACCGTCGTCGTTGTTGTAGTCGTTGTTTCCGTAAATATGGTAACAGTAGCGGTTGCTGTGTTTTTGCCGGTCGTTGGTTTATCTGTCGCGATGACGATTACTTCAAATTGGGTGCCAAATGGCACGTCGATTGGTATCGCAGTCTGCATTGCCGATCCGACAAACTTAAAGTATGGATGGGCTTCACTTTGCGTCCACACGTCGTATTTATCAAACTGGTTTGCAGCGCCGGCGTCGGCATCCGTTGCCGTCAGGGTCGCAACAGTTGTACCTACAGGAGTGCCGATGGCAATGGAGCTACCAACATAGTTGGTTTGTTTGAAAACTGGAGAATTGTCGTTCACATCGGTGATGCATATTGTAATCGTTGCTGACACGAACAGTCCAGCGGGATCAGCAATTTTTACCTTCAGTTCCTTACAAGGTTGACTGCTGATTGCTTTATCTTCGTAGTCAATTCCCACCTTTGTCGAAAGTGTGGCTGTAGAAGGTGACCCACTGGATGGAGTTAACGCGTAATAGTTTTGTCCTGAACTCGACTGCACAACCCAGCTGAGCTGGTCATTTGTATCTGGGTCTGTGACAGAAATTCCACTACTTCCCAAGTTAGTATTGGGCTGAAAAATAAATTTCAAACTGTTACACACTGCATTATATTTAGAAGTAGCAGACATTTTATTGTTATCTGAGTGGGTGATTAAAAAATACCAGGTACGTGTCTTGTCGCGCCTAGTAGAGTGGACAAAAAAGTGGAAAGAGATAGGGACTTGCAGCAGAGACGTAGTAACGCCTCTGCTGCATGTCCCTATCCCTTTCCACAAAAATACATTGGCCCAATACTAATTTCACACAACACAGGGCCCTTAAATGATTTCCAATATATGGGCTACACCCACTACAATTGCCTCATTTTCGGTCTTAGAGCACGAAATTTTGCAAAATTGTCTTGGGATGGTGGGGGGGGGGGGGGGGGGGGTGGGGGGGTGGGGGGGGGGGGGGGTAATCCTAACTAGGGCCCCTGGTCGTTGTCCTCTCTTCCCATTTCCCTTCATAATAATATAATAGTACAGAGAGGTGAGGCTTTTCATTCAAAAATTGAATTAAATCATTTCTTCCCCATACTCTATCGATTATTAAATAACGCAGAGCGAATTGTGGTCTGTCTGTCTGTCTGTCTGTCTGTCTGTCTGTCTGTCTGTCTGTCTGTCTGTCTGTCTGTCTGCCTGCCTGCCTGCCTGCCTGCCTGCCTGCCTGCCTGCCTGCCTGCTACCTGCCTGCCCTGTCTGTCTGTCTGTCTGTCTGTCTGTCTGTCTGTCTGTCTGTCTGTCTGTCTGTCTGTCTGTCTGTCTGTCTGTCTGTCTGTCTGTCTGTCTGTCTGTCTGTCTGTCTGTCTGTCTGTCTGTCTGTCTGTCTGTCTGTCTGTCTGTCTGTCTGTCTGTCTGTCTCTAACTGAGTCACTAGGGACGTAGCTAGGATTTCCTATAGGGGGGGACATACCTTTTTGCCAGGTCGATATATGCCACAAGCATATCCGAAGGCCATAGGCCTGAGGGTGGTGGTGGTTATGGCCCTCCTATTGGTGGGGCTTCGGGGTCTTTCCACCCCCCACCAATGGGAAGGTTATACCCACCCCACCACAGGCCAACGGTATCCCCCTCCCGTTAGTGGGTGTTCGGGATGGGGGACGAGGGCGAGAACATTTTCAAAATTCAATCCCCTGAGACTGAATCTGGTACCCTCAGGTGCTTTACCTTTCCTATTTTTGGGGGAGGGGGCACTGTAATTGCTGCCCTTCCCCTTTGGCTACGTCACTGAAAAAAACAAATAATAGAAACATCATTGCATTTACGTCAGTTGTTTTTTTTTTTTGGAGTGTAATACAACATAAGTTAACATTGGTGAATTATCTCCCTTTGATCCACTCGGCGCGCGAAGGCTTATAAATGTATGAAGGAACAGGGGTTGGTCCCTATTACGTTAGAGAGAGAAAGAGATATTCCCCGCAAAAATCCGCTTTCTGCAATAAATACGTACTATTATAGTTTTTTTAAAGAACGTGACGGGAATAAATTTTTAAAAATCTCGCTTCCGATTTAATAAATTAGTTCTCTTCTTTGTTCCTCCCTCTTTTTGAGACATTAAAGTCTGAAATATTCGACGGATGTTTGACGCATCGAATCTAATACCAGCGCAAAAAGTGAATTAAATTCGTCGGTGATGCGTCGACTATTTCAATTAGGTCTGAAACAGTCGACGGATTTTTGACGCGTTGAATCTAATACCAGCGCAAAAAATGAATTAAATTCGTCGGTGATGCGTCGACTATTTCAATTAGATGCCAGTAAGACGCATCACCGACGAGTCTCTGTCCAACTGAGACGAATCTCCGTCGGTGATGCGTCTGAAATACGTGTTTGAAATAGTCGACGGATTTTTGACGCGTAGAATCAAATACAAAGTGCGGAAACAAACGAGCACTACCGATCATCCCAATGCAAATCATATGGTAATGAGGAAAGCACATATCAGTCGCTTGAAATACCCATCTTACGTCATTTCAGTGTTGACTGGTCGAAGGCTTGATTCGAGATTTTTCAAAAGGACTGAAGCATCGATGAGAACGAAAATCAAAAATGATTGAATGTAGTCCGGTCGATCTAGGCGAAAAAAGGGCACCTACCCGGAAAAAAATTGCAACAAGCTAAATTTGGTATCGCTGGAAGAGGAGAATTCGCCCAACAACATATCCAAAATCCTCCGAAATCCGCTTTGGGGAATTTTTTTTATGGAGGTTTCAAAAAGGGCTAGTAGTTTGTACGAATTTCTATAGGATTGGGAAATCGATACGTTGCGTCAATTTTCTTTAGTCTTATTTTGTCAATAATATACTCATCAAATGCGGTCTGCGGCATGTCAAGGCGTCCATAATATAGTATAATTGTATTATGCTAGTACTACCCGTAGATGACAATTAACCCTTAAGCCCCCCATATAGCCCCAAACCGCCACTTTTATATTGCATTGAAGCAGGTGCTCCCTTGTGTAATCTTTTTTATTACTCTTGTGTGTAGACTGAATTTTCCCTGGCAGTGGTTCTACATCACTGCTGGCTACCTGTATAGGCAGCCAGCAGTGATGTAGAACCACTGCCAAGTCATCAATAACTATGTAAGCAGAAAAAGGCCATAAATACTTTAAAATTAATCTGAGGACTTAAGGGTTAATAAAGAGCGTTGTTTTTGTGTAATAAAGACCGTTGTTTTTTGGCGTTACAAGAACGCGTGTGGCAACTAGAACTTTGCAGTAGCACCCAGTCTTGTCCTGTCATCAGTTCATTTTTGTCTATGCTTCGTTTATGATACCTACCTTTCAAACTTCATCATTGCTTGTCATTTTTAATATATCATCGAGTTTACTATCCCCAAAGTGCATATTATCTGGTTGAACTGTTTTTTTTGTTTGCCTCCCGCTGAAACCTGACGGTGACAACGGACGCGGGTAGCATTTATTTGTATTTGTCCTGCAGTTTGGTACTTATTTGCATTGTACATGTATACTTCTTTTCTCATTTGTGTGTCATGGATCAAGATTGTTTTAACGAAGATAATTGTGTAATTTGCAGTAGGGACTTTAATGGCGACAAATCTATAAGAGGTTCATAGGTGAGTGCGAAAACAGTTGTAAACAAACAGCATCAGTCTTGCCTACAAACTACGTTGATAGTTTCAACTTTCGACGTTCGTGGTATTGTTGTTGCTTCGGGTAACGGAAGTTGGCAAAATATTCTAGCTCAGAAAAGCCTTGCATCTCTCTCTCTCTCTCTCTCTCTCTCTCTCTCTCTCTCTCTCTCTCTCTCGCGCGCGCGCTTGCTTTAATGTGTTCCCGTCTCACCGGATTCACAAAATTTGATTCGGACCCTCGATTTGCTGATTTGCTGAAGCTCACGTCAAATTCAGTTGTTTGTTTATTGGGGTTTTACGACAGTTTCAATTGCCAGTGTCCGGTAGTTTTATGCGTGTAAGGAGAGAACCACCGAGCAATCGATGAGTAACTACCGAACTCCTCAACGTGCTACCAGGATTAGCATGCGATTGAAGGCATGTGTACCATTGACGTGCCACACGCCTTTTTGCGTTTTTAGGTGGGGCATGAGGGCTAAACAGATCATGGCACGGATAAATGTGCTATTGGCAGGGATATTAGTGCTGGACATGAATCAAAAGCCGTTAATTTTATGGGGGTTTTTTCTGAGGGGAGAAGGAGGGGGTATTCCTCAGTGCTCAGCCTTTCCACTGGTCTTCAGACGGCTGATCAAAGTACAAGCATTAATCCTTTACCTAACATGAAAAGCAGACAACACTTGCAAAAAAAAATTCTTGAATAACTAATTTTTTTCATTTTTTGTCTCAAAAACATAGGTTATGACCCCTCGTTGGAACGAGCTCTACGAGCTCGTTCCAACGAGGGGTCATAACCTATGTTTTTGAGACAAAAAATGAAAATATTTTAAAAATTAATTGGCGATTTTTGAGAATAGCGCTGGCCGGTTTTGGCCGTTACGTTGGGTAAAGGGTTAACTCTGCAGCCTCCAATTTTCTCTAGTGTCATGAGTGACAATAAGCTGAATCAATAATTGTGATTTCTGCAGGGATGTGTTTTTCTTTCAGTCTGAACATGTTTGTGAACATTACTCGATACAAGAAGAACAAACGCCGCAAAAATATTTCAGTCAATCCAGGGAAGGTCGTGGTCAGGGGTGGGGGGGGGGGGGCAGATAATGCAGGGTGCATCCCGTTGCTTGAGTAGGAGCATGGTAGGTACATAGAGGATATCAAAATTACGGGGAGGGGGGGGGGGGGGGCAAGAGTAATACCTAAGGGGCGTACTGAATATGATTTGCAGCAGAGGTGTCCCCCGCTCTTGCGCCGTTGGGGTGGGCCCGGGGTGAGGTTTTTCCGGGAAAAATTTGAAATTCGAGACAAAAACAGCAGTTTCGTTGACTCTGAGTCCGCTTGAGTGCATGATTAGTTGATAAGTTGTGAAAGGCATGATTAATTAGGCCACATCACCACCAAATAGAATCCGAATAAATTATAAAATTATAAAACCGATTGCTTGCAACAACATGGCAAAATAGCAGCCAAGGTGAACTATTTGGTGCTGCACCATTTCAGTCTTGAGTACAATGGTTTCCTGTATGGAAACAACAAGAACATACGTGGGTACACATTAAAATGCCCCTCAAATATTGTCTGAAGTATGCGAACTTTCGAATGAATTAGAAACAAAAAAATAACCACGGAAGATATAAATTATGGAATAATTATTTTCCACAGGCGAACGAAGCATCCGTGTTTTGATATTTTGTTGTGACAATTGACGTGACATATAAGTGAAACTGTGTTCAACAGAAGGCAGAAATATTTGGAAATCCAGATGCTAATTTTACTTTCCCTGCTTTTCACGTATAAATTTGCTATTACGCACCACCCCCCCCCCCCCCCCCCTCCACTCAAACATTTTACAAGCATAATTATCTAGATTTTAAGATTTTTTGCCCGATGTTCCCTATATTAGGCATATGGATTAACATGGGGGTGGGGGGGGGGGATAACTGATTATTTTTTTCTTGGGGGCAGGTTCCACTGAGTCATGGTTGCAGTGTGCTGAGGCGTGTACCACATCGACAGAAATACGCCTTCAACCATTGCTAACCCTGCTTGTGCCGAGTTAGTAGCTCGTTCCGATCAGTGTTTCTCCGGGTTGTTCGTCTCATCCGTAAAACTGCCCGACACTGGTTTCAAAAGTGTCGGTGCGCCCCAGAAACAAATAAATAAATGTCGCGCACTGGGTGCAAAAACAAAATGACCGAAGGAACCAAAAGTATGCTGGTCGACCACGACTGGCTGATCAATTAGATTCGACGAGACGGTATATAGTAGTGTAGAATGGCCGATACGAGCGCACCAAAATTGGTGCACAAATCGTACCTCACCAAAAAACTTGGGTTTTGGATAAATTGCATTCGTCACGATCGAAATGTATAAATTTGTATGATGCGACACGTGTGCGTTCATATCGTCACCTTTTCCCAGTTTTCACAGTGTTTGCGGTAGACAAGGCATCGTGGGTTCAACGTTCAATTTCTCTAACGGTCAACGTGGATTTGACTAAAAGTTTGACGGAATTTATTAAAACTTTAAAAAATTCCTTGTCTTAAAAATTCACTTTTAATGTAGGTGCGCTCGCGACGGTTCGTGACTTTTAATAATTATTTATCATTTTTAAAAAAAAACACACACAAAATTTTAATATTTTATAAAATATTTTTTCAACAAAACGATAACAACAAAAAAATAATCAGTCATGGAATCGTCAGTACCTAAACAATGCGCATTAAAATTGAAGAGAGTCGAGAGATATTCGAAATTCGGTAGTAAAATGTATAGACTACAATCACACAACGCCATCGAATTGAAGGACGCGAAGACGAGTGGATAAGCCCATTGCCGATTAGCCATCTTTGACGTTAATGATATGCAAGGTCAGAGGTAGCTTCGGGTAAACACTTCGATCAGCCTGTCTGTCAAGACTGTCATACATGCGATAGAAACAACCAAAATGTTTCGCTTGAAACGAGAAAATGTGTATTTTCGATTTAATACTAATAAAGATAGAAAAAATAACACACTTTCAACACTTCATTTAATGGACAGGGCAAAATAATATTGATTTTTCAGTGAAATGAATACCGCAATGAACCCCTTCCCACAAGCGAAGGTGGACTCGGCATCATGGTTTGGTTTGTCTGCGTGAGTGAAAATGCAAACACTGGGTATCCAAACAACCAACCCATACAAATATTTTCAAGCACAACACACAGATGTTCCAGCTGGAAGAGGTTGGGGTGGAGAGGGGCGTGGTCCCTAAAAAGTGAATGAAAATTGTCTGCTAGTAGCAGTGTCGCGTGTCTGCTAATAATATTTTGTCCATATACATTACAAGTCAAAATGTGTTGAAGAATAACCATTACCGGTATAAACTATAGATGTAATGTTTCCTATACTAATAACACAAGAATCGGACATAAAAATATATGTATTTGATTTTATATTATTCAGTCTAAGTGGATTTGCCCTGTTACAATTTATGGGAGAGTGCCTATGGGCACTCTCCCATAAATTGTAACAAGGCAATAACATGTGAACAAAATTTTGACAACCAAAAAAACTCAGCACTCTACCAGTTAATAACTAGGTAGAGAGTACTGTGACGCCAGATGCAACAGAGGAACGAAAAGCGCGACACCCTTCCATTTGCTCACAGCCTTAACCCCCAATATCCCTACCCCCACCCCACAATAAAATATAGCACGAAATTTATATCACAGACCGCTAGAGGAATAGTTGAAGGCAGGCATTGAAATGTTTATACACATTGCCTGAAAATGTTGAAGCTACGGCGTAAATGCCCATCGAGGGTCGAAAGATGTCAAAATTCAGTAAATTTCGTTGCAGAAAGTCGAATTCTAAGGACAGTTTAGTACTCATGGTCCAAAGTACAAAGTTGAAAGGAGTTTGCAAATCAGACGTCAGATACTACAGATATGACGTAACCAATGACGGGTACCCATTTTACGTTTTTGTGTTTATCTATAGAATAAATAGGTACTAGGGTCTGTGATCAGATTTAAATCTCGAGTAGGAAAGGGGTTTAAGCACGAGGCTCTGCCGAGTGGTTAAAACCCTTATTGTACGTGTCGTTTAAATCTGATTACCGGCCCAAGAACCTATTTGTTTTATTTATGCCATTCTCTTAATAAATAATGAACTTTATCAATTAAAATGGAGAAAAAACGATATTTTTTATCGCAAACACATGGGTTTGTTTTGTTTACTTCTGCGCCGGTGGGCAGTACTTCCGGCTGCACGTGAATGCTTGATTGACAGCTTGACACATCGTGAAAGTTGATTGAATTTACTTTGCTTTTTCAGTCAATTATCAATGATTCTTAAATTTTTAGTTTAAATATTTAACACTTTACCTAACGAATCGCCCGCATCCGCCCGCGTAATATGCAAATTCAGCAGCTGAAAAAATATTATATTTTGAAAAGTTTCAACAAAACCATATCATGTGACCCCTCTTTGGAACGAGCTCGTCGAGCTCGTTCCAAAGAGGGGTCACATGATATGGTTTTGTTGACATTTTTTGAAAAAATTTAAAAAATGATACTTGAAATAATAAATTTTGAAATCGTCTGCGTTGGGAAAAAGGGTTAATTTATGCATTTTAAACTTAATAAGTCATTGCACGTAGTAGATAGTACCGCGAAACGTGGTATGTTTGAATGAAACATCGCTTCGTGTGAACGTATCGAAGTCGGTAAAGATGCAAGTAGTTCTTACTATAGGTGTAAATTTTTGAAACTGAATGCCCATTGAAAACTTTTTAACCGTAGTAGAAGCTTCACACCTGTAGTGGGGCTAAAATTTAACATAGGGCTTTTAACGGGTGGTGACGTAGGTGAGCATGATATCAAATCTCTTTTCAACTTCATTTCTAACATTTGGCATTTTGAAATTTGCTATTCGTTCGAAATTTGGAAATATAATAACATGAGACACGACATTTGGCATTTGGCGCCCAAACGGTATGGGCTTACCTCTCGGCGATGACCGTGCCTTGCTGACTGAAATCTGGAAAATTCATTTTGCGATTCAGGAGATAATCGTCTATTGTTGAGTTTGACATTCGGGAATTTGACGAGCTCCAAAGGGGCGAGTTAACAAATAGTTTTCCATAGTCAAGTCTCCGAATGTCCAACGAAACAAGAGACGTTTATCTCCATTGTAATTCCTGTCATCGTTAGAAGCGAAAAGTTCTCCAAACCCGTGTATGTGAGCAAACACAATAAAAAAAATGCCATTTTCGATCTCGATCTATTTGCCATGATCGAATTTACAAGGTGTACTTCGAAGCACGGACGCTGACCACCGTTGAGATAGGGAACAACTCCGGAGTGTGTTGGATCTGTGATATGAGCGGTTGAGCGCCCTTGCTAGCGCGAAGTGTGGATACAGTCATGTTCTAATTGACCCGCTTCCGGCAATTAGATCATGGTAAGAGTGAATTTACCTGAGATTACAGCACGGAACCGACCGACCCCCAGCCAATCAAATTGCGGGTTGAGAAAGAACAACGAGGTCGGATTTAACTGATGAATTACAATTCAAAATAATCTAGTTCGGTTCAATTCCCTTGCGAATGTAGGGTGTGCACATTCTTGAAAAGTCCTTGAATTTCAATCTTACTCCTTGAATGTTGAAAATTCAGAAAATGTACTTGAAAAGTGCTTGAAAATCCTTCTTACTCCTTGAAAGTCCTTGAATTTTTCCCTATATCATTTTTACCTGTGTAATAGTGGACAATTGAAACATCTCTTTTGCTCTTTTTTTGTTGAAAAACCAAATAAAACGAACACAAATAGTGGATAATCGATAAATGAGGAATTGAAGTTCAGGCATTATTTAACTGGGTGTCATTTGTAACCACCATTAGTTTGTTACAGAGTATATTAGAAGCACCGTTTTCCTGGAATTTAGAAGGATGAGGTAGAAGACATTTCTAACCCTTTACCCAATGTAACCACCAAAGACCGGCCTGTGCTATTCTCAAAAATGGCCAATTAATTTCAATTATTTTTTTCATTTTTGTATCAAAAACATAGGTTATGACCCCTCGTTGGAACAAGCTCATCGAGCTCGTTCCAATGAGGAGTCGTCGTCTATGTTTTTGAGACTAAAAATTAGTTATTCAAGAATTTTTTTGCAAGTGTCGTCTGCTTTCCATGTTAGGTAAAGGGTTAAAGTAGGTAAGGCTTCTAAAAATGGTTATATTCCAGATGTACATTTAAAAAAACATCCTTGGAAGATGCTGATATGTCATTGAAAAGTCCTTTAATTTTTGTGGTCCTTGACTGTAAGAACCCTGGAATGGCGTCACTTGTCACCAGCGACTTCAACATTGATGATGATACTTACGCTCGCAACTTCCGCTTCCGTTTTTGTAATTGTTCTTGTCAGGCCTGTACCGGTTGGTTTTTCATTTTCGTTGAGAAGAACCAAAGAGAATGCTCCTTCTTCCGTTGCAACTTCATTGGTTGCAGTATCAATGCACTTGACCCATAAATTGTATTGAGGTGCGAACTCGTAATTCAGTTCTGCAGAAGACAGCAATTTAATCTTCCCTGAAATTAAAAGGTAATCCTTTATCTTTTGACAGTGACATATCATGGGTGTCTTCGCAGATGATCTAATTTTTAAAACTGGAATCCAGTAAGAAAGTTAGATCATGTGGGATTTTCAAAGGGGTGTCTTCCCACTAGACCAATTCCCCTTAGACCAACTACATAGTGTTTCTGATTAAGGGTTGATTAAGGACAATTAGGAAAACAATTATTTATAAAAATCTGCCCAACATCTATAAAATATCGACAAGCCAGAAAATGAGCAGACTATCATCGGAAAAAAGAGGTCCCCAGAGGGTGAATTTGGTGATGCTACCCTGTACAGCAGGGTAGCATCACTAAATTTACCCTCTGTGAACCTCAACCTGAATCAAGGTCTCAAACATAATCAGAAGGAGGCACCCAGAGGATAAACTGGCCCACTGTATGGGATAGCATCAGCAAATTCACCCTTTGGGGACCTCATTATGCAAATGACAGACTGCTTATTTTCAGGCTTGGATATCAATAACATTAAATGCATTTATAAATATTTATAAATATATCAAATTATTGATATAGAATTATTTTAAAAGTAGAACACACCAGTTGGTCTCAGGGGAATTGGTCTTTTGTGAACTGGCCTTGTGGGAGTTGGTCTACAGGGAATTGGTCTAGTGGGAATAAACCTTTCAAGGATGACCAATTACTGGATTTACTGGGGAGAAAATTGGATGGTACCATCATTTAGCTTTTGGTGGAAGAAAATAACGATAAAAAGTAATGGTTGTATACTTTAATAAGCTACTTTTATTACACCCTAACGTCTAATTATAACAGGAATCGGTATAAAAAATAAATTGCATTTTCCCCTCACTAGTGAGATCAAACACCTCGGTGATTAACATTTCGTGTGAACTTGAAATTTACAAATGAATTTTCACAAGCGCAAAACAAAAGTTGTTCTCGCTCCACTAGTGAGTATAACAAAAAGTTGTTCTCGCTCCACTAGTGAGTATAACAAGACGTCATAATTACGTCATTTCGCCAACAGTCCAGAAAAAATATTTTGTGTCGATATACACAACATCCAATGTGATCTTTGTTAGCGGAAACAGCGATCAGCTGATTGTGTAAACAGATTTCTTCCGTGGTGTGGGCGTCGGTTTGAAACGTTTCAGTTGAAGCTTCAAATGAAAGGGGTATAATAAAAAGATTAATCTCATTCGTGAGTGAGAGAATTTGTATTTTCACTCGCAGCAAGCTGCTCATGAAAATACGAATTCTCTCACTCACTCATGAGATAAATCCCGGTATTCACAAGAAAACATTAGATATCCTCTATATATATAGACAATAAACATATAGTGTGTTTTTATATCTGTGTTATACAACGAGTTGAAATATGGTTTATTCTTTCGAGGCTTCGCCGAGAAAAAATAAACCATATTTCAACGAGTTGTATAACACAGATATAAAAACACACTATATGTTTATTGTTTTTATCTGATAACAAACAGACACCCGTCTCGTGCGTCTACCCGACTTATATATGCTTCCCACGGGCCCCCAAAGAAAACCAGTCTACGAGACAAAAGAAATAGGACAAGACGCATAGAGTTGTGTCCCTTACATTACAAAATCGATGACGGCGATTGTAAAGTGCGATTGCACTTCTTGCATCATGTAATTGCGCTGGAACAAAATAAATTTCAACTATTTTATTAACAGTAACAAAACGGTGTTTCAGTAGAGTTATTCTTTTTTTAACATAGTTCCAGTTTTCTTCCGTGTTTTATGCTGTAGTCCCAATATAACAAATAATTTTGCGTTTGTTTACAATTTTTACGAAGTGTTTTTTTTTTCAGGTAGAGCAGACGAACTTTTAATTAGCGCAGTTCCGCATGTACTTTTGATCGAGGCCGTGACTATAAATAGTTCGCAGTCGCCGCATACTAATTACTATTAACATTCAAGTAATTTCTACAATGTTTTGAAGCAAAATTTTAGGTTGCCTTTATTGAAGCAAAATAAATAAGAAATGACACCATCAGAGGATTTTGACAAAGTGCAATAAGCGTATAATTAAAACCTGCCCTGTGATATAACGATGTTTCATGAATGAATGAATGAAAATGGAATTGAAAGAGGTCAGAGGTCGTTCGCATAAATTATAATTATATACAACACCCGTTGTATATACTTCAAGTATATAGTACTATATACAACGGTTGTTATACTCTATGGTTATCAGATAAACTTCATTTTATGAATGAATGAACGAATATTACTCTCATTCCCCGAAAACATGCGCAATATTTGCTTTAACAAGTTGATTGACACGAGATCGACTTCGGAGTCTCATAGTGAGAATCCCCCCAAATCTTTTTTCCAATGCGGCTAAGCAAGCTAATTGGGGGGTAATTAGAAGGGTTGGTAAGGTCTTTGTCGGGTTTAGGTATCTTGATTCTTGGGTCACTTTCCAACATTTTGAGAAGTATGCACCGAAGAGACCGCAGTTTAGGAGTTTATCGACAAAGAGAACACATTTTATCGGCAACAAAATTTGAAATGGGAACCCGTGTTACTATTTCGTCCCCTGAGTTCCAATGTGTTCTATGTGCCTACTGGCACATATAACACATTGGAAATCGGGGGATGATTCTTAGCTATCGCTATCGGGCCTTCGGTCGAAGTTGGGTTCTTTGAAAATTGAGTTGTTATCTTGGACAAATTTATTTGCTTTTACCTTGCAAAATAGAAAAAAAAACAGAAAGGAATGAACAACATTTAAAGTATAAACACAAAACACCCCAAGAAACCAAAGAAGAGTAACCCAGTCAAACTTAGCGGTCCAGTGGGCATGTAAATTAGGCTATCTGGGAACAATGTTAATTACATGTAATCGGATTATAGCGATGGGGTAGAAGTGAGAAATTAGACTAATTGGGACTGAACCATATCATGTGTGTGTCCAGGAATCTACATTGGGATGAGTGGGTGCATACGAGTTTTGGGGGTCCAAGAAATTTTATGGTGAAGGCATATCACGAAATTTGAAGTCTTGAGTTGGGGAAAGGTATGGATGTGGTGCTACTCTCGCACTGGTGCGGCCGAGAGGTATATTTTTTTCAAAAATATTTGGAAAAATATATAAAAAATGGCACTATTTGGAGGTTTACAAGAATGTCACTTTTCACCAAATGTGGTTTGTCATCTGTAATTTCCTTAGTTGACTGACCATGCAGATGTAGAATTCAATATATTTAGGGAGCCAGTGTGGATTTCTTTTGGGGGAGGGAGAGAGTAAGGCTCCCGGCTCCCTCCCCCGTTACGCCGCTGGGGTATATTAAATTAAAAGTATATGTGACTCCAGAAGATGGAAATGTGTAATCTTGAGGACGTAGTAGGCCTATACCAGGAATACATTGAGGTTAGAATTCGGTGAGGTATTTACGGTTACCTTCAAAGACATCCCATTCGCAGTAATACCGTCAAGACTGTTTAAGGGTTAAGGGGAGTAGTATGTCAGGCACGTTTGAGGGAATATTTGGGGGACTTCGGTGGGGGACCTCGGAAGTGACGTCATGTCACGTGACCCAGTGGCGCCATGTTGTGTTGTCATGGTAACCCGCGTGAGCGGCCATGTTGTGACAGAAAAGCAATCGGCGTCGACAATGTCGTATACGACATTGTCGACGGCGATTGCTTTTCTGTGGCGAAGTCTATATGATTATGTACTTAAAGCTTGAGATCTATTATATTCATGTTTGTGGCATTTCTCAGTAAACGCCATGCATAATTTAGCTTACATTTAAATAGACCTTTGGCTCGACACTGGGAAACTAAGAAGCCTTCTCGAGTTAGTCGAGTAAACTTACGTCAAAGGGTGTTGGACCTGTGATAATGGTGAAGACTTGTAACAAGGGGTTGTAAACTAGTATTTTAAGACGATGACTTAAAACAGACGCCATAAAGAAGAAAATACCGGCGCCTTTTCTCCAACCATGCGACATTTTGTTGATTTATGCAGTACTAATGATTGTTGTGCTAATTGCATTGAAGGTGTCTGTGTGTGGATGGGTTGTGTTCCGCTAAGTAGATAGAGAGAGAGAGAGAGAGAGAGAGAGAGAGAGAGAGGTCATGGGAAAGGGGCGGATGGAGCAAAATGTTTATGATTGTTGACATCACACGTATGATGCCGAGTGGTTGTCTGGGTCGCAGAAAACGTACATGTCCCTTGAAAACACATGCTGAGTGGAAAAGTACCCGACTATGAACTCATCAATTCTGAAAGTGAGAGAACCCGCCAGGGGGACGTATTTTGAGGGAACCATGTCACTTGACATACATTCATGTAATCCGAGTAACCTCCAGACGTCATCTCCATGGTGATAAGCGCGCACGTGCTTCAAGGGTGTCAGGTTAGGGAAATGACCAATCTTAAATGACCAATCTTGGGGAGTTTTTTAAGCCGGGTGAGAATCTCTCGGAATTTCTCTCCAATAAATCCATGGTGGGATGGGGAGGGGCGCTATGTTATCCGGAGGGTATGTTTGCCGACACACGAATAGTTAGTCATTCTTCCAGGAAAGTAATATATCATAACCGCATGACCTCCCTTTTTTTTGGGGGGGGGGGGGGGGGTCAAATACCCCAATGTTTGCCTACTTTGAGTGAGTGAATCCCAGTTCTTGCATTATTTTCTCATTATAAAAAAATATCCTATTACTTATTTATTTTTCTGAAAGTTTTTCTAAAAGTTAAGATTGAACAAAACAGTGAAGGTGTTAGTGATGGTGGATGTAGTGGATGTGGTGGAGGAGGTTGGGAAGGTGAGAGTACAGAGTACAGATGGTGGAGGTGCTGGAGTCCCTTGAAGCAAGGATTACGAGGAGGAGGACCGGGGTAGGATGAGGAGGAAGAAGAGTTGGGACAAGGAGGAATGAAAGGGAGGGTAGAGGTTAGGATGAGGAGGAGACGCAAGGGATTTAGATATCGAGATGAATGTGGAAAGAAGGTTATGGGAAAATGTTATAAGAGTGTAGTACAGGGTGGTATGATAGTGTAGTGAAGGTTGTGGAGGTGGTGGAGGAGGTGGTGGATTTGGGATTACGTGTTTTGAAGGGGGGAGTCAATCGATGCAAAGATTAGGAGGAGGAGGGGAGGGGGAAGAGGGGAAGGGTGGTGGGGAGGGGCATGTGGACTAGGAGGAGGAGAGGGAGAGGGGTGGTGGCGTTGGAGAGAAGGCAATTGGATTAGGATCAGGACTGGTGTTGGAATTAGGATTGGGATTTGGATTATGTGTGGTGTTGTATCAGGCACTGGGCATTCTCAAGTATTCTTATTACTTCAGTTGTTTTCTTCTTTCTCTCTCTATCTACCCTTCCTTAACACACATATATATCTAATTTTTATTTTCTTCTTTCTCTCTCTATCTACCCTTCCTTAACACACATATATATCTAATTTTTATTTTCTTATTTCTCTCTCTATCTACCCTTCCTTAACACACATATATATCTAATTTTTATTTTCTTCTTTCTCTCTCTATCTACCCTTCCTTAACACACATGTATATCTAATTTTTATTTTCTTCTTTCTCTCTCTATCTACCCTTCCTTAACACACATATATATCTAATTTTTATTTTCTTCTTTCTCTCTCTATCTACCCTTCCTTAACACACATGTATATCTAATTTTTATTTTCTTCTTTCTCTCTCTATCTACCCTTCCTTAACACACATATATATCTAATTTTTATTTTCTTCTTTCTCTCTCTATCTACCCTTCCTTAACACACATATATATCTAATTTTTCTCTATCTGCCTCTCACTCAGACGGCTACCCACCATCTTCTAGCCTATGTAACCCTTTACCTAACATGAAAAGCAGACGACACTTGTAAAAACAAATTCTTGAATAACGAAAAAAGTTAAACGAACACGGTGCCAGCGTTTGGTGTTGAGAAATTCCAATCGACGCTGATCAAAGGAAGTGGAGCTTACATTTTCTTTGTTCTCTTGTCTCCAGGAAAAACGTTCCGATAGTACCCGTGTTTTGCCCCCAAACTCCAGTACTATGACTTTTAGAAGGTGTCGAATTAACTAATCACGGCTGAGTTACAAACGTGAGGCATAATAATAGTATTTTTGTTTGGTGAATGTGATTTTTACAGTAATTTGCAAGTTTAGATTCTTCCCAGGAAAACAATTAGCAAATCTCATCTTCTTGACCTTCCTATTGGTTGATTTTCTTTTGCAGCATATATACAGTACGTGGAGAGTGTATTATCACTAAATCACCCGCAGAGTGGAGATTCCACCCAAGCAATAATTGCATATTTGCTGCAAAGCATAACCAGCACAAGCAAAGTTTCAGCCAATGGACCTCCGGGTTAAACCCAGAGGTCCATTGGCTGAAACATTGCTTGTGTTTGTTGTCAATGTGTACACAATTTGAAAGTTATAGCTTGGGTGATAACTCCACTCTGCGGGTGATTTAGTTACAATCCCCTCTCCACGTACTGAAAATATACAATATAACAGTGAGAGCGTGATACTTGGTCGAAACACATTTGGTCGAATGCACATACATTTGGTCGAAGCGACACCTGGTCGAAACGATACTTGGTCGAACGGAAACTTCGCCGAATGGACAGTTGGTAGAATGGAAGTTGGTCGAAAGGACACTTCGTCGAAAGCACAGTTGGTAGAATTTTGATTTCTAAAAATTAGTCCATTTCTCAAAATTAAAATTCAAAGTTTTTAAAAAAAATTTCAACTTTTTTGTAAGCGTTACTGTATTTATTTTTCTTGACATGGAGTTGAAAGTGAGTTTGGTTCATTCTCTTCATGGTTCCATAAAGGTGAGAGTTTGGTTTTATCATAGAACGAACTGTTTCTGCATCATTCAATCGGCATATATGTGTTACAAAAACAAACAACAAAGCAAACTATTTTATTATATGCTAAACGATAGATTTTCGAAGCAATTGCGGAAAGATAGAAATCGTATTCCCCACTGTGAAGAAATAAAAAATTTTCACTTTCACGGTATCAATCAAAATGGCGGCTTTCAAAGCATCACTTCAAGGTGAATACGAGTCAAATTATCACTGGAAATGATCAATTTGTTCTAGAAACGTATAATGAAAAGTAAATCTAGTGTTTTTGAGTGGATATCAGTCATATCCAGCAGTAATTCAACACATATTCACATTGAATTGATGCATGAAACCCGCTAGTCCACACATGACCTGAAAGTCCTTAACCCTTTACCCAACGTAACGGCCAAAACCGGCCAGCGATATTCTCAAAAATTGCCAATTAATTTTCATTATTTTTTTCATTTTTTGTCTCAAAAACATAGGTTATGACCCCTCGTTGGAACGAGCTCGTCGAGCTCATTCCAACGAGGGGTCATAACCTATGTTTTTGAGACAAAAAATGAAAAAAATTAGTTATTCAAGAATGTTTTTTTGCAAGTGTCGTCTGCTTTTCATGTTAGGTAAAGGGTTAATATAAGTTTTGGTTTGGTACGTCCTTTGAAATGACGTACCAAACCAAAAACCTCTATTACGGACGTTCAGGTCATGTTTGGACTAGAAACCTGCCAACTGAATCAGATCGCAAGACGCTATTTGTTCCGAGTATCGAGCAAATCACTTCCGCGTATCAATGATTCAATGCGCTGTTTGCTTTCATGCATCAATTCATGGTTGAAACGAGTGGAATTATCAGATTCTTATAAAAAGCATATAATAAAAAAGAAAATCTAGTGCTTTTGAGTGGATACTGAAAATTATCTCACTTGTGACCGAGACAAATGATTATTTTCGCTCGCGTAAGCCCTCACAAAAAATAAACATATATATCTTACCTCCTACAAGTATCTGGGAATTTCAATGGTTCAAAGACGTCACATGCAGACTGCATATAAAACCATATACTGCCTGTCAACTTCAATATACGCTGACAGCTATGGGTAATCTCCCCTTTGTTCATTGATTATTTAAAATGGCGGCAGCCGATAAACGCTTCAAGTTGAAAGATTGATTGTTGGAAGCCCATATTTGGGCTGAAGAGCAGGTTAGGCAGCTTAAAAGGCTTCATATTCTGTGGATGTGTGTCATGTTACGTTCGAAATGAAACTGTTTGGCATGTATGAATTTGCATTGGTACAATTTATGGGAGAATGCCTGTAGGCACTCTCCCATAAATTGTAACAAGGCAAAGACACGTGAACACATTGTGAGAATTCTCTCATTTAATTTTGATCGCTGTTGTTATTAGTTCTATGCATCGATGCAGCAGTCGTTAAGATATATTCGTTTCACAGTTTGTTAGTGGCGTAATATGATATATATGGTGTCAGTTAATTTCATATTGGACGAGAGCGAAGCTCGAGTCCAATATGGAATTAACTGACACCATATATACGACATTAGGCCACCAACAAACTGTGTAACCAATAGTATCGGTCACTGATGAGATAAGTTTCGATATCCACTCAAAAACACTAGATATCCCAGGGGGTGGGGGCACCAACAATTTGCAAGACGTGACGTGGGTGTGGGTGGGTCTCTTGAGTGCGCCAAAAATGTGCATTTCCAACTTGCGCAATTTTCTGAATTTTTAAAAAATATATCAGCTAATATATACCATCATTTGTGTTTCAAACCTTAAAGACGAAGTTGTACATCGCACTCTTAGAATAAATACAACATCAGGAGGCTTTATATGTGAGAATATTGGGCTTAATCTGGGGAAAATGTCACACGTTAGTAGGGGGTGGGTGTCTTGTTCGAAATATAGAAAATGTGCAGACAACATTTTGGGAAAATTCTCTCTGATGCACTAAATTCAACCCAAGTTATTTATTTATTAATTTATTTATTTATTTATTGGTGTTTAACAACACTTTAACAACCAGGGTCATATCGTGTCGGTGACAGGTTTACGGGTGGAGGAAGCCAGAGTACCCAGAGAGAACCACCAAGCAACGACGAGCAGCTGTCAGCTCTTCAACATCATAACCCACGACTGTACTACACACTGCACAGCGGAACTGCGTACTACACAGCACAGACAGGGTTAGACTGGCTGAAGACATATGCACCTCGGCGTGCAGTACGTCTCAGCACACAGTGACATCGTGCCCCCACGTGGGTAATTGGGATAAGTTTATTTTGGATTTTCATGGGAGAGTTGGTGGGGGGGGGGGGGGGTGTCTGAGAACGGTAGTAGAAAATTTGCACGTAGCGGGTGGGTGGGTGGGTGTAAAAAGGAGCCGAATAAAAAATAGGACGTCACGCCTTGCAAATTTTTAGTGCCGGATATCCTCTATATATTTCTTTCTTTCTGGTTTTTATATTTTTCGTTATTTACTGCACATGCTAGTTCAGGAAAAGTAGAAAATAAAAAAAAACAATCTTTATAAAGTTGTTTTTATTTTCTAGAGCCCCAAAACATAAATTATGTTGCAAGTAAAGTTATTTGTGTAAAGTATATATATTTCCCATTCATATTCCCCAATCACTGAACAATGTTTAGCCAAAAAAAATAAATTATCCCCAATAAAACTTTTCAAACAACTTTCGTCGAACATTCGACAAAAATTGTATTCGACCAAATGTCCATTTGACCAGGTGTCCATTCGACGGAGTGTCCATTCGACCAAAAGTTCATTCGACCAAATGATCATTGGACGACGTGTCCAATCGACGAAGTGTCTTTCGATGAAGTGTCCTGAAGCCATAACAATAAGACAGGTTTCAGACGAACACGCTGCAAGGAAATTGCGTAGCCTAAAAGGTTGTCTTCCTGCCATTCCCTTTTGAGGAAAAGAATATTCATGGCAGCACGGTTTGTGATGTTGACACATTGGGGTTAGTGGTTGGACCTCTTTTTGAAAAAATACTAGTATGTAGTGAATAGTATTCGGTTTGTGCAGGAAACGCCACCAATGCAAGAGACAGCAGATCATCCCCTCAACAAGCTCGTGTATCACTGAAGCAATACAATGCCCCACCGGACTAATGAGCATTAATAATTATACAAATGTTATAACCTAGATTTGATCAGCATGAATTCTGTTGAAGTGTTTCCAAAAAAGTCCGGAAAACTGATATTTTGGTGCTTTTCCATATTTCAAAGGGCCATAACTCACACAAGAATAATGCAATCAGCATGAAACTCAAACTTGATCTGTACGCCACTGTTCTATCGTCAGTTACCAAGAAAGAAATCATTCGATTGAAGCATTTCCAAAAAAGAAATCCGGAAAACTAAAGTGTGACTGACAGACTGACTGACAGACTGACGGATGGACAGAGTGAAAATGAAACTTGATCTGTAAGTCATCGTTATATAGTAGGTTACCAAAAATAAAATCATTCCGTTGAAGCGTTTCCAAAAAAAGTCCGGAAAACTGATATTTTGGTGCTTTTCCATATTTCCAAGGGCCATAACTCACACAAGAATAATGCAATCAGCATGAAACTCAAACTTGATCTGTAAGTCTCCGTTCTATAGTAGGTTACCAAAAATGAAATCATTCCGTTGAAGCGTTTCCAAAAAAAGTCCGGAAAACTGATATTTTGGCGCTTTTCCATATTTCCAAGTGCCATAACTCACACACAAATAATGCATTCAGCATGAAACTCAAAATTGATCTGTAAGTCGTCGTTCTATAGTAGTTTACCAAAAATGAAATCATTCCGTTGAAGCGTTTCCAAAAAAAGTCCGGAAAACTGATATTTTGGTGCTTTTCCATATTTCAAAGGGCCATAACTCACACAAGAATAATGCAATCATCATGAAACTCAATCTTCATCTGCAAGTCATCGTTCTATAGTAGTTTACCAAAAATAAAATCATTCGGTTGAAGCATTTCCAAAAAAGGTCCAGAAAACTAAAGTGTGACTGACAGACTGACGGACTGACAGACTGACGGATGGACAGAGTGCAAACCTATAGTCCCCTCCGGCGATGCCGGTAGGGGAATAAAAATAGAATACAGGAGCGTCGATGAGCCGCCAGTGCGCGGATCGTTGAATAGCCCCCCCCCCCCCCCTCCCCCTCACGGGCCGAAAACTCCCCGCCAGTTCGTGCGGCCTACATTCACGAGTTATAGAATCTCCTAGGGTGGAGAATCCCCCACTGATACCTCTTCAGCGTTCCCCCCACTGTACAAAGAGGTAGACAAGGAATACGAATTGTCAGTTGGTACAAGAATTAATAATTGATACAATAAACAACGTTCGGTGAGGGCTATAGTTTCTATCATTCTCACGAAGGCAAAGGAACGACAGGATCTATTACAGACGTTTGCTGTTATAGAAATATGCTGATGGCTGTTTTATGTTACTAATAGCAATCTGGACACCATGATTATATGGGGGCGCGGTGACTCAGCAGGTAGAGGACCTCGATTCGAATCCCACCTGTGGCAACCAGGTTGTGTCCTTGTGCAAGACACTTTACACCCATTGCCCACTTTGGGGGCACAGTGGCGTTGTGTACTAAGAACGTACTTCACGTCGATGGTGCACTTGTCTTCAGCCAATGCCAACCTTGTTTGTGTGTAGTTAGTATGTTGGGGAGCTGACAGCTGCTGGCCGTTGTTCGGTGGTTCTCTCCGGGTACTTCGGTTTCCCCCACCCGTAAAACTGACGTGGGCATGATTAGCCATTGTGCAGATGTATGGGACCTTCAAAACCAATAAATAATTGGAAACGACAGTGTCTGTATTATATTTCGCGATGGCACACGCTCGTTGTGATGAACAGAAAGGGGTTACAGAACATCAATAGATGGTGAAAACACCATTTTCTTATTTTAAAGGGGATTTCAATAGATAATATTTGTCAAACATTCAAACTGGTAGGAAAAACATGTAAACATTCAGATTGCGTATTTTAACCCATTTACCCAACGAATCGCCCGCATCCGCCCGCGTAATATGCAAATTCAGCAGTTGAAAAAATATTATTTTTCAAAAAATTTCAACAAAACCATATCATGTGACCCGACGAGCTTGTTCCAACGAGGGGTCACATGATATGGTTTTGTTGAAATTTTTTGAAAAATTTGAAAAAATGATATTTAAAATAATAAATTTTGATGTCGTCTGCATTGGGTAAAGGGTTTTAATACCACTCTGCAGGAAAATGTCTGATGCGCACATCGATGATACCAATTTGCCAACAGTTGGAATGTTCTTTGTATGAAATTCCTATACTCTTATCGTTAACCCTTTACCTAACATGAAAAGCAGACGACACTTGCAAACTAAACTCTTGAATAACTATTTTTTTTCCAATTTTTGTCCCCAAAACATAGGTTATGACACCTCATTGGAACGAGCTCGACGAGCTCGGTCCAAAGAGGGGCCATAACCTATGTTTTTGAGGAAAAAAATGAAAAAATAATGAAAGTATTGGCGATTTTTGTAAATAGCGCTGGCCAGTTTGGGCCGTTACGTTAGGTAAAGGGTTACATTTTCTAACAGCGCTCTAGGAAATTGAGGGGAGCTACCTTTTTTCCAAAAACGAAAATTGTCAGTCATGTGACGATTAATATTGAATCAGTTTGAAAATCGCCTGAAATGTGTTGCATCCTGCGAATCAAACATTTTCTATTCGAATCGAATCTCGAAGCGAATCGGGTCTATTATTCGAAATTGAATCTCGAATCCAACCCTGAACGTCTTGAATATGGCCGATAAGGGTAGGGGGACTTTAAACCTGATTGTTCCGACTGTGACGGCTTTTCACTTACTGAGTCAGGGGGTTTACATTTCGCAGCTTTCACAAAAGCATCATTCAGAATAGTATATGGGGAAGTACAGTGAAACCCTGTCAATTGAATAGTCACTTTGCCAATGGAAATTATTCAGTTAAAAAGAGTATTCAGTTAACAGGGGCCGTGTCACTATTCTGTATTCTAGAGATAAACTTTATATTTATTCTATTATATCTTGTTTGACAGAGCTCCATGAGCTCTGTCAAACAAGACATAATAGATTAAATACCTGTATTGGATGTACTGAGGCCAAATAGTAATTTCTCGACAAGTTTCAAGATTTTGTATTCAGTTAAGAGGAGTTTACTCAATAAACTATATTCAATTAATAGGCAAAATTGGTACTGGAGGTATGGTAAATGGTTTTGCGTTTGGAAATTATATTAAATTAACAGGGTTATTCAGTTAAAACATATCCAATTAAGTGGGCTCCACTGCAGTAAGCAATTTACTAGCATAATTTGCGAATGGGACTTGAGCATCTAATGTTATTGTACGCACGTATCTCTCCTCCTGTTACGTTTGGGGGCTTGTCCGATCCTCAGCAGTAGGTGGCAGTGCGGGTGTTTCCATCGCGCTGAGGGAGAAACCTGGGTGAGATTCACATGTGGTGAATCTCAAAAGAAGGGGAGAGTAGTGTAGCGGTCGAGGTATAAAGACAATTTTTTTTTATTAGGGTTTTACGACACATTAACAGCCAGGGTTATATCATGTCGGTGACAGTTTTACGGGTGGAGGAAGCCGGAGTACCCGGAGAGAACCACCGAGCATCGACGAGCAGCTATCAGCTCTCCAACATCGTAACTCTGAACTCTGCACCGCGGCACAGACAGGGTTATATTGGTTGAAGACATGCGCACCTTCGACGTGCAGTACGCCTTAGTACACAGCGTCATCGTGCCCCCATGTAGGCAATCAGAGTTAAGTGCCTTGCCCAAGGACATAACGCGGTAGCACGAGTCAGTCGCTGAAATTGTCACCCATCCAACTACTAAACCGCGCTCGACGATGCTCAACTTCGGTGATCTGGCGAGAACCGGTTACAGCGACGCCACCGCGCCCCTTGTAAAGACCACTTACCAACCAATGTGGTTGGTCCGGATCTCTTAGTCTCGTGGTAAATGGGTCGCTTTGTGTGCAAGAGGTCCACGGTTCGAACCCCGGCTCCCACACTTATTTCTCCCCCTGTTTCACATGCAGAAAACTTACCGTCAGGCTGTGCTTCTATCAGGTTTGTTATGTAAGTGAACTCGTAGGTATAATTAAATCTGTAGGTTCCCGAACCTCCTGTGCAGTGGGGTTGAAACTCTCCAATCACTTGACCGTTGAAGGTTTTGTCATTTTCTGTAATTTTCTTAATTATTTTCTCTGGTTTCATGATAGGCGCTAAAACGATAATAAAAACAAACGTGAACAATAATGATGAATTCTGAAAATAAGAAGCGTGCGAGTGTAATTGCTCCTGTCAGCACCCGTGATTTCCATTTTACGGGAGCTAAAAATGCACCCGTTGAAAAATATTGTGGAGCACTAATATACTGTAAGGGCATATAAATGTGTGTTGTTTTGAGAAAGCAGCACACTGTGGCCAGTGGCAAGTTACTGTCATAATTCAGCAATTCCTTATACATTTAACCCCTTGAACTCTAGTGGTATTGTCTATGCCAGTTCAGGCCCGTCGGAACGAAATTTATATTGGGGGGGGGGGGGGCTGATATTGCTAATTTGGGTGAACTGGCTGATACTAAATGGGTATGGGGTATCCAGATGCCGAAGGCATCTGGCGCGAGTGCTGAAGGCACGAGCTTTTTGAGGGGGGAGGGAGGGGAGGGGGGGTTACTCCCCCAGAAATTTTTTTGAAAAGGGCAATCAAAGGAAGCATTCTGGTAGCTTTTGAAGCAAAAACCTCTTGATTTTTTTAAACGGCAAAAGTTGTTTTTTTAACAAAATGTTTCCAATGTTTCCAATAGAACCCCATAACATTTGGGGACGGTTCTCACACCGGGCTCACCTGCAGGCCGTGTCCGTATTCCGTCATGCTAAAAAACAGTCAGGCCTTATGGTGGATTCATTAGTTTTATCATTACGCCAACGGTTGTCGTGGTCTTCTGAGCTGCCAAAGGAATTGCTCAAAACGTTTGCACATCAACATATGCAGGTGCATGTTATACATTCAGTGACACGTTCATAATTCTAATCCAGGGGCGTAGTAAGCTAATTTTATTGGGGGGGGGGGGTGGGGAGGGGTAGGACCTATAGTCCCATGACGCGACGCGTCATCCGAGCGGCGAGTGGGGGTGAACACGAGAGGAGATATCCTCCGTCTCGTCGGTGGGGGGTCCGGAGGCCTCCCCCGGGAAACTTTTCGAATTTAAGATGTAAAAACATGCATTCTGGTTGATTCTGAGCAAATAAATCGTATATTCCTATGACGCGAAGCGTCATCCGAACCGCGAAAAGGCGAGTGGGGGTGAGCACGAGAGGGGGTACCTCCCCGTCTCGTTGGTGGGTGTCCGGGGGGCCTCCCCCGGGAAATTTTTTTAATTTAAGATGTACAAATATGCATTCTGAGTGATTCTGAGCAAATACATCGTCAATAAGGAAATACGTCAGCTCTCTGATCAATTCAGCATGATTTCCGAGCAGAATGACAGGAATAGTGAACATGCAATGAATTACCCTGTGGTTGGTTGGGGTTTAACATCGCTTTCCACAATTAGGCGAAAACATGACTGTCAGTTTTATTGGTGGAAGAAAGCCCACATGGAACCCACTCAATCCAGTAATCATTAACAGTAATGTCGGAATATGGTAACCAGTGGGCATCCCGTGTGGAGAAACCACCAACCCAGCCCAGTAAAGCCTACTTTTGACAAATTTGTGGGGGTGGGGGAAATATTTCCCTTACCCCCCCCCCCCCCCACCCCCCACCCCCCAACCGGTTCCTACGCCACTGTTCTAATCTGAGTTCAATAATGTAATGTCCAGTTTTATTCAGGTTACATCGGTTGCTCCCATCATGGATAAACTAACGACGAAATATGAGCAAATTATTGGGGGGGGGGGGGGGCTGCAGCCCCCCCCCCCCCCAGCCCCCCCGGTTCCGACGGGCCTGCAGTTCAATGGCAGCAATTAGAAGAGTCCATATTCATTATTTGGGGTAGACAAATCAATATTTTCAACGTGCAGCCTCGGGGCTGCACGTTGAAAATGCTGATTGGTCTTCCCCACACATTTACTAAACAGCCATGCTATTTAATGAGATTGGTGTACCAAGCTACTATGGGTATATTTTATTTATGGCATGATCGTCAGAAGCTTAAGAGTCGCTATTATTTTTTCTCGATTTTACTGAGCAGCAGACGTACATACGCGGGAATCTGTTTTTGTTTACAGGAGCATCGGTGGGCGGTACTTCCGCTGTCAGTTTTATCACAGAAACGAAATGGAAAAAGAAACCGATCCTTTTTTCCTTTTAATAACATAATAACGTACTATTCGAGTTACGGATGCTTTATTAACACGAGACAATGCATGGTTGTTAATTTTTGGCATCTTATGAGGTAAACCCATTTAAAAACGTAATAAATAATTGCCACTTTCATTTCACTCTTCGCGAGGCAACGTGTGATAAATTTAGACAAGTTTGCATTCAGATCGACATTACCCAAGGTCAATTTGGATGTAGTTCTAATGTAAGTGTAAATGTTTACCATTGAAATCCCATTGCTGGCGGGTCCACCGCGGTTGGTGTTTAAAACATTTATGTCATAGGCTTTTCATATATAGTAGAACAGGTATTCATGGTATAAAATTGTATTTCTTATATGCTAGGCTGTGAATTATCGCCAATAATCGAAAAGATATTTCTCGATATATATCGACTCGATAGATATCGAGACATATTCCTCAGTAGCTTCCTAAATGACGTCACGTTTCGCCGCATTACGTCGTCTTAAAGGAACGATCAGCTGATCCTTGTTATTGTTTTGAAACGTACTTTGGTTCGAATTGGCTGAATATTGTACAATAAAATGTCTCGTAGCATATAATAAAAAAGAAAATCTACTCTATTTAAGTCAGTATCTGGAATTATTATCTCATGAGTGTGGACCTGAAAGTTTTATTTTTCTGGAACGCTTGCACGAATGAAAAATAATATTTTCATGTCCACACGATGATTTGTTTTTCAGTAGCTTCCTGAATGACGTCACGCTTCGGCGCATAACGTCGCCTTGAAGGAACGATCAGGGGGTCTTTGTTATTATCTTGAAATTGTTTGCCGTCGAATTGGGCTGAATATTGCAGAGTAAAATATCCCATAGCATATAATAAAAAGAAAATCTTCGCTATTTCAGTGAATATGGGGAATTATTTTTTTTTTATTTTTAAAGAGCGTTTTAAAGCCTTTAACTGTAGGTACCTGCAGTTCAGAATAAACCCAAATATAGGTTTCTTGCACTCTGCCAGTTAAGCAGCCTTTCTTGTGTCTTAGACTTTTGCCGTGAGAGGCTATATATATTTCAATTCCATGCAATATATGAATACTTCGTCGCCTGAGTGCTAGAATGTCCTATGTCCCCTATGGGACATAGGACATTCTTGCACTCAGACGACGACTTGTTAATGATTAAAAAACAGCTTCCCAAGCATTTTTTAAATAGCCGAGCGCTCGGTTAGCCATCTCGAACCCACGTGAACGATCAGTGGGTTAGAGTTATTTTTGAAATTTTGCACTCTGCTTAGTTGTTGAAGATCCATACCAGACCTCTTGAACAGAAAATTACTCACAGAATCTTGAAAATATTCAAATTGCTGCTGCCCGCGTTATCACTGGTGCCAGTAGAATCTTATTATATACAGAAACTGGTTGGGAATCAACAAGGCGGGAAAACATAAGCTAATGCAGACAATGCCCGATTTCACGTGGCGCGTATCTATCGTGACTTTCTTGAGGAGCAGAGCATCGAACTTTTTCTATGCCCCCCCCACTTTCGCCAGATTTGTCGCCAGTCGAGCATCTTTGGGATCAACTGGACCATCGGGTACATCTTGATGATTTTCGGGCGATTTACATAATGTTGTAAGGCAGGAGTGGAACACAATGCCACAGGGTGACATCCAGAGACGTATCAGGACCACGCGCCGTCGATATCTTGCCAACCAAGTGGCAAACGGTGGACATACACGCAATTGACTGCATGTGTGAACTTTTTATTTCACCCATGTTTGAATTGCGACGCCCTGACCAGGGCTGAGAGGAGTTAAACTTTTCCTTAACATGTTAAATAATTCTGCGTTAACGAATTAAATGACGTTAAATGTTAAAGTGAACAAAATTTTAATAACTTCGGCCATTTTTATTCATTTGAATTTAAATATGATTGAACTTACGTACAGTTTGTCTCTTGAGACCCAATGTGTTCTATGTGCCAGCTGGCACATAGAACACATTGGAACTCCGGGGGAGAGTAGGTAATATAGTTCTCTCAGGTTATCGTACATTTAGCGATATTTTCATTTAAGAATACAATTGCTGCGGCCGTATCTTTATAAAGAGGCATCCGCCGTTGTTTGAATACCAGTCCTTACATGGAAAACGGGCGTTCGGTTGAAGCAGATATTGATGTGTCGCCCAAATTCATGGTCTCTCCACCAAATCCATGGGTCGTCTATAACTGATGGACAGCTAAATTATTCGTGTTCTTCAATTTCGTCAAATGGCGCAAAATTCGACCTCATCGGCAAACACAAGATAACGACGCAATGTTATACATTATACATTGGTTAAATTTATTTAACGTTGTTAAAATAATTTAACACGTTAACGTTTGAAACGTTAAATGCTCCTAGTCCTGGTCCTGACGTGACGCTGGCAACGGGTAGAACATGAAATTATGCAAATTCATACAGCTAGACTCGAAATATGAATTTACAATAATTTGTTTGGGATTAAAGTCGATAATACTAAAAGAAATTGCTCCTCAAAGTTTTTTATACTTTCTTTTTTTATTTTCAAATAACTTTTCACTACACCTACATTACAAGACACAGCTCGTGGAGGGTATGTTGTGAATGTATCACCCGTGGAGTGGAGATTCAGCCCAAGGAATAACTGCAAATTTATTGCAAAGCACAATAAGAACGAGAAAAACTCCGGACAACGGACCTCCGGGTTGAACCCCGAGTCCCTTTGGCTGGGGCATTACTTGTGCTTCTTATCGTAATGTACAGAATTTGAGTTGTATCATCTGCGAACAATCGTATGCTGCTTGTTAGGCCTACAGTTACAGTATGTGGACAATGGATTGTAACGAAATCACCCGTGGAGTGAAGTTATCACCCTTTCAAACGCTGAACATATGGACAAAAAATACAAGCAATGTTTCAGCCGATGGACCTGCGTGTTTAACCCGCAGGTCCATTGGCTGGAACTTTGCTTGTGCTTATTATGCTTTGCAACAAATTTGCAATTATTGCTTGGGTGGAATCTCCACTATGCAGGTGATTTAGTGATAATACACTCTCCTCGTACTGTTTGTCCTTAATATAGATCAGATAATTTGTGTTTTGCGGCTCTAACAAATAAAAATAACTTTAAAAACTTTTTATTTACATATTTTCTACCTTTTTAAAACTAGCATATGCAGTATGGAACGAAGATCAAAAAAAAAGCAAAGACATTTTTTTTAATAGTTTGCGTTCTTCTTGTAACAGATATATGTTGGTTGATGATAGACACTGTTGAAACATTTCGTTCTATTATAAAACCCAAAAATAAACCAAACTCCCGTCAGCTCCATATCAAGAAAAATAAATACAGCCCGGTCTCATGCACATTTGGTCGAATTTGCAAAAAAGCAGGGAGAAATTTTTTTTAAAAGACGTTCGAGGCATGGCAAGATGTCCGAAGATAAAGTTGACCAATTTAGATAAACGAGGATCCGCAGACGAGACGGCCACGGGACTGGCAGTGGCGGCGCTACGGGGGGGGGGGGGGGGGGGGGGGGGGCATTTGAACCCCCCCCCCCCCAAACGAAGGATTTGCCCCCAGTTGCCCCCCCCCCAACCATCTCGCATGCATTTCCATCCACCCTCACACACAAACACATTCAGTCACTCTCTCTCTCACACACACACACCCCTCTCTTTTTTTATTCCCATACACACTTAGCCCAAAGCCCCAGGCTAGCTGATGAACACATTCAGGCAGTAGAGATTTAAAGACTCGGATGCAGATACTTATAAGTTATAATTAAGTTATGAGCCAACAAAGGCATGTCTATCCATATCCCTTGTCTAAAAAAATTCATGGATTTCGCATTATGACAGACGGGCATTATCTCCCTTGCACTGTTCAATTATTTCACTTGGAAAAAACAATTGTTCTTCGTTTGAGTGCTTTGATGATATCCATGTTCCAGAAACCTGAGTATCGAAACCTCCAAACACCAGAAAATTCCAAATTTGTCTCTCTCCCTCCCCCACCCCTCTCCCCCTCTCTCTCTCTCTCTCTCTCTCTCCTCTCTTTCTCTCTCTCTCTCTCTCTCTCTCTCTCTCTCTCTCTCTCTCTCTCTCTCTCCCCACCTCTCTCTCTCTCTCTCTCTCTCTCTATCTCTCTCTCTCTCTCTCTCTCTCTCTCTCTCACGCACAGACCCACCAGATCCGGATCCAGGATTTTTTGAAAGGAGGACCGCTAATTACCATTACATTTAGTCGAAACTTGGACCCAAAGTCCGTAATATAATTTTTTGGTTTGGTACGTTTTGGTACCAAACCAAAAAAGTATATTACGGACTTTGGGTCCAAGTTTGGACTACCTCATAACAAAGTAATGATATGATCCTTTACGTATTTGCCCCCCCCCCCCCCCCCCCCTTCATGGGAGTCTGCCCCCCCCCCTAGTTGCACCCCCCCCCCCCCCCCCCCCCACAAAAAAAATTTCTGGCGCCGCCACTGGGGACTGGGTTAATGTTGTAGTTGGAAATGATTGGGGTTTTTTAATATTATCTCATTTTTAGTTAACAAATTTTTTTATGAACCGACTTTATTTTGCTTTGGATGTTTTCATGTTCACTCTACGCGTCAGACGGTCGATAATTGTATAACGAAATCTGGAAACTTTTCAAAGCGTAACTAATGACTCGACGGGAAAGGAACCAGAGAAAACGGTGCTGAGAAAAAGGTTCCGGCTTATACATCACGAGTTGAATACAGAAACATTTTTGTCATAGCGACGATTCCGTTAAATACAAGAGTTTTCAGTTCAATGGATGTGTAAGTGCTATTATTATTGGAAAATAAAGTTTTATTTCACTTTATTTTACAGTCAAGCCTAAAAAAATAAAATCTGTTTCTCAGGCCCTCCTGCATTGTCCTTTTGACTGCCACATTCTCTCTTTTTGTAACCAATGTAAATTTTAAAAAATAAAAATTAAATGGTTTATGTCTGATATTTTACCCAAGTTAAAAAAAATTGATAATCTGCCCCTTGAGTGCAAGAAAGCTTTGCAATACTTTAAGCACTGCAACGCCTTCTCGTTCTCAAGGGACAAAATATACCACCACCCATGATGCTATTCTGTAGATTTTGAGACCTAAAACATAAACCAAAAACATGAACTTTTGATGGCAAAGAAATAATTACAGAATTGAAAAATAAAATAAAAAAAACGCTCGCCGGCATGCAATTTTACAAATAATGGCCTCAGAAACAGAAGATCTACTTTGTGTGTCCTCATCATTATGAGAATCGATGGGTATTTTCTCTGATATGGAATTTGACTGACAGGTATTTTGTCCATGAATATTTTGTCTATGGGTATTTTGTCTGATATGTATTTTGTCCATGGGCATATTGTCCTGGCTTCGAAAAAAATTGTGTGTGGACTTTGATGATAATAGAATTTATTTATTTATTTATTTATTTATTTATTTATTTATTTATTTATTTATTTATTTATTGGGATTTAAGGTCACATACTTATGCACAATGGCTAATCGTGACCGTGACAGTTTTACGGCAGGAGGAAGCCGGAGTACCCGGAGAGAACCACCGAGCATCGACAAGCAACTGTCAGCTCCTCAACATTCTAACTCTGTTCAAGCTCCGCTCAAGCAGGGTTACAGCGGTTGAAGACATGTGCACCATCGACGTGCAGTACGCCTTAGTACAGGGCGTCGTCATGTCCCTATGCAGGCAACCGGGATAAAGTGTCTTGCCCAAGGACATAACGCGGGTCGTCTCGGACGTGGATCGAACTCGGGACGACGATAATAGAAAGACACTTGAAGAGTTGCTGACTGGTATCGTTCACGTGGTTCGTTTATCTACTGCTAATGAATTAACCCTTTACCTAACATGAAAAGCAGACGACACTTGCAAAAAAAATTCTTGAATAACTAATTTTTTTCATTTTTTGTCTCAAAAACATAGGTTATGACCCCTCGTTGGAACGAGCTCGACGAGCTCGTTCCAACGAGGGGTCATAACCTATGTTTTTGAGACAAAAAATGAAAATATTTTGAAAATTAATTGGCGATTTTTGAGAATAGCGCTGGCCGGCACCATAACATGAACACGGATAAAGCTCTTCCATAATAATGTTTCAACCAAATGAAATAATCAAAGTACCCGACGCCCTCTACGATAAATATGGGTTATATACACATGGTGTTTGTAAAAAATCTTTTATCGCGACGAGAGCGTTTTCGGGGGCATATATAGCTACGAGTCGCGCAGCGACGAGTAGCTATGTAGCCCCCGAAAACGCTCGAGTCGCGATAAAAGATTTTTTACAAACACCATGTGTATATAACCCTTTTATCTACACCCCCACCTCCCCCACTCCCGCAATAAAACAAGTTTTGATTAACAAATGCAGACCACTAAAAATAATCTAGCCCTCAACCAGATAATCACTAATGTGAAAAATATCTGGTTATTTGTACTTTCCGACGTTTGACGTCACATTTTGAAAAATGTTGAAGAAACTGAATTCCCAGTGACGTTTGAACGTCAGGATAATTAAAGTCTCGAAGGGTGAAATAATCTCATTTGAAAAAGTGTAAGTTACTAATTTTTACTCTTTTCCGTCAAATTTTATTTTTACAATTCAGTAAGTTTAATTAATGGCCTTCTTTTTTATTCAATACATTTCGATAAATACGCCCCGTTTTATTTGTTTCGATCCGCGGCAGCGATAATTAGTTATTCAAAGTGTTGAATGAAATAGTACGTCATGCAAATGAGATGGACGTGAACGTTGTATTCTTGCGATATCACGTGACTTTTATTCTTACTGCAGTAACGATAAAAGATTTTTTATTGACGGCGAGTTTTCGATAACGATAAAAGATAAAACGTTACTGTTTTTACGTATAAAGTAGATAAAAGTCATTAGCGGCTATTTGAGTTCACAGCCTTTTGCAGTGAAATGGTGATACATGAAAAGCGGTGTGAGGCTGCTGAACAGAAAGATGAATTCGTCCCGCGGCCGGACGGCGGTGCAAGGACAGCTCCGTGGGGCCGTGGAACGAGTTTATCAATGATCGAAATATACAAGCCCATAGCACTGGACACATACTCGTTGACCAGCCTCACTTTCTCCAGTGATATATATATTTGTTTATACTTATTTATCGCAACTCGAGTATGTGTGTGCGTGGTGTGATTTGTGTGTGAGGGTGTGTGTGTGCCGTCCTCTCCTCATGAATGAACAGGCTTTCTAGACCGCCGCGAATATAAGACATGTGATGTATGTAAATTTATCACCAATACCACCTTCCAAGGTTATGTGCTTATTGCCCTGCCCACTTATGAATTGGCAAATTATTCTCCCGTAGGTAGTGGCTTATCAAGAACAAATACTTCAGCTGTCGACACTTCCCTCATTTCTATACATCTTTCAGCTATGGACCTGTAAGGTTAGCTGGCCCAACCAGAAGTAATTCATTTATACAGATTTACACGTCGTCGCGTGGGGGCTGATGGGTTCTGTCTTCTTGTGGAGGACAGGGCCTTCTGGCCCTCACGCGACGACGTTTACACTCCTCCTGAACACAATTTGGGAAAAACTGTTGGCATGGCCTGTTGAGCGCGCCTCTGAGTGAATTTTTATATGTCCACAATCCCCACCATCCCTCCGGAGAGCGTCTTTTCGGTGTATGCCGCCATGTATTTGCCAACATTCGGGTATGCCCGAGTGTTGGCAGATGTTTGCCGGTCTGCACTGGATGCACGCATAAAAACAGGACTACATAAATCCTATAATAATAATTATTTCCTTGAGTATCTGGCGTTCCTGGGCTCCCCCTCCTGCAATAATGTACTCTCCAAAGCATTTCGCTGCAAGAGGGTATCTCCTTGTTAATTTCGTTAAGAGAGTGTCTTGCGGGAGGGAAGGTTCTGGGTAAACGCTACATGTTGATTCACATTACAGGACATAATTTGTATCTCGCTACAAAAATATGCTAAAGCTTCTGATGATTAACCGAAGCCAGGACTTTGTATGCAAATCATTGCCAAGTCACGTATTAATATATTTTGCCGGATAACGTTGAATATTGTGGTATGCATAACAGTACGACTGATTACCGTTGTTCGGTTGTGCACTCTATAATGCTCAGCGTTGTTGACGTTTATTTCGACTGAACAACCTTGTTCTATTAGTGGTGGGGGCACAACACAATATTACTCATTCGCGAGGGCGAGAGAGATAGATAGAGAGAGAAAGGCAGAGAGGGAAAGAGAGAGGGAGAGAGAGAGAGAGAGAGAGAGAGAGAAAAAAAAAGAACGTGTATAATCTGTAAATACCCACCACGGACATGTAACATGACCTAATGTATATTGAAATACCTTCGGCGCCAACCGCCTAGCGAAACTATACTGAACCACGCACACCACTCGGCCACCGACAGACCCCTGTCGGTGGCCGAGTGGTGTGCGTGGTTCAGTATAGTTTCGCTAGGCGGTTGGTGCCGAAGGAAACTCTCTCGGCGTGGGTTCGAACCCCCTCCATGCCAATGTAAACAAAACCAGCGTCCTTTCTTAATTCTATGGCATCCGAGAAATTTGAAAAAGACAAGTACTGTCGCTGATTTCTTCTGAGGTGCAGTTCGTAGAATTAAGTGCTTAGATGCAACTATCTGATGAATAATTATATTGAAATAGTTTTCGCTGTACTTTACTTCATGTAAATGGAAAAAAGTAATGAAATAAAAATGAAAATGAAAACAGAATATAGAAAAATTAACATACCATTTTCCAATAAAAGTGCACCATAATATATACTCTCCCGAAAAAGAAAGTGTGCATGCTAAAATACAACACTAAAAAATATATAGATCATTTTCATTCATGGAAATGTTATTCAATCACAGATGAATCAATTTGTGATCAACACGAGAAATTTCATAACGCTACGACGAATACTCTTGGTGCCATGGAGAGTCAAAGACACTAAGGGTCAAACACAAAAGTCACACACTCGATATCTGGTATGACCTCCGTCTGCATCGACTACTGCTGTGCATCTACGCCTCGTGGAAGCGAACAAGTTAGCATGGAAGTGTTGTGGGATGTTGTTCCATATTCTGATAAGCTGTCTTTGGAGTTCTACAAGCGTTGACGGTGCATGGGGAAGCCGGCGTAGCTGACGTTTCATTTCGTCCCATACGTGCTTAATGGGTGAGATATCGGACGAATTTGCGGGACAGGGAAGAACATCCACTTGTTGTTGCTGCAGATACTGTTGAACAACACGAGCTGCGTGGGGTCGGGCGTTGTCCTGCTGTAGAATGACGTCGGGGCTGTGACGTTGCAGACATGGGACAACAACAGGTGTAAGCACTTCATCACGATATCTGGCTGCATTGAGATTGCCATCAATAATGACCAGCTCAGTTCTGTTACGGGCAGTGATGCCACCCCACACCATGAGAGACCCTCCCCCATAACGGTTTCGCTCCACGACACATGGATCTGCGTAGCGTTCGTTTCGACGTCTGTACACTCTCTGGCGGCCATTTGATGATGGAAGATGGAAACGACATTCATCTGTGAATAAACCACGTCGCCACCAGTGTAAGGGATGCCTGAGATGTTGTCTACACCACTGCAGTCGAGCACGACGATGACGTAACGTCAAAATCGGTCGAATTGCAGGTCTTCGAGGACGTAAGCCGTATTCTCTCAGCCAGTTGATTACTGTTTGAGGATGTATCCGTCTCAGGTTAGGGATGTTCCTGGCTGTCGTCGTTGCCGTTTGTTGCCGGTTCCGGAGATGGACGACACGGATATACCGATCTTGTGCAGGGGTGATGACTCGGGGTCTCCCGGAGCGGGGTCGGTCTCGAACGTCATCATGTTGTGCATGTCGATGGACTAGCCTGTCTACAGTGTTACGGTGGCAGTTCAATTGCTGGGCAACCTCTCTGTGTGTTCTGCCAGCTCTAATCATACCCAGGGCAAGGAGACGTTGATTCATTGTCAATCTTGGCATGCTAATGTGGAGTCGTTTTAACAGCAGCGCAAGTTTGAATGTGAACGATAGGCAGGCCTTACTTTAGTGTTTAAATACCCAGGGATTCACACTGCTGCATGAATTTTCAGACTCTCCACGTGAAAAACATGCCTTTTCACAAACGTGCAGCACGTCATTTAACGTTAATGCAATTTTAACGGGGAAAGCTGTTTTTGTGTTCAATATAACTTATTCATGAACAGGTTAACACTCTTTACACCTACGAAATTATTTTTTTGGAGTTTGATCAATTTCTGCAATGTACACTTTCTTTTTTGGGCGAGTATATAAGAAATTACATTTCGTCCCGGAGTTCTAATGTGTTCTATGTGCCAATGGGCACATAGAACACATTGGAACTTCGTGTGCGACATTCCAACAAACTTTTTATTTTCTTTCCAAAATATAGTTTATGACCATCATTGGAACAAGCGTAATGCACTAGTTTCAATGATGGACTTGTTATTTTCTCCTCAAAACAAATAAAGAAAAATCACCGTTCCAACAAATTATTTTATTTCCATTTCATGTCAATTGTGTTTTCTCTTGATTAGGACTGTCACGATTTTTGAATGTAGGAATCGATTAATCGTCGCAAATAATCGATTATAATCGATTAATCGTACATAGATGACCCCCGTCCCCGCATTTCCATCTCTTTAAGTTGTTAAAAATGAAGTTCAAGTCAGTTGACCTTCCTCAAGTAAACAACGAACGATCCTCTTTTAGGTACATTCAAAGGTTTGATGTTCTGAACTTTTGAACCGTCAGTGTAATAATCAAGACCGGTCGTCAGTTGCGAACTTCGCAAGTTCGCAACTGCCGACCGGTCTTGATTATTACACTGACGGTTCAAAAGTTCAGAACATCAAAGGTTTGAATGTTCCTAAAAGGCAGATGCTTCTAACGGCTTTTTGGGATTTAACGTCGACGTTCTTCACCCTTTACCTTAAGAAACAATAGTTTTTTCATTTTTTTTTTTAATTATTAAACGTCTAAAAGGGTAAAATTTACCGATTCTTCGACAACGAAAAATACTAATCGATTTCGGCGTGATCGATCAGCTATCGATTAATCGAATAATCGTGACAGCCCTACTCTTGATATATCTATTTATTATATGCTAGCCTGTGAATTATCGCAAATTATCCAAAAGATATTTCTCGATATCAATCGACTCTATAGATATCGAGGAATATCCCTCAGTTGCATGACGTCAAGCTTCGCCGCATGACATCGCCTTGAAGGAACGATGAGATAAGCTTTGTTATTGTTTTGAAACGAACTCATTTGGGGTCGAATTGGGCTGAATATTGTGCAGGTAAATAGCATATAATGAAAAAGAAAATCTACTCCATTTTAGTCAGTATTGAAGGAACGCTCAGCAACTTTTTGTTATTGTCTTGAAACTGTTTGCAGTCGAATTAGGCTGAATATTGCGCAGTAAAATGTCACGTAGCATATAATAAAAATAAAATCTACGCTATTTTAGTGATTATCGGGAATTAACCCTTTACCCAACGCAGACGATACCAAAATTTATTATTTTAAATATCGTTTTTTCAAATTTTTCAAAAAATTTCAACAAAACCATATCATGCGACCCCTCGTTGCAACGAGCTCGACGAGCTCGTTCCAACGAGGGGTCACATGATATGGCTTTGTTGAAATTTTTTGAAAAATAATATTTTTTTCAAATGCTGAATTAACATATTACGCGGGCGGATGCGGGCGATTCGTTGGGTAAAGGGTTAATGAGAACGCGTGACTCAGTGGTTAGAGCTTTGGACGCCAAACCAAAAGGTACGCTATTCGATTCTGGCCAATGGTAACTGCTTTATGCCCTTGGACAAGACACTTATTCCCGATAGCCCACATGGGGGAATGGTGGTTTTGTGATACATAAAGGATATCTACGCTTTTTTAGCAAGAGCTCGTGAAAAATAAAACATTCAGGTCCACATTCATGAGATAATTCCCGATATTCACTAAAATAGTGTAGATTTTCTTTTTATTATATGCTACGTGACATTTTGCGACCCCGCATTCAGCCCAATTTCACGACAAACACGTACGTTTCAAAACAATAACAAAGATCAACTGATCGTTCCTTCAGGGCTACGTCCAAGGCGACGTCATGCGCCGAAGCGTAACGTCATTTAGGAAGCTACTGAAAAAATTCATCGCGTGGACCTGAAAATATTTTTCACTCGCGCAAGCGCTCGTGAAAAATAAAACTTTTAAGTTCCACACTCATCAGATAATTCCCGATATTCAACAAAACAGCGTAGATCCTCTATCCAGCTACAGTATGACCGTCGAGGACTGGTCACTTTCCACGAGTGGGCAATATTTCCACGGACGCAATAATATTAGATTTCAAACACTAATAATTGGAATAACCATCAAAAAATTAATTAGTGAAGCACCGGGTACAACCCGGTGCTTCATTAATTAAAATTTCGCCGCTGCTGATTTTTATTACCTGGTAAACACATGCATTACGATCAGTCCACGGCGACTGTACAGTGTATATATATTTTTAATAAACATATTTCAAAACTTTTTTGTTCTTTTGTTTTTAGTTGAGGGCATTTTGTCCGAGAGTATTATGTCCTGGTGGCATTTTGTTCACCTATACATATTCACTGAGGGCATTATGTCCTAATGGCATTTTGTCCGAATACCTGTTTATACATATAACAAATACATGCATATTCACATGAATTTGATTTATTCCATTTTTCACAAAATTACAGTTTTTAACTTAGTTAATTTATTTGAAATTTCGAATATAGGATACAAGGTTTGTCTGCTTATCTCCTCCCACAGTTTTCAAGTTAGAACCTTTTTGTTGTACAGGGAATTTATACATATACCGAAGGTTTGCATATTTCCAAGTTGTTTTTGTTCAATTTTTCCATCAAGTTACGGGTTGTTGAATTTTGTAAATATCTGTGAAATTTCGAAAATAGGTTACAAGATTCGTCCGGCTAACCCAACCCCCCCCCCCCCCCCCCAATACACAGGTAAATTAAAGTACATTGTAGAACTCGCGAGGCATCATATGTGCCTTCCAGACACGGCACAAGTACGAGTAACAATTCACTGTTTCCTCTTCAACCTCATGTGTCCACCTGTTGTGCGGTGGCATGATTCAGTCAAGTTTCCGATTGCCTCAGTATAAGATTTTCACAGACCTGAAATTAGATTTTAAAATGGTGAAAAAATGGAAGTACTTACGCACAGCCTGAACCCACATCACAAGATACTCTAGCAAAAAGAGAAAAACTAAACTTTTCATTTTCAAGTTTCTTTTTTCAGTAAATTCCAAACTTTCACCGTATAAATTATGTCTTACTGTCAATGCTACCTCCAATGATTTCTTCCGACGCCTTTGTGTGCGTTGTGGTGAAATATAATCTCTATTTGTTTATTCTCCGTGTTTGGCAAACTTTAAAAAAGTACAGTTGGAGTGGGAGGTAGGGTTCGTGGGAACTGCTATACAAATAGCTTCTAATTTAGAACCTTCACTACTTTTCCCAACTGGAGCAGCACGTTCGTCACACTGAGAGAAGAACGTGGTTCTGTTTTTGGAAGTTGACATAAAAACAATAAAGAATTTACGCTTCACAGTTATTTGGTGTGTAAATTCGACACAAACTGTTTATGCGTTATTTTGTAAATAGAATATTAAATGAGAATTGACCCTCTCACTACCTTTATAAATGTACATAATTTCGTATTTGTTTGATTTTTTCTAGTATTTCTATATCTTTTACAGACTGACCTAAAAATAAGCAGTCTGACATTTGCAGAATGAGGTTCCCATATGGTGAATTGGATGATGCTATCCCATACAGTAGGCCAGTTTATCCTCTGGGTACTAGGGCTGTCGAGACTAACATTTTTTGTAATCGACTAATCGTGACCAGTAATCGACGGTTAGTCGATTAATAGTCGCTTCCCATGATTTTTTAACAAATCATTCTTCTGTTCGTAAAACTCTGAAAATGACAATGGCACCAGTGTGTTCAGACGAAGTGGGGTTGTGGGAACAACAAATCGGTCCCGACTGAAGCTACATGTAGTCCAATCTTGGACCCACAGTCCGTAATATAATTTTTGGGGTTGGTACGTCCTGTAGGACGTACCAACCCCAAAAATAATATTACGGACTGCGGGTCCAAGTTTGAACTAGATTGAAGCCGATGAATTAAAATGAATTTACCAAAGAACGTTCCTGCATATGTTTCCTTTCTGCAATAAGTTTCTCGAAATTTTGAACATTGAGATCTATGCATTCCCTCGTCAGTTGTTAAAATTGGATCTTAGTCTGAAGTTCCGAACTTTGAGAAGTGATCTGACGTTCTGACTTTCGTCATAATTTTGTCACTTCCGCGCTTTGGGTTTTCCAATGGGTGCATTCGTGTGTACAAGACTGGAGAAATTCAGAAGAATCTATTCTTCTCGAGTAACTGTGAGTGTTCTTTCTTACACAGTCAGTGACAGTCGTACAGTCTTCCGGATATGAATGTTAACTATGGTTAGATATTTAAAGTTATTCACCTTCATTGATCATTCACCCCACAAAACAATGCAATTTAGCCCCGACGTGTAGTAGACGTGTACCACCTTGAAAATGAACGACGATCGACTAAAAATAAAAAACGTCGACTACTTCAATAGTCGACGGTTAGTCGACTAATCGAATAATCGCGACAGCCCTACTGGGTACCTCTTTCTGCTTAGATTTGAGACCCTGATTCGGATTGAGGTTCTCAGGGGGTAAATTTAGTGATGCTACCCTGCTATGCAGGGTTGCATCACTAAATTCACCTTCTGGGAACGGGTAAATTTAGTGATGCTACCCTGCTATACAGGGTTGCATCACTAAATTCACCTTCTGGGAACCTCATTTTGGAGATGTCAGTCTGCTTAATATCTGGCTTGTTTACAGAGTATGGTGTGGTATTTTTATAGGCTCGATTTGATTTTTTTTAAAAAAATATTTTCATAACTATTAGATATTGTATCGAACTGTCACAATTTATGGTAAAACTCTGTGGTTTTTAATTTGCTCAACTTGACGCTTCGGAATATCGTTCGCAGAGCGGGTCAAATTTTGCTCTATCATATTAACCTTTTTACCCAACTCACGTGATGTCAAACCTTGTTACTTTAATTAATTTTCTTTCAAATTTTTTCCACGAGTTTCAACAAAACCATATCGTGTGACTCTCATTGGAACGAGCTCGACGAAATGCCCATAACCTCCCAGTGTTATTTAATACAACGGCCATTCGAATTGTATTATTTTCATTTTTTTGAAAGGTTTTGTCCCTTTATTAGAGCGATCTAGTTATGACATTCACAGGAACGAGAGTGATTAGGTAGTTCCAATGAGGGGTCATAAGCTATGTTTTTAAAGCAAAAATAAAATTTGAGTTGAATTTTCTGAACTGGTCGCTTCTTTCTTGTTTTCCTCCACTTACACTGACTTCCGCCATTAATTCCTCGTCATTCAAAACTCCGTTTCAAACCACTCCATTATATATATATATACACTCTAAGATCTGTTGGTTAAAAACTAACACAAATCAACTAGGTTGAGTGAATGTGAACCCCGTTGGGTTCATATTCACTCAACCCAGTTGATTTGGGTTGATTTTTTAACCAACAGATTTTAGAGTGAAAATGACACCAGTTTTCTCGATTGCGTTCGACGGGTAACAGCTCAGATGAAAAATGAATTAGATGTGTCCTGTAACGGTGCATCAAGGAGGACAACTCTGACTTTGTTCAGAGATTGGCGCCATATCAGCCGAGTTCGAAGTCATATTAGCCGAGCTTAATAGTGGATACATTCTGAGAAAGAAGATCATATCAAATAAGGCTGGCTGCTTAAACTCGTATCAATAAAATAAATAGATTTAATAAATAAATAAATAAATAACCTTGCGGGGGAACTGGCCTCAAAATACGATTACATCACGAATATACAGTACGTGGAGACTGTATTATCATTAAATCACCCGCAGAGTGGAGATTCCAGCCAAGCAATAATTGCAAATTTGTTGCAAAACATAATCAACAAAAGCAAAGTTTCAGCCAATGAATCTCCGGGTTAAACCCGGAGGTCCATTGGCTGAAACATTGTGATTTTTGTCCATATGTACAGAATTTGAAAGTGATACTTTGGGTGATACCTCCACTCTACGGGTGATTTAGTTAAATCCATTCTCCACGTACTGTATATTGGAACAACGTTGACTGAGTTCAACAATGTTTCCAAAACTACTCCCAGCCACACTCCATAAATCTCAAAAGAAAAGACGTCTAGTTGACTTGAATTTAGTTCCTATTTATACATATTTGTTGCAAAACATAATCAACAAAAGCAAAGTTTCAGCCAGTGAACCTCCGGGTTAAACCCGGAGGTCCATTGGCTAAAACATTGCTTGTGTTTTTTGTCGATATGTACACATCTTCGGTGATAACTCCACTCCGCGGGTGATTTAGTTACAATCCACTCTCCACGTACTGTTGATAATAATATATAGTTTGACTCATCACCTAATCCGAGAGCAGACGATACTTGGTTAAACAATTTCTTTCTCCAATGAGCGAATAAGTATAAATTCTTCCAAAACATAGCTTATGACTCAACGAACTCGTCCCAATGAGGCTCATAAGCTATGTTTTGGAGACAAAAATGAATAAAATAACTAACTGAGAATGGCAACTTAAGTAGATAGAACCCATAGGTTTAATCAGGTACGTTGGGTAAGGCGTAAGCGACTGTAGGAGAAAATAAAAAATTAAAATAAATAAACAGAAAAATCTCTACCGACCGACCGGCCTCTTGTATGTAACCGGAACCATTTTTTTGCCGAAAAGGTTACTTTTTTGGATGAGTGAGAGGAAGGGAGAGAACATGCCCATGGAAGACTGTCGGTTAAGGGTTACATTCAGTACGAATTTCAAGTTTTGAGTTGAGGTGTAAACATTTCACAGCGTTTATGTTCTGCTTTGAATTGAGATGGGTTTTGACATATTGTTTATTTCAAAGAAAGAAGAATTAAAATTTCGTCGATAAAGAACCAAGTTGTGAAATTATCGATACGTAGGTAATTTATACCCTTCTATTATAGTATAGTGCAGTCGACTGGGGTGCGAATAAATATATTCCTTTTACTTCTATTGAAATAATCTCCATTGAGTGTCATGCGTTCGTTTTCAAAGAAGTCTAATTCAAGTGGAATGTGCGCAGTGGGGTTTTATTCAATTATATGACTTGGTCCTAAACAAACATTAAATTGGCTAATAAACTAAAGTGATATTGGCACCTTTTCCATTTACCCTTCAGACACCAAGAAGGGAATGTTTGTCCCCAAATCCAAAGCGTTCTCACCCCTCCCCCCCCCCCCCCCCCAGCACAAACGACTCCAGGTAAGTTTTCTGTTCATTTTTCTGAAAAGATCATTCATATTACGGAAACTCTGTGCCTTTGTGACGGAGGGGGCTTTATACCCTGCATTTTTTTTTTATCAGAAGGTGCCAATGTGTTTCGCAAGTAACAAAATCAAATGACCTTGTACTTTCGTAATAAAGCCAGTGCATGGCAGTAACAGATGGAAGCAAATCTAGAACTTATAAAGCATAACTAAACTGCGGTGTTTCGTTCAGCCCGAGCAGTTCACTTTTTGGAAAAAAAAAATGTCCCTTCTTACCGTCCCTTGGGGCGTCTAGAAGGGTACGCGAACATTTCCCCAGCGGACATTTCCCCAGGCGGACATTAACCCAGGCTTCAATGGTAGGACATTACCCCAGCGAACATTTCACCAGGCTACTTATTGGAAAAACGGACATTTTCCCAGGTTATTTATTTATTTGTTTTTTGAGGGACATTTCTCTAGTTTATTTTTTCTGTTTACTTTTTTAATTAAATAATATATTTGAAAGGGTTTCTTTGATTTTTTGTGCAATTTTTGAGGTGGGGTGTGAGGTGGGATGCGGTGGGGTGGGCTGTTCTGGGGGCCTTGCCCTCTAAACATATCGTTGCCCACCCCCCTCCCCCCCCCCAAAAAAAATGGTCCAGTGCAAGATTCACATAACAGAGTCCCAAAATGGTCTCCAATATAGGACTACACACGCTACAAAACTCTGATAAGCTCTGCGAGCATTGAATTTTGCAGAGTTCTCTCTAGGGAGGCCTAGTTCTAACTATGACCCTCCGGTCGTTATCCCCCATTCTTCCTCGAGGTGGGGGATGGGGTAACGAACGGGTCGCGAGGATGACCGACTGGCGTGGTAAACACGATTTGCCCCGACTGTGATGGCACAAGTCCAGTCTGATAGAATATTCCGACTGCATCATCAAGGCATTCCTTCGAAGAAGGCATGCCTTGATGATGTAGTCGGAATATTAGCCAGTCGAGATTATAATTTAAATTCAAAAATTTACAGACAGTCGTCAAATTTTGTTTTCCTAGAAATCGTCTATGATTCGAAATATTTGCTAAATATCGATTGCGGGCGATCGGAGACAAATAAACGGAATCGGAATAATCGGCGATGGATGTGAATGAAGAAAATCTCATTGAAACACAGTCCAGAGATTACACATTGAATGTAGAAAGGGTAAAGAAGTATCTGACCTCAAACACCAATATATCAATTTATCATAAAACTCACCGTTTTGTTCACTTTAAAACATTTGATATTTTGCTTTCATATTAATCAGTGATAAATAAAGCCTTCCGTCGATTTCATTGGTCAATTTCAAAACTGGACAGTTTGATTGGCTAAACAAAATACAACTGGGTCACATTTGCATAATTTCAGCAGGGAGAATTTACATAATCTGTCCTATTTTGGGTGGGTTATATTGTATTAATATTTTACCTAAAAGAAAAACGCTATTCATTTTTTTGTTATATTTTCTCTTTTTGCTTCCAAAACATGGGTTATGACCCCTCATTGGAACGAGCTCGACGAGCTCGTTCCAATGAGGGGTCATAACCTATGTTTTGGAGCAAAAAATGAAAATTTTTAGTTATACGAGGATGTTTTTTCCAAGTGCCGTCTGCAACTCAAGTTAGGTTATGGGTCAGACAGTCATACTAAGTGGCTAATTTGTGCGTGTGTGTCTCATATGATAAATAGAATATGAAATGAGTGTTTTTCTCATATAATATTTATGAAACTCGTCCGAATTTTCCGTTTGGGCTCGCCAGAGGCTCGCCAAAACGGAAAAATTTTTAGACTCGTTTCATAAATATTATATGAGAAAAACACTCATTCCATATCCTCTATATATATATGTAGAGAGAGAGAGAGAGAGAGAGAGAGAGAGAGAGAGAGAGAGAGAGAGAGAGAGAGAGAGAAAGACCTACAGATGAGGGTTCAATTCAGAATTACCTGGTGATGTTGTTAAGTCTGGAATGGAGGAGTTACTTCAAAGTGAAAAGTCCAATGATAAACCAAATGATGAAATCGTAGAAAATAATGTTAAGGAATGCGTTGATAAAATCGAAAACGTTGCTTAACCAGTTATGATGTCATTATTGAAAAGTCGGTTCTGTTTGTTACACCAAAACGGAAATCGGATGTACGCTTGAGTCAAAAGGCGGAGAAAATGATTTTTTTCGGCTAAAGGAGACTCCCTATCCAGCACAATTGTTAAACGCGCAGTGTCTCAGTAGGTAGAGGCGCAGGCTGCAAATCGAGAGATACTCGGTTCGAATCCCACCTGCAGCAACCGCGTTGTTTCCTTGGGCAAGACACTTCATCCCCATTACCCACGTGGCGTTGTGTAATAAGGCGTACTGCACGTCGATGGTGCACTTGGTTCATTCCCACGAGACCAATTCCCTTTAGACCAACTCCCGCCAGACCAGTTCCCAAAAGACCAATTCCCATTAGACCTGTTCCCCTTAGACCAACTGATGTATTCTACTTTCAAAATAATTTTATATCAATAATTTGAGTTGAGTACAAGAAACCACTATCGGTGCTTTCATAAACAAAGGGATACCAAAGCAAAAGCCAGTATTTTCCTTTCTTATGTTTCACCCTCGGTCAAATGCAAATAATATTTTGTTTATATAAATGTGTTTTATTACAAATTATTGGAGAGTGCTTCCAGGCACGCTCCAATAATTTTGTAATAAAAATTTATGAACAAAATTAGACCACCCAAATAATCTAGACCTCAACCAGTTAATAACAATAAATAGTTGGTCTAAAGGGAATTGGTTTCATGGTAAAAATTGAAGACAATTAAGGAAATTGTGAAATTGAAGTAAAAAGGTATATATATTGATGTTTTAAATCTATATTTTTTGTATTTGGGAAATTGAGAAAATTGAAGTAAATGAGATGAGAAATTGAAGTAAAATGTTATATGTATTGAGCAGTGCTGAAATGTTATAAATCAATATTTTTTTATATGTTATACATATAAATATTTTTTTTATTAAATAAAGTGCTTTTCAGTAAATACATATTTTCCTAATTACCCTTAATCAATAACAGTCAATAGTTGGTCTAAGGGGAATTGGTCTAAGGGGAATTGACCTCGTGGGAGTTGGTCTGAATGAAATTGGCCTAGTGTGAAGACACTTGTCGTCAACTTGACGCTTCGGAATATCGTTCACAGAGCGGGTCAAATTTTTGTCTATCATATTAACCTTTTTTTCACAACTCACGCAATGTCGAACCTTGTTACGTTAATTAATTTTGTTTCAATTTTTTTTCCACGAGTTTCAACAAAACCATATCATGTGACCCTCATTGGAACGAGCTCGACGAAACGCCCATAACCTCCTAGCGTTATTTAATACAACGGCCATTCGAATTGTATTATTTTCATTTTTTTCTTCAAGACAAAGGTTATGGCCCTTTATCTCACAATCGGGGCGTTTTGCGCTGTTACGCAACTAAAGTTTAATGTATCTGGGCCCTTGTTCCGAATCCGTATCAAGGGCCCCTGATACAAGCGCGTGATTCTGCTGTTGCCAGAACAACAGCATTAATATCATTTTTCGATCGCTTCGCGTTTTTCCCTTCAGAGAAAACAACATTAGGTGAGGCGAAGCCGAACCCAATATTGTTTTCTCTGAGCCGTATATGACACTGTATCTGCCAACTAAACGCCCTGTAACTTATTTGTTATGCACGGCATGCTAACCTGTCACTGGGAAATTTAACTCAACGAATAGTTAAATTATGCGCACTTATTGGCATCTTGGGCTGGTTTGTAGCCTATTATTGGGATTTTCCTGAACGCTCGAGTCGAGGCTTCTCTCTTGAAGTTAAAGGATGAGCTTTCGCTATGAAATGGGTAAACTCCACCTCAATAAACGATGAACGGCATATTTTAAAATATAATAAACCTTTACACCAAGAGGGATATTTAATTCACCAGAAATTATTGCAAAAGTAACAACCAAATTCACGTTGACGAAACACACAGTTCAGTTACTCCACTTCGCAAGAGAGTATTCAGTTAAGTGAATCCCAGTGACGAAATTTTCTCTGAAGTGTGATGTCATCACTGACCTCAAAATGGAGATCAATGAACGCTGTTCTATTTTTCAATTTGCGTCTTTCCATCGATAAGGCAAATGAAAAAGTTCCGCTTAAAATGGTTTTATAACACATTTTGTGGTCAATATTGTGAGATAAATTTTATCATCACCACAGTGTGTATCTCCGGAAATTCTGATCAAGTCTCGTTGTAGGCACAGAATCGCATTTCGACTCGCTCTAACGGGCTCGTCGAAATACTGTTCTGTTCCTACAACTCGACTTGATCTGAATTCCCGGAGACACACACTGTGTATTATCGAAGAATAATTTGCGATCAATTTAACATCTAAAAGTTTACAGGTTTCTAATTGTTTATCATGATCGTATAAGTTTTTTTTCCGAAAAAAGTGTCGAAAAACTTCGATTCCCGTCTATTTTGAGGCATATTTTGGCGGCCATCTTGGATTTTCACTTACTTGGTTGATATTATTATATGGGGAATAGTATCAGAAATTCGAATGAGTTAATTCCCTTTCCTTGGCTCATATAGTTTTTCCGTAATCGAGAAAAATTAGTGATGGTGTAAAATCGTGAAATTGACCCACCCTCATTGGGCGCCATCTTGGATTCCGTCATATTCGGCAAGGATGATTTCTTGTTAACATCTGAAAATCTACTCTCGACATGTCCAGACACATGAAAACACCGGTCTCGTTTGGTCCTGGGGGTCCCATAGGGGGTGTACCTAGCTGCCCGACTATATGTCCTTGGACAATACACTTATTCCCGATCTCCAACATGGGGGCCTGGTGGTGTTATGATATACAGTGCGTGGAGAGTGTATTATCATTAAATCATCCGCAGAGTGGAGATTCCACCCAAGCAATAATTGCAAATTTGTTGCAAAACATAATCAACAAAAGCAAAGTTTCAGCCAATGAACCTCCGGGTTAAACCCGGAGCTCCATTGGCTGAAACATTGCTTGTGTTTTTTGCCGATAAGTACACAATTTGAAAGTTATAGCTTCGGTGATAACTCCACTCCGCGGGTGATTTAATTACAATCCACTCTCCACGTACTGTATACAGAGGATATCTACACCGTTTTAGTGAATATTGAGCATTATCTCATGAGTGTGGACACTGAAGTTTTATTTTTCACGAGCGCTTGCGCGAGGGAAAAATAGTACGTTCAGGTCCACATTCTTTTTTATTGTATGACATTTTACTGGGCAGTATTCAGCCCAATTTCACTGCAAACACGTACGTTTCAAAACAATAACAAAGATCAGCTGATAAAACTTTCAAGTCCACACTCATGAGATAATTCCTGACAATGACTAAAATAGAGCAGATTTTCTGTTTTATTATATACTACGAGACATTTTATTGTACAATATTCAGCCCAATTCGATCCAAAACGCGGACGTTTGAAAACAATAACAAAGATCAGCTGATCGTTCTTTCAAGGCGATGTCATGCGCCGAAGCGTGACGTCATTTAGGATGAACCTGTCTTCAACCAACTTGTGTGGAGTTAGTACGTTGGGGGAGTCTAACAGTTGATCGCCGTTGCTCGGTGGTTCTCTCCGGGTACTCCTGCTTCCTCCGCCTGTATCTGACCGACATGAGGTGACCCTGGCTGTCGAAAGTGTCGTTAAACCCCAATAAATAAATAAATAAATAAATAAATAAATAAATAAATAAATAAATAAATAATGATTTCTCCCAGATTTTCTTTCCTATCAGCAGGTGGCGCTTTAAAATATAAGCAGAACACGGACAAGGGGAAGAATGTACCTTTGTCTTGCAGCCCACAAAATGGGCTTATAAAACCGCCACACGAGGATTAACCCTTTACCTAACGAATCGCCCGAATCCGCCCGCGTAATATGCTAATTCAGCAGTTGGAAAAATATTATTTTTCGAAAAATTTCAACAAAACTATGTCATGTGACCCCTCTTTGGAACGAGCTCGACGAGCTCGTTCCAAAGAGGGGTCACATGATATGGTTTTGTTGAAATTTTTTGAAAAAATTTAAAAAATGAAATTTAAAATAATAAATTTTCATATCGTCTGCGTCGGGTAAAGGATAAAATCCAATTTTTCACTATTTTTTTTACAAATACGGTAGAGAGTAGAGAAAAATGAAAACGGTTCAGGAGACCAGGTATTTTTAAAACAAATTCCAGAGTTCCCTATTCTCCAGCTTTACCGAACATATTGATCTTGGCCTTTGGCCTATTGGCCTGCAAACATGACATTAGAACCCAGAGCTTCGTGGAGGCTCGTCGTGACAACTTTCAAGTTTACTACCTTCCACTGCAACAGTACTTTTTGAATACTTGCATAATTGTAAGATACTATACTACATAAGCAAACAACATATAAAGACTCCGCAATGATTCTTTCAAAGTCATCGTGCTGGTGGCACTTTAAATTTTATACTACGAAGCCTTCGTTCTGATTTATTGGAACGACATATAGCTATGGGAAGTTTAGTGTTTCTCTTCCTATTACAGTATTTTGTATCATGGGTTCAGTCTGTTCGTAAGTATTCATAATTTTTTTTCACGAAGTACCTTCTTTGAACAAAGTCTTCCGGAACCATCTCACGGATATGAAGTTACGAGGGGCAAATTGGGAGAAGAGGTTGTGCACACTAAAAACTAAAGTGTTAAAACTGACACTTCCAAGGTGTTAAACCCATTCTAACTCTTAGGGTTTGATTTTAACACTCAAAGTGCAATGCTTTAAGCACTTAGACATTACAATCGTCAGACATCTGAAACTTGAATGGATGGCACTTCCCATGTGTCTAGCATTGGTGGTTCTTCCAGAATTGTCCATAATTTGATTTGCGCTTGGTGGGTACATAATTAAAAAGACACAACGCAGATGACGCGGATCAGACTCGAGAGTTCGAGTCTGATCCGCGTCATCTGCGTTGTTTCCTTTTAAGTGTCGCGACATTACACTTGTCAAGTGGTATTATTGTAACACCTGTCAAGTTCTGGGATATCTACACTTGAACAAAGTGCTAGTTCAGCACTTAGTAAGTATTGAATACAGCACTTCAAGTGTAGTTTTTAACACTTTAGTTTTTAGCGTGTGTAGTGTGGCGTGAGTCAAAAATAAAATTTCTAGGGACGTGGCGTGCCCCCCCCCCCCCCCCCCACACTTTCCAATCCTGGCCAAAATTTGCTATAGTTGGAAATTCGGAGCGCAAGTCATGTGTAGTTGGAAATTCCATCAAACTAGATTTTAGAGCTTCTTTGACGATACTGATGTCTCCTTTACTCCCCAAAATTCCAACTCTGTTTCAAATCGGCAAACATTCTAAAGCTTCGGTCCCACCGACGACGCTGCTGGCTGTGAATCGGCGTTTCATGAATTATCTTCTTTTTTTAACAATCTGGCGTTTCTCCAAGTTTCATTTCAAACTTGATGAAACGTAGGTATATACGTTAAGCTAACGCTAGATGTAGGTTTAGCCTACGCATGTCTACGTCTAAAAAGTAAAATGTAAGTTCGCTTGAAGTTTCTCTACGTCCAGATTGTACGTTTCATGCGCGTTTCATGAAGTTTGGGTCACGTTAGGGTGAAGTTTGCAAAGTAAGTGTTACGTTTCTTCAGACTTTTCATACGTTTTCACACGTTCGGTTGACAGACGATGTACGTTAGGTGTAAGTTTGTGGCGTTCATCTTACGTTTACCCTACGTTTTCCACGTTTTACCCAAGTTTTAAGACGTTTGCAAAGTACAATGTACGTTTAGCTGACGTTTAACCCGTTTGGGGTACGTTTCCAAAGTACATACTACGTCAACCCTACGTTTATTTTTAAAAAAAAAATTTTTTTTTTCTTTTTTCCAAACGTTTGCACCAAGTTTGGTGACGCTTGGTCCCTGAGTATATATATTTCGCCAACTCTTGATGACATTTCATTTGTGAATGTGATGCTGAAGAGAATACATCAGAATACCCAAAAATATTTTTGAGATTTCTACATTTTTTGGTGAAAAATGGCAAATGATGTGATACAAGTTGGACGTGTGTTACAAGCTGTTATGCATGTACAACAAGAGGGGCTTAGAAACGCCCTAGCGGCAGGTGCTTTCACAAACGTGATGCTAACGCCACCTGTACTTTACTTAAATTTCACAAACGTGGACCAAGCGTAGAGAAACGTGGAGAAAATAGATTTTTGGAATGAAACTTCACCTGTACTTTTACTTAACGTAGCCCTTACTTTATAAGCGTAGATTAAACTTCATGCTTACTTTGTGAAACGTAATGTTTACTTTCAGAAACGCCGAGCAGGTGTTGGGAAAATTATGTTTTGTCATAACTGATCCACTACGTTTATGTCAAGTTTGAAAAGTACAGGCTACGCTCACAAAGTACAACGTACTCATGTAAAGTATACGCTTTCACTACGTTTTGTCAAGTTTTTAAGGTCACCGGGTACAAACGCCACGTTTGGGGCGTAATTTTAAACTCTTGAAAAGTTTGGAATTTTGACCCCACGCTCGCAATCATCTCCACGTCTCATCTCGCTTGTTGAAGTACAACTGACGCTCCCCTACCGTTTCGCAACGTTTTGACAAGTTTTTTTTCCATTTTCAGACGTAGGGTTGACGGCACGTTGGTGGGACCGTAGCTTTACTGTTACTATTTACAACTACAGTGTACGCAATATCGAGCTTCACAAGTATGCATAATGTCAGTCTGAACGAGATTTCTATAGTACGTTTACTTATCGTAATAAAAAATATCCTAGAAATGCACTTTAAGAAAATCACATCATTAAAATCGTTATCCTGAGTTCATTCCATCATTCACAGTTACAAAATGATGAATCATCGAAAATTGATCATTCCTGCATAAGAAAATCTGATTTAATGTTTGGACAGTGTGAATTGTTTTTGTTTACCACATATTCAATTCCCAGAAAAAAATACCAAGTAATAATAACCTGATAATTCTATCATAAATGTGTTGGCATTTCAGTTACTAGAATCAGTTTTATGCCCCCATTTCGTGGCTTCATTTTCAAAATCTTTCTCGTAGTGAATTTCCAACTACGGGTGGGACCTGGGGGTTCCCCTCCCGGTCCCTCCCCTAGTTGGAAATTCACTACCCTGAACACCCAATCGAAAACTTCTAGCCACGTCTCTGAAAATAAATTTCATCTGTAGAAGAGAATGAGGGAAAGTGATACTTGTTCTCCCCCTGATCCGTGGAGCCGCATTTTCTGTCAGAATTATGATACGTCAAAATTTGATCAAGTTAACCCTTTACCTAACGCGAAAAGCAGACGACACTTGCAAAAATAATTCTTGAATAACTAATTTTTTTCATTTTTTGTCTCAAAAACATAGGTTATGACCCCTCGTTAGAACGAGCTCGACGAGCTCGTTCCAACGAGGGGTCATAACCTATGTTTTTGAGACAAAAAATGAAAAAAATAATGAAAATTAATTGGCGATTTTTGAGAATAGCGCTGGCCGGTTTTGGCCGTTACCCTGGGTAAAAGGTTAAGCTCGAAAAAGGTGGAGGGGCACAAATTTACAATACTACGATGGTTCGACCCAGTGAGAAAAATGTTACAATCGTATATCGGTAAATGTACCATGACTCGCTCTATAGTCTCTCGTTTAGATGAATATGCCGCTGTGTGATCACTGTCCAATCCGCTTCTTCTACTTCAACCATCTTCCAGCCCAAGGCCATCCTTCGGGTTGGAAATAGTTGAAGTTGAAAAACGGACCGAAGCGGGATTCTTTGACTAAATGTTGTTTGGATTTGCAAGTAATGTTACAGGAATGCCTGTATATTGACACGTTTGCATGCACCCATTTTAACTCATTGTGTAACTGCGAAACATATCTGTGGAAAAAAGTGGAGGGGCACATGAGGTATGTGCCCCTCCACTTTTTTCCACAGATATGTTTCGCAGTTACACAATGAGTTAAAATGGGTGCATGCAAACGTGTCAATATACTCCATAACCCTCTACATATATATGAATCTATGTGTCCAGTGGGGAGCGCGGTGGCTCAGTGGTAGACTGTTGGACTTTTATGCTAGAGGTCCCGAGTTCGATCCCCGTCCTGGGCGATCCGCGTTGTGTCCTTGGGCAAGGCACTTTATCCCGCGGTTGCCTACATGGGAGTACGATGACGCCGTGTACTAAGGCGTACTGCGCGTTGATGGCACACATGTCTTCAATCGCTGTAACCCTGCTTGGGCGGAGCTTGAACAGAGTTAGAATGTTGAGGAGCTGACAGTTGCTCGTCGATGATCAGTGGTTCTATACGGGTATTCGGGCTTCCTTCCTCCACCCGTAAAACTGTCACGGTCACGATTAGCCATTGTGCATAAGTATGTGACCTTAAACATCAATAAATAAATAAATAAATAAATAAATAAATAAATGTAACCAGTGATGTTTTCCTGGGAAAACGTTTGGGGAACGGCGTCCCCATCCCATAATATCAAGGCCTGGAATGCCTGGAATATAACGTTCAGGTGAAAACAAATATGATTGCGTCACTTTAAATTTGACATTCAAATATCTTTGTCAAGTATAGCCCTTCAGACAACATTTTCTGGCCCCAAAACAGGGGGTGAGTCAACTAATAAGAGAGAAAAACTGAGAGAAAGGAAGGTACCGGTTACATGCACATATTTTTCAGGGAATTCCCAACAAAACACACCAATAGTCATTTGTCCTTTTTAGGCCCAAAATGTCTTCAAATCACCCTCTTTATTTTTCCGGAATATTCAATAATTATGCAAGATGTCAGTAGAATGCTCCAAATGTTCATTGAAATAATATATTTTTCTAAGGCTGCTTAGTTTTGTAGATTGCATCAGATCCGAGAGAAACCCTTCAAGAGGGTAACTCTAATTCAAATATTTACTTCAGTGCTACCATTAGTTATTTGTTTTTCAAATTATAAAATGATATTATTAATTACACAGTTTGTTGGTGGCCTAATATGGTATATATGGTGTCAGTTAATTTCATATTGGACGAGAGCGAAGTCTGGAACCCGATCACATGGACATAGAATATTCTTATTGGGTTTATCGGTTTGAGAGACACAACATCAACTTATTTGTTTCATTTGAATGTAAATTAATTACTTGCAACTACAGTTGACCTGAGATGGTCTTTCTAATGATGGACTATAACCTACATGTATGTTTTAGGCAATATGTGACCTTAAACACTAATAAATAAATAAATAATGTTTTAGGCAAAACTTAAAAACAATAATAAAATTTGATAGGTAATTTGTCAGTTTGAGTGCTTTCGTCAGACGAAGAGTTTAAAAAACAGACCACGAGTTATTTTTTTCCGGAACACAAGTACTGGTGTCAAGGACGACATTTTATGGAAATTTCCAACAAAACACATCGGCATGCAGCTTTTTACGTATCCACAAATTCATTAGATCATCGGCGTTTTCTTTCTGGGTTACTGAGTGGAGGAGCAAAAACTGCGCAGAACTATTCAACAAGTTATCAAATGTACGGTTATTGGCTAAAGGAAGAGTTAAAGAAATTACTCTTTCTTTTTAGACACCCATTTAACCACATTAGGGCTGTCGAGACTATCATTTTTTGTAATCGACTAATCGTGACCAGTAATCGACGGTTAGTCGATTAATAGTCGCTTCCCATGATTTTTTAGCAAATCATTCTTCTGTTCGTAAAACTCTGAAAATGACAATGGCACCAGTGTGTTCAGACGAAGTGGGGTTGTGAGAACAACAAATCGGTCCCGACTGAAGCTACATGTAGTCCAATCTTGGACCCACAGTTCGTAATATAATTTTTAGGGTTGGTACGTCCTGTAGGACGTACCAACCCCAAAAATAATATTACGGACTGCGGGTCCAAGTTTGAACTAGATTGAAGCCGATGAATTAAAATGAATTTACCAAAGAACGTTCCTGCATATGTTTCCTTTCTGCAATAAGTTTCTCGAAATTTTGAACATTGAGATCTATGCATTCCCTCGTCAGTTGTTAAACTTGGATCTTAGTCTGAAGTTCCGAACTTTGAGAAGTGATCTGACGTTCTGACTTTCGTCATAATTTTGTCACTTCCGCGCTTTGGGTTTTCCAATGGGTGCATTCGTGTGTACAAGACTGGAGAAATTCAGAAGAATCTATTCTTCTCGAGTAACTGTGAGTGTTCTTTCTTACACAGTCAGTGACAGTCGTACAGTCTTCCGGATATGAATGTTAACTATGGTTAGATATTTAAAGTTATTCACCTTCATTGATCATTCACCCCACAAAACAATGCAATTTAGCCCCGACGTGTAGTAGACGTGTACCACCTTGAAAATGAACGACGATCGACTAAAAATAAAAAACGTCGACAACTTCAATAGTCGACGGTTAGTCGACTAATCGAATAATCGCGACAGCCCTAAACCGCATGCCTCGAGATTTATTCTTCCGCGATGGTACAAGATTAACCAATTCACACACACGTGTCGTTCTGTATTTATTACACGCCTTCACGTGTATAAAACAATTATTAGGACATTCGGTAGTTCATTTGACAACTATCAACAAAAAGAACACTTTTCATCGCCAACCAAATTTGCGAGGGGAACCCGTGTTTCTATTTCGTCCCCTGAGTTCCAATGTGTTCTATGTGCCGTCTGGCACATCCGATTAATCGATTAATCAATGATCAACATCTTGATTGATCCAAAAAGTAATTGATCGATTAACCGTTACTTTTGAACTACTGTATTATATGGGTTAACAAAGGTACAAACTTGTTCCAAAACAGGCAAACAATATCACATTTACTCACATCAGTTATATGAGACAGAGTAAAGAATGCAAGTTACTTGCTGACATACTTGTTTACTTGCATGATTATCATACTGTATCAGTAGCTGGAAATGGTCATTCTTAATCCTTTACGCATTGCGGGTTGCAGACGATACTTGCAAAATAAATTGATGAATTACTAAAAATTTTCAATTTTTGTCTCACAAACATAGCATATGACCCCTCGTTCCAATGAGAAGTCATAAGCTATGTTTTTTAGACAAAAACTGAAAACACAATAAATTGGAATGGAGATATTTGTGTATAGCCTAGTCGGTTTTGTTTGTTACGTTGGGTAAAGGATTCATGCTGTAAGTCATCAACGGTATGGCAGTTATTCCAATATCTATTTGGACAAGTGATTAATCGGTTAACCAAGGTTAATCCAGATGATTAATAGATCAAGAAAACATTTTAACCGTTTCAGCTCTAAAAATAATTTTAAAATATTCAGTGGGTTAAGAGTTGTAACATTAATGAAATCTCTACACCCTCACATAAAAATTCGATTTGAATTTATTATTCTTATTGTTTTTCAGCGCCATCCATGACATCCGTGAATGGAACAAAAACCATCGCCGAAAATGATATTTCTTTCAGAGGTGTTATGCTTTTCGACTTTTCTACATCATGCACGGGTGGATCAGGCTCATACAGTTTCACGTATACATACGACCCAGCTTCCACATCGTCAGTGATAAACGCACAATCGAATGGTAAGATATGTACTTATATGACTGCCAGAAATACCTCCCCAATACAGCAGTTGTTAGCATGTTAATAGCGACATGCCGGAAAACGTGTGTAAGCTTTACCAAATTAATTTCATATCTCCTCAAACGAGGCTCACGTGATGTACAAAGAATAGAAGAGATCAGCATCTTCCGTCTTGGTGACATTTGGTATGAACATATCAGAGGACGAATGCGAAAGGAGGTCCATCATTCCTTTCGCTTTAACGTACAACAGAATGAATATCGAAATAGCAAAAATGTTAAAAGATGAATTCAATTTTACCAATGCTAAATTAAATGAACCTTTGAATCTTCGACCTGTCATCGCCTATAAGAAAAACAAAAGCTTGCGTAACATCCTTGTAAGGACTAAATTAGAGCCCATCAATGAATAACATCAATTTTTGCCAGTCAGTTTAACCAGTTCTAAAGCTCATCACTTAGTTTAAATCAATTTTAGGTACTTGTTTGTCATGTTTGAAACCCATCAGGGTTCAGTAAATGAAAACAATTTTTCGGCGGCATATTAAAAGAAAAAAACGTTTCAGTAGGAAATGTCTGTGCCAGTGCGATGTTTTAACCTCAAACACACACACACACACACACACACACACACACACACACACACACACACACACACACACACACACACACAGAGTCTTGTTTTCCCTACATACCGAGGTACCCCATTGTCTGTCCTTTGTGTGGACTAACGGTTTCAACCTCGTTTTGCCGGTACAGTTCTGGGAAAACAACCGAGGTAAAGGGTTTCTTTTGTCTTTTGTACCTCGGTAAGGCGAAACACGCAAACTCTTTTGTCTAGTTACCTCGTCAAGTTGGTAAGACAACCCCCCCCCCCACACACACACACACACACACACATACACACACACACACACACACACACACACACACACACACACACACACACACACACACACACACACACACACACACACACACACACACACAGTCTTGTCTACCCTACATACCGAGGTACCCCATTGTTTGTCCTTTGTGTGTACTAACGGTTTCAACCTCGTTTTGCCGGTACAGTTCTGGGAAAACAACCGAGGTAAAGGGTTTCTTTTGTCTTTTGTACCTCGGTAAGGCGAAACACGCAAACTCTTTTGTCTAGTTACCTCGTCAAGTTGGTAAGACAAACCCACACTCTCACACACACACACACACACACACACACACACACACACACACACACACACACACACACACACACACACACAGTCTTGTCTTCCCTACATACCGAGGTACCCCATTGTTTGTCCTTTGTGTGGACTAACGGTTTCAACCTCGTTTTGCCGGTACAGTTCTGGGAAAACAACCGAGGTAAAGGGTTTCTTTTGTCTTTTGTACCTCGGTAAGGCGAAACACGCAAACTCTTTTGTCTAGTTACCTCGTCAAGTTGGTAAGACAAACCCACACACACACACACACACACCGTCTTGTTTTCCCTACATACCGAGGTACCCCATTGTTTGTCCTTTGTGTGGACTAACGGTTTCAACCTCGTTTTGCCGGTACAGTTCTGGGAAAACAACCGAGGTAAAGGGTTTCTTTTGTCTTTTGTACCTCGGTAAGGTGAAACACGCAAACTCTTTCGTCTAGTTACCTCGTCAAGTTGGTAAGACAAACCCACACACACACACACACACACACACACACACACACACACACACACACAGAGTCTTGTTTTCCCTACATACCGAGGTACCCCATTGTCTGTCCTTTGTGTGGACTAACGGTTTCAACCTCGTTTTGCCGGTACAGTTCTGGGAAAACAACCGAGGTAAAGGGTTTCTTTTGTCTTTTGTACCTCGGTAAGGCGAAACACGCAAACTCTTTTGTCTAGTTACCTCGTCAAGTTGGTAAGACAAACGCACACACACAGTCTTGTCTTCCCTACATACCGAGGTACCCCATTGTTTGTCCTTTGTGTGGACTAACGGTTTCAACCTCGTTTTGCCGGTACAGTTCTGGGAAAACAACCGAGGTAAAGGGTTTCTTTTGTCTTTTGTACCTCGGTAAGGTGAAACACGCAAACTCTTTCGTCTAGTTACCTCGTCAAGTTGGTAAGACAAACCCACACACACACACACACACACACACACACACACACACACACACACACACACACAGAGTCTTGTTTTCCCTACATACCGAGGTACCCCATTGTCTGTCCTTTGTGTGGACTAACGGTTTCAACCTCGTTTTGCCGGTACAGTTCTGGGAAAACAACCGAGGTAAAGGGTTTCTTTTGTCTTTTGTACCTCGGTAAGGCGAAACACGCAAACTCTTTTGTCTAGTTACCTCGTCAAGTTGGTAAGACAAACCCACACACACACACACACACACCGTCTTGTTTTCCCTACATACCGAGGTACCCCATTGTTTGTCCTTTGTGTGGACTAACGGTTTCAACCTCGTTTTGCCGGTACAGTTCTGGGAAAACAACCGAGGTAAAGGGTTTCTTTTGTCTTTTGTACCTCGGTAAGGTGAAACACGCAAACTCTTTCGTCTAGTTACCTCGTCAAGTTGGTAAGACAAACCCACACACACACACACACACACACACACACACACACACACACACACACAGAGTCTTGTTTTCCCTACATACCGAGGTACCCCATTGTCTGTCCTTTGTGTGGACTAACGGTTTCAACCTCGTTTTGCCGGTACAGTTCTGGGAAAACAACCGAGGTAAAGGGTTTCTTTTGTCTTTTGTACCTCGGTAAGGCGAAACACGCAAACTCTTTTGTCTAGTTACCTCGTCAAGTTGGTAAGACAAACGCACACACACAGTCTTGTCTTCCCTACATACCGAGGTACCCCATTGTTTGTCCTTTGTGTGGACTAACGGTTTCAACCTCGTTTTGCCGGTACAGTTCTGGGAAAACAACCGAGGTAAAGGGTGTCTTTTGTCTTTTGTACCTCGGTAAGGCGAAACACGCAAACTCTTTTGTCTAGTTACCTCGTCAAGTTGGTAAGACAAACCCACACACACACACACACACACACACACACACACACAGTCTTGTTTTCCCTACATACCGAGGTACCCCATTGTCTGTCCTTTGTGTGGACTAACGGTTTCAACCTCGTTTTGCCGGTACAGTTCTGGGAAAACAACCGAGGTAAAGGGTTTCTTTTGTCTTTTGTACCTCGGTAAGGCGAAACACGCAAACTCTTTTGTCTAGTTACCTCGTCAAGTTGGTAAGACAAACCCCCCCCCCCCACACACACATACACACACACACACACACACACACACACACGCCACAATGACACTGGCGTATGAAAAAATAGAAACGCGTGAATAAAACGAACAAACGAGGTATTTTATTACTTGCCACAGACTTCCTAACAGATGTGGGATTAGGAACTAATGTGGTTAACCTGTCTGGTACCAATGACCTAACAACCCAAGAGAAATCTCTTTTAGATCGCGGTTTAACTTTTGTACCTGCACCAAAGCCTAAAGCTGATAACCAAACAAATTTACCATCATACAACTGTAATTTTCTTAGGCAAATGAAATTAGCAGACCGCTTTAGAAACTCCAGCGGTCGGAAACTTCCTTTTACAGAATCATCTGGTTGGTCACCTCCAGATAGTGAAGTAGATCCCGAAATTATTGAGGCTAGCAAACGAATCATCCAAAAGGTGTTCAGCATGAACATACTCTCCGATAAAGACAATTTAACAGCTGGTGAACGGAGAGCCCTCACGAAACTTCGAAAAAATAAGAAATTAGTAATTAAACCAGCCGACAAAGGTGGGTCGGTAGTTGTTCTATCTCGGGATAATTATATAAAGGAAGCCATGAGACAACTCAGCAATACTAAACATTATAAGAAAATAGATTCACTTATTTGGCCTAGTAATATCGAAAAATTCAATAAGATCTTAAAATTTCTCCTCGACGAAGGTCACATTACCAAAAAACAATTGAAATATTTAACGGCTAAGCTCAGTGCTCAAACAAGACAATTTTATATCCTACCAAAGATCCACAAGGACCGTTCTTCATGGACGGATGACTTAACTCCACCCGGGAGGCCAATTGTATCAGATTGTAATTCGGAATCTTATGCGATCTCGGAATTAATTGATTATCATCTGAAACCTATAGCAAATAGACATCCGAGCTATCTAAAAAATACACAGGATTTCCTGTCAAAAATTTCGAAATTGAAAATATCGAAAAATGCAATTCTGGCTACTTTGGATATCGACAGTATGTATACGAACATTGATATTGATAAAGGTGTTAAATCAGTTAAAAATGCATTTGAAAAATATCCGGATGCGAAACGCCCGGATGAACAAATTTTGGATCTTTTAGAGCTGAGCTTAAAAGGTAATGACTTTCAATTCAATGGAGAATATTTTCTACAAATAATGGGTTGTCCTATGGGCAAAAGATTCAGTCCTAATTTTGCAAGCATTTATGTAGCGGAATGGGAGGAAAATGCCTTAAGCAAATGTGCAAAGCATCCTCTCGTATATCTCAGGTATTTAGATGACATTTTTATTATTTGGGAACATTCAAAAGAAGATTTTGATGAATTTTTAGAAATTTTGAACAATCACGATCCAAATATTAAATTGAAAGCTACTATCAGTGAAACTTCTGTTGATTTTCTCGATGTGACCGTGTATAAAGGCAAGCAATTTCAGGCGTCCGGTCATTTAGATTATAAAGTGTATTTTAAACCAACTGATTCACATCAATTGTTACACACAAAATCATTTCATCCTCAACATACATTTAAAGGTATCATCAAATCACAACTCATTCGTTTCCACCGCAATTCAAGTGATAAGGTAAATTTCAATGAGGCTTGTTCTACTCTATTTGGCGCCCTCAGATCGAGAGGGTACTCGCTGCGCCTCTTGCGTAGCCTGAAATCCCAAACCCTGAAAAAGCTCGAAAGTCCAGCTGAAACTACCGATTTCGAACCACTGAAGATTGAACACAACAGACCGTTGCAGAATGGTAGTGGCGCGGTATTTAATTGCAAAAAGCCTCGTTGTAGACTGCATACTTTTATGCCTGATCAGAAAGAGGAATTTTCCTCCGAACAAACGAAAAATCATTATCAGATCCGTAACCCCCTCCATTGTGATTCACCGAACATTATTTATCTTATCACTTGTAAGCGATGTCGGAAACAGTATGTTGGTCAAAGTCAAAATCCGTTTCGAGAGCGTGCTACTAGACACAAACAGGACATAAAACATAATGCTGATGCCCCAGTAGCACAACATTTTAACCTTCCTGGCCATTCTTTGGACGATTTCGAAATCCATCCTATTGAACAACCACCAATTAAAGACACATTAGAAGAAACGGATGAATTTAGAAAAAAACGTGAAGCTTTTTGGATCAATACGCTTCAAACCCTCTGGCCATTTGGTATGAACATATCAGAGGGCGAATGCGAAAGGAGGTCCATCATTCCTTTCACTTTAACGTACAACAGAATGAATATCGAAATAGCAAAAATGTTAAAAGATGAATTCAATTTTACCAATGCTAAATTAAATGAACCTTTGAATCTTCGACCTGTCATCGCCTATAAGAAAAACAAAAGCTTGCGTAACATCCTTGTAAGGACTAAATTAGAGCCCATCAATGAATAACATCAATTATTGCCAGTCAGTTTAACCAGTTCCTAAGCTCATCACTTAGTTTAAATCAATTTTATGTACTTTTTTGTTACGTTTGAAACCCATCAGGGTTCAGTAAATGAAAACAATTTTTCAGCGGCATATTAAAAGAAAAAAACGTTTCAGTAGGAAATGTCTGTGCCAGTGCGATTTTTTAACCTCAAACACACACACAGTCTTGTCTTCCCTACATACCGAGGTACCCCATTGTTTGTCCTTTGTGTGGACTAACGGTTTCAACCTCGTTTTGCCGGTACAGTTCTGGGAAAACAACCGAGGTAAAGGGTTTCTTTTGTCTTTTGTACCTCGGTAAGGCGAAACACGCAAACTCTTTTGTCTAGTTACCTCGTCAAGTTGGTAAGACAAACCCACACACACACACACACACACCGTCTTGTTTTCCCTACATACCGAGGTACCCCATTGTTTGTCCTTTGTGTGGACTAACGGTTTCAACCTCGTTTTGCCGGTACAGTTCTGGGAAAACAACCGAGGTAAAGGGTTTCTTTTGTCTTTTGTACCTCGGTAAGGTGAAACACGCAAACTCTTTCGTCTAGTTACCTCGTCAAGTTGGTAAGACAAACCCACACACACACACACACACACACACACACACACACACACACACACACACACAGAGTCTTGTTTTCCCTACATACCGAGGTACCCCATTGTCTGTCCTTTGTGTGGACTAACGGTTTCAACCTCGTTTTGCCGGTACAGTTCTGGGAAAACAACCGAGGTAAAGGGTTTCTTTTGTCTTTTGTACCTCGGTAAGGCGAAACACGCAAACTCTTTTGTCTAGTTACCTCGTCAAGTTGGTAAGACAAACGCACACACACAGTCTTGTCTTCCCTACATACCGAGGTACCCCATTGTTTGTCCTTTGTGTGGACTAACGGTTTCAACCTCGTTTTGCCGGTACAGTTCTGGGAAAACAACCGAGGTAAAGGGTGTCTTTTGTCTTTTGTACCTCGGTAAGGCGAAACACGCAAACTCTTTTGTCTAGTTACCTCGTCAAGTTGGTAAGACAAACCCACACACACACACACACACACACACACACACACACACAGTCTTGTTTTCCCTACATACCGAGGTACCCCATTGTCTGTCCTTTGTGTGGACTAACGGTTTCAACCTCGTTTTGCCGGTACAGTTCTGGGAAAACAACCGAGGTAAAGGGTTTCTTTTGTCTTTTGTACCTCGGTAAGGCGAAACACGCAAACTCTTTTGTCTAGTTACCTCGTCAAGTTGGTAAGACAAACCCCCCCCCCCCCCACACACACATACACACACACACACACACACACACACACGCCACAATGACACTGGCGTATGAAAAAATAGAAACGCGTGAATAAAACGAACAAACGAGGTATTTTATTACTTGCCATAAAATAAAACCATCAGCTGGCAATTAAGGCGTATACAATCATATGATTTTCGTAAAGCACACCAAAGTCCTGCGATTGTGTCAGTGAGGAAAGGCTGACTGGTAAATTGACTGACAGAGACTGGGATGAGAGACTAGCATTTAGACAAACAAATTAAATAATTACTTCATGCGTCGCGTTAATTGTTTCTGACTGGTAATCAGGTGCATTTATGAAACATAAGTAAACCCCCAGCTTTTCAAAAGCCATCCTAGGGGGTTTGACCATCCTCTACTAGGCGGATCCTCGGGTGGCGGATAGAGGGCGGCCTATTCAATTGGACAGGTTTGCTGCGGAATATCCGAATACGCAGCCCGGACCATAATAGTAATAATCCAAAATCCTGCGGGCACCTTCTTTTGCCGTAATGTGCGTTCCGAAGTCCCCGGAAGAAGGAATCTGGGTAGTTAAGGACAAACAGTGCCCCAATTTTGGAGATACCTGTCCAATACACAGCTTTGGCCCTAGCTTAGGACGCAGACGGATGGTGAGATAGGCCCTGTCTGGCCAATCGGGACCCACCCCCCCAAAAGGATGTCACGTCGGGGGGGGGGGGGGGGGGGGGGGGATTGGGTAAACTTCGGAAAAATCATCTCGATTCTGAGTTGGAAATGGATGGAAGTGCCATTAACCCTTTACCCAACGAAACGGACAAAACCGGCCAGCGTTATTCTCAAAAATCGCCAACCAAGATATAAATGACAAATTTGGGAAAAGGGAAAAGGACAACACTGTCTGCATTTTTAATGGTGCTGGATTCCATGTTCGACGGACATGCGCAAATCACTCAATATCACGAACTTCTATCAAAAAACAAAATCGTTATTCTAAGAAATTTCAGCAGGTATCACGATACCTTGCATAGAAAATGGCAATTGTGCAGTCTCTAAATAATAATAGTATGCTAGATTAAGGCGACCTTTCTCATTATTTGATTTTAGACGGAGTTGTTAATTTGTGCTTTTTCCATCTGATGACGTTGACCGGAAATCGAAAGTAATTTAAATATAAATGAAGTCGTCAGTTTTAGAATTTACCTTTCCCCCCCCCCTGCACCCTCCCCCCCCCCCCTCCCCCCCCCCCCCCCCCCCCCCCCCCCCCCCCCCCCCCCCCCATGCAGCTATGTCGCTGTGTTTTGAAGGATTTTTGATGCCCTAGCTTTGTTCTGGGATATGTGAAGCACATTTGACAACAAGTTGTTCTTCGGAAAATTATTGCATTATCAATTCTGGTACGAATACGGTATCAAAATTCCAGGAACTAGTGGTGCCTGCTGTCTACTCTATGAGTTGATTTCATATATTTTTCGTGTTCTATACCTCCCAAACTTCATCTTGATGTATAATTTGTGTATATTTAATTTGATTTTAAGGAATATTGGAGGTGGGAATTTCAAAATAAACAAAATTACATTTCTTATATAGCACCTTAAAGCATATTCTTTCAGCGCACTTATTCTCACTGTTGTGGGTTGCAACCTCCACAAAACCAATGTCAACAGTTCTGTTTTTTATCGTATATATGAGCTGAGACCTCGATGGTTTATATATGTGTCATAAAAGAAATAAGAGAGAATGTTTGGTAACTATGTTATTCAAGCTGATGTAAACAGAAAACAGCCATCTTGATGCATGTTGAGATGACGATTTTTCTCAATACCTATGGTTGGCAGTACCAATCAAAGATGGAATTTAAGGTGTGTTCGGCCCAGATACGTGGAGAAAACCAATGCAGACACACAGCATGGTTGGCTGGGCCTCTGTTGTTTGTGATGCCTCCTTGGTTGTTTTCAGATATCATTCTTTCTGTTTGGACGCGATGCAACTTATACAGTTGTGATCACATTATGTAGAAATGTCAGCGAGATAACATAACATAATGTTTGATTCGACAGCTAGACATCTGAAAAAAGCATTAGGTAACTTTTCTCTTTCCATGCAGCTGATGTATTTAAATATAGAATATACCTATAGTAGCTTGGTGTATCAAATGTTCACCACGAGTGGTGCACATTTTGTACACCAAACTACTTTGTCTGATCGTCAGATTATTAAGAGTCACTATTATTTTTTCTCGATGTTACTGAGCAGCAGACGTACACACGTTCGAAACTGTTTTTGTTTACATGAGCAATGGGAGAGGGGGGGGGGGGGGGTACTTCCGCTGTCAATTTTATCGCCGAAACGAAATGGAAAAAGAAACGCGCAAATCACGGGGCCATTTTCATTTTAATAACATACTATTTTGAGTTATCTTGCTTTATTAACACGAGACGACGCAGGTTTGGTAACTCTTTGGTATTTTATGAGGTTAAACTCATTTAAAAACATAATAAATAATCGCCGTCTGCATTTCATTCTTCGCGAGGCGACGAGCGATAAATTTGAACAATGTGTCAAAGGTTTAAAGAAACGAATGTTGATTTTGGTGGATGTCATATCCTTGGTAAGTCTATTTTTGATCTGATTATTTTGAAGACTGGATGTTTTCGTTGCGTTGTGGGTGAACATGATGAACGAAAAATATTCTTCATTTCATGGAATGTGTTTAGGTCATTGATCGGTCAACATTATCCGCCACATATTGTCTGAATTCCCCGTCACCAAGCACTGTCGGGGAAATTTCGGAAATGATTGCGGACTGTATATACCACTTATCTTCTTCGTAGGATGTACAGAGTCCAACCTGATACAACGGTTCGATCGTTAGCCTCGATGCGTGATCACGATGCGGCTGGATTCAAAGACCTAGAAGAATGGGAGCTATAAATCCTCATGGCTTGGCAGTAAGAAAGGCTTGTGTGGCTGCTGCTGTCTTCGCTTTGGCTGAGGATGGAGTGACAACTGTCTCAACTTCACATCGCAAAACTCTTTGGACAGCTTCTAAGTTTTCTCAGAACTTACCTCCAAAGGCGAAGTGTAGGTATCACAGATTTGAGGAAGAAGTCGAATCTGTTTCCGGATTAACCTTGGGGCAACTGAGACAATGCGCATTTTTTCATCATCCAGGTCACCACACTGTTTTTCAGTGTGGAAGTCACGAATTATTGCCTCTGTTGCTTTTCAGATGGTAACTAGTGCTGGCCCTCCAAACTGAACAGCAAATAAAATGTCTTCTCCAATGAATTGTTTTACTTTTATTTGAAGGGACTGACTACAATATTGAACTACATCGGATGGAAGGTGTTCTTCCATCTTACGGACGAGTTCTGGTCATCCGTATGCAGAGATACCGGAAGCACGAGGACAGAGGGACGGAGGGGGCAGCTGCCCCCCCCCCCCCCCGCCTTCTCACCACGGGGCGAGAGGGGATAGATGAATGTCATTCTCGGGTTCGTCACTCTTTCAAATGATTTCTCGAAGTAAAGCTAAAATACACCCGAAGTCCGTTCTGGAAGCTTTCAAAATTCAATGGGGGAGATGAGGGGACCTCTTCTCAAACTCTCCCATCTTGGGCCTTCGGTCTTCGAGACATGCATGTCATGGCGGGGCTGCTAGTGCGAATAAATGCTCTTTCCCAGGGGTATGCCTTATCCGCCCTGAAGTGCTTCCGGCGCTCTTGACTGTATGCATAATTTAAAGTATCACTTTTCAGAAATTCACATAATTTTGAAAATGCTTCTTATTTTGCAGAATCTGCAGGTCTGCCTTTTTCTCCTTAAATTGAAGCACGAGAATATTTGTGTTGTTTTATAAGTCGATGTAATGGTAAATCTTGCAATGAAATAGCATTTTTTTTCAATTCCTGTTGTAAAAGTGATGGCCATTTTAATATTACAACCTTGGGGGCAGCCGGTGTGACAGGAATGGAAGTCCGCAGGAACGTTAGTCCCTCTGGACTATTATTCCGCGGAATTATAGTCCTAGGTCTAACATTTCTAGGAATAGTAGTCCGGCGGACTACTACTCCTAGAAATGTTAGACCTAGGACTATAATTCCGCGGAATAATAGTCCAGAGGGACTAATTTTCCTACGGACTTCCATTCCTGTCACACCGGCAGGCAAAATTATAAATAGAATATGTCTTTTCCAGAAATGTATTGTTTAGCACAAGATTTATACTTGTATTATAAAATACATTGTCTGAAATGATTTTGTGTGAAATTGTCAGATTCGGCGACCCTCTTGGACACTATCGTGAATAAAACGCAATCGGCTCACGCTATACTCCTCGGAATTTTTTCTATATGATAAATGTTTTGCATTTCCCCAAATAATGATACCGGTTTTATTTCTATTTTAATTTTTTGGACCTCAAATGCTAGAACGCTTGTACTAGTGGTGTAAGACGACATCAAACTGCGTATGGGATTCAAATATGCAGACATGGTGGACAAGGCGGGGTAGGGAATTAATGAAGAATTATTCCATTTGGACTGGAGATCTTCAAGTGAGAAGTTTTATCAGGAGGCGGGGGGGGGGGGGGGGTCCTCGGTGGTTGCCATAGGAATTGCCGAACTGGTCGTTTGAGGGGGGGGGGGTGTTCAAAGTAAGATCAAAGTCCCTCGAGTCGAGGGGGGCATGGGGAGATGGGGTGGGGGGGGGGGGGGCATCAGAAAAGGCAAGGTTAGAGGGTAACAAATATGCAGCTTAGGTGTAACGGAGACCCCTGGTACATTTCATTTTAGAATGCCTTAACCCCTTACCTAACACGAAAACCAGACGGCACTTGCAAATAAAATTCTTGAATACCTATTTTTTTTTCATTTTTTGCGTCAAAAACATAGCTTATAACCCCTCATTGGAATGAGGGGTCATAAGCTATGTTTGTGACACAAAAAAATTAAAAATAATGAAAATTGGATAGGAATTTTTGTGAATAGCGCTGGCAGCGACGTCACACCAGTGGATGGATGAATTTCAATGAAATTTGGTATGAGGGATTCCCGTAAGAAGCCACGTCGGCACCTGTTACAAAAAAAACTTATTCGCGTATTTTTTGCCAGACTTACTTTCCTTACTTTGTCTATTTTTCATGATTTCGTTCCATCGGCAGCGATATCTTGGCAGTGAGTCGATGGATTTCAATGAAATTTGGCACAAGGGATCCTTGTGGCAAGTCGCTCTTGCACATGTGATAAAAAATAATAAAATTTGTGTTTTAGGTGAGATGCTTATGCACAGTGGCTAATTGTGACCGTGACAGTTTTACGGGTGGAGGAAGCCGGTTCATTTCACTGATAGTTTTTTTTCTGTAACGGTAGTCATACAACCCAAAATCAATATAGAACAACTAAAATGGAGATAAAAATTAATAAGGAGTTTTTGAACTGGTTGACTGCTAGTGCAAAAAAAGCCAACATTTTCCTTACCCATGTTTCGTATTCATTCAAACGTAAAGAATAGTTTGTTTACACAGATTTGTTCTATTACAAATTATTGGAGAGTGCTTATAATTTGTAATAAAACAATTTTTGATGAACAAATTCAGACCACCAAAACTAATCTAGCTCTCAACCAGTTGAATAAATAGTTATTTTGTGCATACATATATGACAATCGCGTCGCATTTCGTGAAGAGAATAACAATACTGTATCAGTGTATACGACATATTACAGTACGTGGAGAGTGTATTATCACCCGGAGGTCCATTGGCTAAAACATTGCTTGTGTTTTTGTCGATATGCACAAAATTTGAAAGTCATAGCTTGGGTGATAACTCCACTCCGCGGGTGATTTAGTTATAATCCACTCTCCACGTACTTTACATTGCAAATCGCTATGTGATACCGCTAAAATCACAAACTATGAAAGTTTTGAATTTTGGCCCCGAAATAAATATGACGAACGCGGGCCGAAAAAAAATGAATGAGAATCAAAAGATTAATTTTCTTTAACCTTGATGCTATTCTGTTTTATAAATGTATCTTTTGTGCAGGTCATAAAAATATTTCTCAATGGATCACGATTATTTTGTATCACATTCTATCTCTATCGTTAAATAAAATAATCTAATCCACTAGGGAATTATATTTTTGTAATCCGCAAGGATCGCTTTAATTACATGACGTCACTACATTCATATTTTTTATAAACTTCCATGCCACAATGAGACTGACGTTACGTTTCAAAATTTTCTTGTTGAAACTTTTAATTTTTGAGATTCAGCTTCATCTTTTTGTTTTGTGTTTTGCATGGTGTATTGTTTATGTACTGGTTTGAACACTTCCCTGCTACAGAGGCAAAACCTCCTCCTGAACCCGGGAAGTTAGGCAGTGTTTGGTTACTGTGGTGAACAAGCACCGTTTTACTGGTAAAATAGGACCCAGTCACTAATGCTTGGGGTGCAAGTCCTCTAAAATAGGCAACATGGAGCATGAACGATTGACTGACATTGACTTTATCTCCATGGTGTGGTCACGATTAGCTATTGTGCAGAAGTATGTGACCTTAAACACCAATAAATTAATAAATAAACAGGGGCAAACTAGATGCATCATTCATTTCAACATTATAAGTTTTGAAGGGAATTACTTTTGGTTACTGGTTTCCACTGAAATAGTCCGCCAGGCGTGCATGCGTTCGTTTCTTGCAACGTCGTGTGACTTTTATTGTTACTGTAATTGCGATGCAAGATCTTTATCGCCGATTGTTTATCGCTACTGATAATGTAATTTGCAGTTGCGTTTTTCGGTAAGTGGTAAATAATTTTTTTTATTATATGCAAAACGATATAATATCGAAGAAATTGCGGAAAGATAGAAATCGTATCCCCCACTGTGAAGATATAGAAATTTTCACTTTTACGGTATCAATCAAAATGGCGGCTTTAAAAGCATCACTTCAATGTGAATACGAGTCAAATTATCACTGGAAATGATCACTTTGTTCTAAAAGCGTATAAGGGAAAGTAAACCGAATGTTTTTGAGTGGTTATCAATCATTTCCAGCTATAATTCAACACATATTCACCTTGAATTGGCGCATGAAACCCGCTAGTCCAAAAATGGCCTGAAAGTCCGTAATATAAGTTTTCCGTTTGGTACGTCTTTTCAAAGGACGTACCAAACCAAAAACTAAAATTACGGACATTCAGGCCATGTTTGTTCTAGAAACCCACCAGCTGAATCAGATTGCAAGACGCCATCTGTTCCGAGTATCGATCAAATCACTTCCGCATTTCAATGATTGAATGCGCTGTTTTCTTTCATGCATCAATTCAAGGTTGAAACGAGTGGAATTATCAGATTCTTATAAAAAGCATATAATAAAAAGAAAATGAAATTTTTTTGAAAACTGTCTTATTTGTGACCGAGACAAATGGTTATATACATTTGTCTCGGTCACTCATGAGATAATTTTCGGTATCCACTCAAAAACACTAGGTATTCTCTATGTATCAGCCACGGTAATATCTACGAGCACGTACGATCATTCGACTCGGAAAGATAACGTTTTTTACCTGCACCCGCCGAAAACTTATTACGCATGTCAAGGTTTTTATAAAAGTAATTACATGACAAATAAATCACCAACTCAGCAAAATTTATTAGACTAGGTCATTTTTGCTGTAATTGCTGTAATGATATTTTATATAGGCCTATCAATGTGCTAAAACTGAAAAATAAACAAAGAAACACATGACTGAAAGACTACTATAAACTTCGGTGATAATAGTACAAGTTGTACAATGAATAGGGATTACGTCATGCATAGCTCAAGAACGTAATACCACGCCATTTGAAGGTAGAATATCAATAAAATAGTTTTTATCTTAGTTGGATAAAACGTATAATTAACTTTTTAATTTCAGGAAAGATTTCCTTGCAGTCTTCAGCGACATTAGACTACGAGAGTGTAGCTCAATACACACTTTGGGCCAAATGTAAAGATACCACTTCTAATGAATTTGCAACTACACAGGGGGTGTTTCAATTGCTTGTTGGCAACATTAACGAGGCACCAGTGTGTACATGCACATCAAAAACTCTTACCATAAACGCACCCGCACTCGTAAGTATTAGGGCTCTCCGGAGCTTCGAGAGACGATACGATTTCGAATCTTAAAACCCTATGAACCCAAGTGGTATCTTCCATATCACTTCAATGACAGCAACGGGAAGAGTCCATATTCTTTATTTGGGGATAGACCAATTAATATATTCAACGTGCTGCCTTGGGGCTGCACGTTGAAAATATTGATTGGTGTTCACCACACTTTTCACTCAAAAGTCAACCTATTTAATGAAATTATAAAGTTACTGGGTCGGAAAAGCGGCCTCTGGTGTTCAAAGTGTTAAGTTGATATTCGGTTCGATTCGAAACCGGGAAGAAAGCTCGGAATCAGTAATCTTCGTCGTCTCTCAAATTGTAGAGTTCAGAAGGAAACTGTACCTAAATTATGCTGAAAATTACAATAATAAACTAAAATTAGGCATTCCAGCCCACTTAACCCTTTTACGTAACATGAAAAGTAGACGACAATTGCAATTAAAATTCTTGAATAACTATTTTTTTTTTTCATTTTTTGTCTCAAAAACATAGGTTATGACCCCTCATTGGAACGAGCCAGTTTGAGATAAAAATGAAAAATAATATTAATTGGCGATTTTTGTGAATAGGCTGGTCGGTTTTGGCCGTTACCTAGGGTAAAGGGTTAATCCTCCCTAAAACTGAGATAATTTTGCACGTTTTTCGAGCTTACTTTCTCGAAACAAAATACGAGCCCACTTTAGATTTCTCGAAAAGTGGACTCGTATACCAGGAGACGACACGCGACTTTTTCGAGTCGGAAATCGGATAGAAAATTGAATGGATGATAGAGTTACTACGAGTAGCTGTCCCGTTTTGTCAGTCGAAACTCGAAAATCGCGCAAAAATAAAATCTTAGAAAATATTAGAAAATCTGAGAAAATTCCGGGCTCGCCCAGTTCGAGCCCAGTGCGACATTTCATTGTATTTTTAACAAGATGACAGTGATGACAGTTTGGATACCGCAAATCCGAGATGAAGTTGACGAGAAAACCAAAGCATGTATTTTTTACTCTGCGTTTTAACCCTTTACCTAACGAATCGCCCGCATCCGCCCGCGTAATATGCAAATTCAGCAGTTAAAAAATATTATTTTTAAAAAAAATTTCAACAAAACCATATCATGTGACCCCTCGTTGGAACGAGCTCGCTGAGCTCGTTCCAACGAGGGGTCACATGATATGTTTTTTTTTAAATATTTTGAAAAATTTAAAAAAACGATATTTAAAATAATAAATTTTTATATCGTCTGCGTTGGGTAAAGGGTTTTAAGTGTTCCTTCTCTCGAATTCATCGATTTTGCCGAGATCTCTCTGATGCGAAATTAACCTCGCGACACAAACTGTCAAAACGTATATTTTTTATTCGTTTTCTCAAGTGTCTCGTCAAAGTGTGTCGTAGATTTGGCGGTGGTGTCTCGAATGTGGAGAACTAGAAATCGTCACAAAATGCAAAAACGTGTAATTTTCAACCTGCAATTTTCAGGTGTTTTTACAACTCGCGAGGTCGATTCTATGGAGATCTCTCAATTGAGATAGAATATTGCACGTCATATTCGATCGCTCGCGGTTCTTTCTGTTTTGTGGTGCCTCATCAACGGATGTGGTCGATTTGACACGGATTTCTCGGATGAGCGACAATTTGTAACTGGGATCGAACTTGGCGATCCCTATGACGGGGGAATGTGGTTTTGTAGTGTCGATTCGATAGAGAGCTCTCGGGTGAGAGCGAAGATCCCCCCTTCCTTTAATTCGATCGAATGCGGTTCTGTCTGTCTGTGTGGCGACGGAAGAAAATATATATTATATATGTTGGATTTTTTATGTATTATTAAATAGAAGGATAATAAAAGAAAAAATTAAAATAAAATTCAAAATAAAAAAAAATGAAATATTAAAATAAAACGTCATTTTTAAAGATCAAAGATCCTAAGATGAGAGATGGGACATTTGGTTGATTTCTAGAACTGAAGAGGAATATACGAGAGAGCAATATGGCTAAACAAATTAATGGGCGACATAGAGATGAAATGAGAGACGACCAAGTTGTTCAAACCTGTGACAGAAACTCAATGTTCAATGCATTGAAAAAAGTTTAGATGGAAGGAAGAAATCTTCGCCATGGTTCGAATGTTCTACATCGATCCCTTCATATATGAGATAGAAGCATCAGGCGGTGAAGAAATCATAGGAATGTTTTGCGAACAGCAATTGTAAAAGACCACATTTTAAAAAAAGAGAGGACAATATTGTATTTTGTCATATATATATATATGTAGGAAAAATAAATACAGTAATTAATATTAGACTGAAATAAAAAGAAACGAGGAACAAATTAGACATAAGGGAAGGAATAATAAGAGACGAAAGTATTTAACCCTTTACCTAACATGAAAAGTAGACGACACTTGCAAACAAAAATCTTGAATAACTATTTTTTTCATTTTTGTCTCAAAAACATAGGTTATGGCCCCTCTTTGGAACGAGCTCAACGAGCTGAAACTTGCTAATGTTATCCCAATATATAAAAAGGGCGATAGGTTTGATCCAAATAATTATAGGCCAGTATCCTTACTCCCAAGTGATGGCAAAGTAATAGGACGGGTTGTATTCAAATATGTTTACAGTTATTTCAAAGAAAACAACTTGTTTATACCTACCAGTCGGGTTTCCTGCCACAAAATAGTACGGTATTTCAACTTTAAAAGTATATCACAACCTGTGTCGAGCCATCGACATCAGGTTTGCAACATGTGGAGTCTTCTGTGACATCTCGAAAGCTTTTGACCGAGTTTGGCACAAAGGAGTTATTTTTAAATTGAAGCAATATGGAATTAATGGACCCCTTCTAACTTGTTTACAGATTATCTTTCTCATAGAAAACAACGCGTCCTTGTAAATGGCTCATATTCCGCATATCTTGATGTTGAGGCTGGAGTCCCACAGGGGTCAGTTCTTTGTCCGTTTCTATTTCTAATATATATCAACGACATAGGGGATAACCTTGAATCGTTAGCTGGACTTTTTGCCGATGATACTTGCTTAACCCAGAGCGGAAACAATTCATCTACACCACAAAGTGTAATAAATAGCGATATCAAATCAAATTATACAATGGTCGATACAGTGGCTTGTCGATTTTAACGCAGCCAAAACCAAGGTAATGTTATTTACATTGAATAATAACTTCCCAAAACCGAACATATTTTTTTATGGTACCCCCCTGCATTATAATGACGAGCATAAGCACCAGGGTTTGACTGTACAGTTAAATCTGTCATAGGACAAACATATAGATGACATATGCAGACGTTCATATGTCAAACTATCGCAACTCCGAAAACTAAAATATATTATCCATAGGAAAACACTTGAGAGAATGTATCTCTCATTCATACTCAAGGTCCTTGAGTACGCTAGTCCTGTATGGGGCTGTGCCAGCGTTAATCAGCTAAAGACAATAGAGGATATACACTACGATGTCGTCCGTATTGTTACTAGGGCTGTCGCGATTATTCGATTAGTCGACTAACCGTCGACTATTGAAGTAGTCGACGTTTTTTATTTTTAGTCGATCGTCGTTCATTTTCAAGGTGGTACACGTCTACTACACGTCGGGGCTAAATTGCATTGTTTTGTGGAGTGAATGATCAATGAAGGTGAATAACTTTAAATATCTAACCATAGTTAACATTCATATCCGGAAGACTGTACGACTGTCACTGACTGTGTAAGAAAGAACACTCACAGTTACTCGAGAAGAATAGATTCTTCTGAATTTCTCCAGTCTTGTACACACGAATGCACCCATTGGAAAACCCAAAGCGCGGAAGTGACAAAATTATGACGAAAGTCAGAACGTCAGATCACTTCTCAAAGTTCGGAACTTCAGACTAAGATCCAATTTTAACAACTGACGAGGGAATGCATAGATCTCAATGTTCAAAATTTCGAGAAACTTATTGCAGAAAGGAAACATATGCAGGAACGTTCTTTGGTAAATTCATTTTAATTCATCGGCTTCAATCTAGTTCAAACTTGGACCCGCAGTCCGTAATATTATTTTTGGGGTTGGTACGTCCTACAGGACGTACCAACCCCAAAAATTATATTACGGACTGTGGGTCCAAGATTGGACTACATGTAGCTTCAGTCGGGACCGATTTGTTGTTCCCACAACCCCACTTCGTCTGAACACACTGGTGCCATTGCCATTTTCAGAGTTTTACGAACAGAAGAATGATTTGCTAAAAAATCATGGGGAGCGACTCTTAATCGACTAACCGTCGGTTACTGGTCACGATTAGTCGATTACAAAAAATGATAGTCTCGACAGCCCTAATTGTTACAGGACTTACCCGATCAATTTAAAAAAAAACGTTTACTTCTGGAAGTAGAATGGCAGAATCTTGAAATACGTTACATGTATACTGAGTTAATCATTGTCATAGAAGACATTATTGATTGAAATTACTCACCATACTTTCTAGACAAAAACTGTTCGCCTCACAAGCATGGAAGATTTTATTTACATCAACTTCATTAACCCTTTACGCAACTTAACGGCCAAAACTTGCCAGCACTATTCTCAAAAATCGCCAATTAATTTTCAATATTTTTTCTTTTTTGTCTCAAAAACATAGGTTATGACCCCCCTCGTTGGAACGAGCTCGTCGAGCTCGTTCCAATGAGGGGTCATAACCTATGTTTTTTAGACAAAAAATGAAAAACATTAGTTATTCAAGAATTTTTTTTGCAAGTGTCATCTGCTTTTCATATTAGGTAAAGGGTTAACATATTTTCAAAATTTTATTTTTTTGTGACACAATATATCAATTTTCAGGCCACATTATGACCAAAAAATTAGTTTATTTTATAAGACTGTCAAAGGTAAAGCCCCGTCTTATCAAACGAATTTATTGCCATCCACTTTTAATCAAATTACGTCACATAACCTTCGAAACGCTTCGAATTTCATACCATTTGCAGCGAGTACGGAATTGTTGAAACGCTCTTTTCTACCATCTTGTATTAATATTTGGAACTCCTATGTTGAGCAAACCAGAAATGCTCAGACACTTCAGATTTTCAAATCAATGATAAGCCCTCAATTTTACAAACGTCCTGAATACTTTAATGTAGGAAAACGGAAAATAAACATAATTCATACTCAACTAAGAAATGAATGTAGTGATTTAAATGGGCACAAATACTAAAATCATATTTCTGACTCCCCAAGTGTAACCAAAACCTTGTCTTTAGAAATGAACTTTTAAACAGATTGATTAAATACGAAATCTCACATGTTAATGAACTGTTATTTGGTTTACCCTCTCTGTTTCTGATAACGAAACAATTTTTAAAGCCGTGCATATATGTATCAGGGATTCAAAACGTTTCAACTCGTCCCCTGAGTTTCAATGTGTTCTATGTGCCAGTAGGCACATAGAACACATTGGAACTCAGGGGACGAACTGTTAGCTCAAGGAATTTGAGACTGAGAAGAACGAAACATTATTATTATTATTATTATTATTATTATTATTATTATTATTATTATTATTATTATTATTATTATTATTTCCGACACGAAGTGACCCTGGCTGACGAAAGTGTTATTATTATAATTATTATTATTACTATTGATGGTATGTTCGAATGTAGAAGGCAAAAAAAGAGTTGTGATCCGGAAGTCTGGAGTTGTTACTCAGGTTAGGCATAAAGTTCAGTATTCGGAATTCAGTACTTGTCGCCTCTCTCTCTCCCTCTTCTCTCTCTCTCTCTCTCTCTCTCTCTCTCTCTCTCTCTCTCACACACACACACACATCCACTCTCTTTCACCCACTCGCTCTCTATCTTTCCTTTTTCTCGTTTATCACTATCTTTTTTATTTCTCACACTTCTTAGATTATTTAAGAAATAACTGTTGTTTTCCTTCGGTTTATGCGATATAAACCGAAAATTTTCAGCACAAGCTTCATAACTCGCGTATATTTTATTAAATTCAATTGTTCCCGAGAAATTATCATGATATTCTCGCTGACAGTAGGCAATGAAAAATCGATCATTGATCTTTGTTTACAAGCTTGTTATCCATCTATCAGTCTGCCGTCACGCCCTCAGAGTGACAATTGGATTGAGTGGGCGGGGCTTCCATATTCTTCAAAGTTGGGTCGGATGTGCGAACGTGTAGCGACATTCCAAATCATGACGTGATTTGGTTTATACGATTTTGACGACGTTCACGCTGTATGCTTTCAACGATTCAAACGCAGAGGCGGGGCAAATGATTAAATTATTTACATCAATGATCGATTTTTCATTGCCTACTGTCAGCGATATTCTCGCTGACAGTAGGCAATGAAAAATCGATCATTGATCTTTGTTTACAAGCTTGTTATCCATCTATCAGTCTGCCGTCACGCCCTCAGAGTGACAATTGGATTGAGTGGGCGGGGCTTCCATGTTCTTCAAAGTTGGGTCGGATGTGCGAACGTGTAGCGACATTCCAAATCATGACGTGATTTGGTTTATACGATTTTGACGACGTTCACGCTGTATGCTTTCAACCAATCAAACGCAGAGGCGGGGCAAATGATTAAATTATTTACATATATTTATGTAATCTTCAACATTGTGTATATTTTATATTTATTACTGTTTTTGCGGCACTGGTTTATATTTATGTTATTTGAAATGGAAAGGAGGTATTGCTAAGTGTTAAGCACTTATCCTTGCTGTAAGAGAATTTGCAAATAAAATATGTTTAAACTAAACTATGTTTTTGAGACAAAAAATGAAAAACATAATGAAAATTAATTGGCGATTTTTGTGAATGTCGCTGGCCGGTTTTAACCGTTACGTTGGGCAAAGGGTTAACCCTTTACCCAACGCAGACGATACCAAAATTTATTATTTTAAATATAATTTTTTTAAATTTTTCAAAAATTTTCGACAAAACCATATCATGTGACCCCTCGTTGGAACGAGCTCGACGAGCTCGTTCCAACGAGGGGTCACATGATATGGTTTTGTTGAAATTTTTTGAAAAATAATATTTTTTCAACTGCTGAATTTGGATATTACGCGGGCGGATGCGGGCGATTCGTTGGGTAAAGGGTTAAGAGAATGAAGTGCATGAATATTTACCCGTGGCGGGAACTAGTCTCAATAACGAAGGAGAGATAAGACTCATTATTTCCAAATGAAACAAAACACTACATTTTGATTGGCTGGGAGGTACGGTATAACTTGCAATCCACTGTAGCTTTTTCTTCACCGTGATTATCCACGGTGTAAAACAAGAATACACAATAGCAGGTTATATGGCTAAAAAAGTACCAATTTTTAATTATTAATTCACACCTTCTGTTCGTTTATGTTAGAACAAAAATACAAATACAGGAAATTTAATATGTATGTGCAATAAAATATTACAGATATGGATGTTATTGGAGCTGGCTCATTGAGCCAGTTCCAATGACATCCATATTTGTCTGATTTTATTGAGAAACTTACAAAGTACAATTTTTCTGCCAGTTTTTGCCCACAATGTAGGTTATTTATTTATTGGTGTTTAAGGGCACATATTTCTGCACAATGGCTAACCATGACCGTGACAGTTTTAAGGGTGGAGGAGGCCGGAGTACCCGGAGAGAACTGTCAGCTCCCCAACATACCAACTCCACACAAGCAGGGTTAGCATTGGTTGAAGACAGGTGCACCATCGACGTGCAGTACGCCTTAGTACACAACGTCGCCGTTCCCCCACGTGGGCAGTGGGGGGGGGGGGGGAGTTTCTTGCCCAAGGACACAACGCGGTTGCCGCTGGTGGGATTCGAACCGAGGACCTCTCGGATTGCAGCCTGCACCTCTACCAACTGAGCCACCGCGCCCCTTCACAATGTAGCTTAAAGTATTAAGTAAACCAATATTCTTAGAAATAAAGGTATTATCCATGTGTTTTCAAGGGTGTATGGGAGTTTACACCGGTCTGGGAACTCTTACACCCTGAGGCCTCGCCTCAGGGTGCATGAGTTCCCAAACCGGTATAAATTCCCATACACCCTGGGAAACACAATGATAACTAATAATTTCGAAACGCAAGATCTCTTTCTCTTTTCAAGCGATAGTTATCTCCAGATGCTCGGACAGTTGATGAAAAAATGGTAGTGATTACGCCGGTGATGACATCATCAGTTTAGCTAATGGCATGATGCATCTTTTCAACGGCATGTCACATAAACTCCCAGGTCAAGAGATAGAAACCGTGTTTCATCCTAGTCGTGCAACGACGATTTCAGGACTTTTGAAATATCCAGACGATTTGTCCACATCTAAGGACTCAATCCACTATGGGTGCGACGCTGACAATACGGGTGCAGCGATGAGATCTAAGCACATCGTTCTAGCCTCTTTGTCCAGAGGGAGATTCTCTTTTGGGATTCCTCAGAAACATATTTTGGGATTCGTCAAAGATTATGGCAAAATCCCCTACGGATTGAAACACAGTCTCATGGTAGTTCGTGAAAATGATGCCATTGTGAGAGCTGCCGCTGTGGATGCAGGCAAAGTGCATCTGAGCAAGGTGCTGTGGTTCATACCACACGTACGTACTATCAAACGACGAGGAAAGAATGAAACTCCCCAAGATTATCAAATCAAAAACCAGATTACCTGTGGGATTCAGAAAGAGACAGAGTCTTGTAGCGAGCGTTCTGAGATCGAATCTTCTTCGGAAAAAAACGCATTTCATCATAGTGGGATTTCGGACAGACAGGATCGGATCTCAAGAAAAGAATCCATCTGTATTCGATCATTGCAACTTGAGAAACATGCAGGTGTTTATTTATTTATTTATTTATTTATTTATTTATTTATTTATTTATGTATTTATTTATTTATTTATTTATTTATTTATTTATTTATTTATTTATTGGTGTTTAAGGTCACATACCTATGCACAATGGCTAACGTGACAGTGACAGTTTTACGGGTGGAGGAAGCCGGAGTACCCACAGAGAACCACTGAGCATCGACGAGCAACTGTCATCTCCTCAACATTTAACTCTGTTCAAGCTCCGCTCAAACAGGGTTGTAGCGGTTGAAGACATGTGCACCATCGACGTGCAGTACGCCTTAGTAAACGGCGTCATCGGGCCTGCATGTAGGCAACCGGGTTAAAGTGCCTTGCCCAAGGACACGACGCGGGTCGTCCCGGACAGGGATCGAACTCGGGACATCTAACATAGAAGTCCAACAGTCAACCACTGAGTCACTGCGCTCCCGGACGAATTGATAAGCAAACCGACTGTAACACCTACAGAATACAATACGCTCTATCCCCTCTTCCTGTTCAACTTCAGAAAACAGAGCGCGAAACTCTGTACATCAGAATCAAGATGTTCTATACAAATGTGCCTAATCAAACCGAAGCTTTCGTAGTTGACGTTCCAATCGGATGGAAGTAAAATGTCTGTTATTCAATAACTGAAAAAAACTTAGAAACAGACATTTTTTATACTCTTCGAAAGTGATGTCATTATTGGCATCATTACATTTCTTAATCGCCTTCCCATCTAAGTGGTAAGCAGCGTTCAGTTTCGACTTTAAACCCACGAATTCCGTGATCTGACTCCTCGTGTCTCGTCTTTGAATTTTTCCCACCACCTTTCTATTCACACCCGATGGAATGTTAGATTTGTATGAGGGGCGAAACGACAATGATTTTCTTCATTGTTTAAAATGGTTTTAAAGTACTTTTCACCACCAATTAACATTAAAATGGATATAACCTAATGTTTTTATAGAATTTATTCTTCTGAATTTCGGACTCTCTTCACACTGCCGATCACATTGTCAGTCTTTGTAAACTCCCGCTACGTAAGAGTAAATTCATTTATTCTTCAGCTTCAGTAAATTCGAACTACAGAACAGCGTCTTTCGAAAGGGAAGAACAAATCCCACTCACATATGCGGAAATTGCGCTGGAGGAATTCTCCGAAAATCAGATTGTGGATATTGTTAGTGAGGCTCCAGAAACAGGACTTACAGAATTTGAAAGCAGAGACACGGAGATTCCTGAATCATTTGATGGGACTTAAAATCAAGGCACGTCAATGGCCACATCCACCTTTGATTCATCTTTTGAAATTTCGCTGTCTGATTTTGGGGCGAAACTACCCACCTCCGCCTGTGGGGCGAAACGACCCGGGACGGGGTTTGGGGCGAAACGACTCAGGAGGGGGGGGGGGGGGGGCGGAACGGGAATTGGGGCGAAACGACCCGGGACAGATGAGTCACGCGTCGACATCCGAAGATATGCCTCAGTAAAAATCTTGGGTCTCTATCTCGTATAAGCCAGTCTATCCAAGTTGGTGAAAAACAGTCTGATTCTCGGATCGTATTTCTTCTTGGTTTATTCGTAATGAAATCGATACATCAACTGTTTGCTGATGTCTAAGATACACGTTCCCAAATAATTCGGTTTGTCAAATGTTTGTTTCATGTGAACGGCTACTAGTTTTTTTTATCAAACATCCTCAACTTTTATCGTCATAGATATTGACTCTTGGGAAAGTTATCTCCCCTTGCAAATACTGGAGTCAAGCTGTAATCCAGTTAACAATGAACCTCTGAAAGGTGTGAATGAAATCTTGATCGCCAGGGAATTGTTGTCGGAAGCGGAGAAATCAGCTGAGAATGAACCGGCCAGCGCTATACACGAAAATCGGCATTCAATTTTTTTATATTTTCATTTTATGCCTCCAAAACATAGGTTATGACCCCTCATTGGAACGAGCACGTCGAGCTTGTTCCAATGAGGGGTCATAACCTATGTTTTGGAAGCAAAAAAAATGAATCTTTAGTTTTAAGAGGATTTTATTTTACTGGTTAACCAGAAATTAATTAAGACGCTTAGGGGTTATCGCATCTTTTCATTTGCACTCACGCGGAAACCTATCTGTGGACGCGGTTTTAACCGTTTTTACTGCAATAAAATTTATCTTGGATTTAACATCAAAGGGAAAAAAATGGGCAAACGTCAGCTTGTATATTTTTATATGGTTAGGTAGGACAATATCTACATTATATGCCGATATGCGCACATCATTGCTAATATGAAGGAAAAAAATATATTAACCGCTAAAAGTTGACGAAAATGCAATTTTCTATCATTATACAGGAAATAACAGTAGCATTTTAAATCAACGTGTGAAAAAAATTGGTCGAATGAAATCGTTCGATAATATCACCAACTGAGCATATATATTGTTCTTAAAGGATTGATGCGCACAGCGAATATAACTTTCATAGGTTTTATATAATTTTGAGAAATATAAAAATTCTCCATTCAATTGGTGTTAATTTTTGCCAGCCAATTCTTAGCAATCAGGGGAGATAACCTTTTCGTAAGTCGATGTGAATGACGAGAAAAGTTGACCACGGATGGTTCGATGTTTAAAGCTCTCGCGAAGTATGACTACGCCATTCCAATTCGTTATGAAAAACACCCACCGAGTCAAACACACATCGCGTTCTCTCTATCCCCCCCCCCCCCCCCCCCCCCCACTTACCGAATACAGACAGTCGAAGCCGAGGTTTTTTGCACCGGAAAAAGGTTCCGGTTTTACACAGACAAAAATTTGAGTTCATAAGCGGGGTTCATTAAAGCAGGAATTGAGTGTGCGAGGTATAGTTCTGGTGCTTTTCGAACAGTTCTCCATTATACCATTATTTTTGCCCTTTTTTGTTGAGCTCGTGCCAATGGGGAGGGGGGGGGGGGGGTGTAATGAGTCATGTTTTTAGGCAAAAAAATGAATTATTTTAATTATTCCAGAAGTTAATTTAGAAATGTCGCCTGCCAAGGGTTCAATGAAAAGATAAAAGCCGAATTCTAAATTTATTTTTTAGGTTGGTACTATCGTGCCCGGAGATAATAGTATTTCTGTTACGGATGCGGATTCTGGTACCATGAGATGGTCTGTGCTTGGAGGTACAGGGAAAGGTTTTTTCTCTATTGATCCCTCCATTGGACAACCTGCTACAGTGAAAATTAAAGTAAAACAACAACTAGATTACAATAACCCAGCAATAAAAAACCAACCATGTATGGATCTAATCATCGAGATTATGGATGCTGGTGGATTGAGCACAACTGCAAGCACTACAATATGCGTCAACGACAACACCAGCACAAGCACAGTTTCCGGCCCCACATCCGACCCAAACTCCGACTCAACATCCGACCCAACCCATCTTTCGACAACTCCTCCCACCAAGCAAAAAAATGGTTCAGCATCAGTAGGCTCCCCTACACTTTACCTCATAGCATTATACTGTATTTTCATAATTTTGTTTTTTGAGAGGGTATTTGGGGTACACATTTAGTAAGATCTGCATGTACCCCCCCCCCCCCGCCCCCCCCCCCCCCCCCCCCCCCCCGCACACACACACACCACACACTCACACACAACGGCCCTCATCAGTTTTGGAAAAGAAATCGTTTCAGTATTTAGTAAACATGTGCCTGTAGTCATGAAAGTGTATGATGTGTTTCGAATGAACGAGCCCCGTGACTGTCAGCATATTTTTCTTCCAAACTATATTTATGCCCTCTCCCCAATCGCCCCACTAGGATCAGCTTGTCGATCTCGTTCCACGGAGCTAAAGTAATGTTAATCCTACGCTTAACTCTTTAACCCTTCACCCAAAGTAACGGTCAAAATCAGCCAGCGTTATTTACAGAAATCACCATTCAATGTGTATTCTTTTCTTCATTGTTTGTCTGAAACACATAGCTTATGCCCACATATTGGAACGAGCTCGTTGAGCTCGTTCCAATGAGGGGTCATAAGATATGTTTTTCAGACAAAAAATGAAAATATTCAATTATTCAAAAATTTCGTTTGCAAGTGCCGTCTTCGTGTTAGGTAAAGAGTTAAATGCCATAACACACCATTGACCTACCGAATGCTGCCACTTGCTACCGCAGTAAATCTGATCGCTGTAATTATGTTCAAATTCGGAGCGCGGTGGCTCAGTAGGTAGAGATGCAGGCTGCAAGGTGAGAGGTCCTCAGTTCGAATCCCATCTGCAGCAACCGCGTTATGTCATTGGATAAGACACTTAATTCTAATTTTTCACTGGGGGCACGGTGGTGTTGTGTACTAAGGCATACAGCACATCAATAATGCACTTTTCTTCAACCAATGCTAACCCTACTTGTGTGGAGTTCATACGTCGAGAAGTCTGAGAATTTGCGCGCCGTTGATCTGTGGTTCTCTCCAGGTACTCAAGCTTCCTCCACATGTAAAACTGACCGACACGAGGTGTCTTTGAACTCCAATAAAGAAATTAATAATGTTCGAATTCTTCCCAGTTTCCAATTCTGCTTTTTCACTTGACTGTCGGCTACCAACAGTCATGGTGACATTGGAAAATATTCCAGCCATAAGCAGAGGGGCGTTGCGAACATGGTTGATCGATTGGGAGTGGGGTGGGACTGATTTGTCCCGACTGCCATGGCTCAGTCCCGATTGATAAACAAAATTCCAACTACATCACTAACGCATGCTTGCGACAAAGATATGCCTTGATGATGTTGTTGGAATATAAGCCAGTCGGGATTTATTGTTCAAAAACACATAATCCATGAAATTTTTATTATGGATAAACAGACCTACTTGAAGTAGATTCGTTACGTGCAATATTTTCAACCTCGTAATTATAGCGCGTATTGTATTCCAGATTGGTCAAGTCAGCACCCTTACAGCCAAAAACGGACTTTTGAATGGCCGACTGTGGGTGTGACACACGTCCAATCGTGTCTCGTCTCGTTAGCAAGCACGTGGTAGCTTAGTAGCAGGAGCGAATTGATATCTAAAACTCTTGGAAAAATTGTCTCGACTAGATAAATTATGGTGGGTGTTCACACATCTAATCCCCCCTCCCATCACCACCGCCACTTTATTTCCGCCCCGGATCAGCAGCGGAGATTTGGAGTTCTGGTCATATGGTGCAGATGGCCCCAATTTGACCGCTACAACAGCAACTGTTCAGAAACTATGATTTCAGATATCGGGGGTGTGACCCAGCATGTTTTCCAGACCAAGACATAAATAACACTGGTGCCCCATTTGCTTTAGTAGCATGGTGGGAAGAATATACACAAATTAATGTTTGTGACTCACATCCCTCTAAATAGAGATATTTTTTGGAACTTTTTATCATTGTGATTTCTGCACTATATAAATTCTGTTTATTTGTAATATTATATTTTTGCTCCATTTTTAATGAATTGTGGTATTTGTTTTAACCCGTTATTCAACAGAATGGCCAAAACCGGACAGCCCTATTTTCAAAAATCGTCAATTATTTTCATTATTTTTTTTTCATTTTTTTTTTGTCTGAATTATGACACCTCGTTGGAACGAGCTCGTTCCAGCGAGGGGTCATAACCTATATTTTTGAGACAAAAATGAAAATAGTTATTCAAGTTAAATAACTGGGATTAGGCCTAAGTGTCCCAAGGATAGGCACATCGCAGATAACATCTCGTTATAACGAGAAAATATTTCGTTATATGTCGAACAAAGCACGCCAGAATAACATCTGTGATAACCTGGAGAAAACAAAGAAATACGTGAGGTGACGCAAAAACGCAAACACTATTGTCTGGGTTCTCACAAAGTCGAGAAGACAGAACCTCCCCCCCCCCTCCAATTACACATACACACCTACCCATGCATTTTCTCTGAAACGGCCAATACCACGCGGAATGTTACACATAGGACTACTGGTTCAAACAAAATATTGCAATGATATTGAAGTGATTATGACTTTGTGTCACTCCTGCTTGCACTGGCAGAGCTCTGAGCTATTTTCATTTTCATTCAGTCAAAATTAGTCAGGATATTTACACAAAGCTGAGCATGGATTTCTGCAAACATCATATACGAAGGAAGGCGAATAACCGAGCCCGCCTCCAAACTATGTGATTCTCCTTATATAAATATTGTCTCTTTCTAACGAGATGTTTGCTAAGTCGTTATAATGAGAAGTTTTCTCGTTATAACAAGATGTTATTTCGTTATAACGAGATGCTAAGTCGTTACAACGAGATGTTTTCTCGGTATAACGATGTTATCTCGTTATAACGAGATGTAATCTCGCTATAACGAGATGCTAAGGTTCCGCTCCACAGTTTTCCAGGCATTTCCAAATGTGACATGCCATACACTCTCTTCAAATGCAAATATCCTGTAACTTAGTTATCTAACCCATTACATGTATTACATTTCCCAAATCCACAAAAAACATATAACACTATCTGACTAAGTAGAAATAAACAATCTGAATGTGGGTGGAATTATTTATTGTCAAAGGCAAGACTTCAACCTGAAAAATTGCCCGAAAAAATAGCGAAACCAGTCATTTTCAGCCACCTAGCAGCCTCAAAAGCAGAATTTTCCCACCAACCCCACCTACCCACCCCTGGAGCAGAGCATCAGTTGTTTCTAAAATGCAAAAAAAAAATTATATGTTTCCGTCTCATTTTTTAGTTACCTGTCTGGTAACAAACCCGTGTAAAAATTACATTTAAAAAAATAGCCAATTTTTCGAAGCCACTGTTTCCCATAATTCATCTGGTAATTTACCCCTATGTATCAGACTCCAACTTTGGGACCAAAACTTCAAATTCTCTTGTCCAACAAAAAGCCTAATGTAATCATATATCTGATACTAAAAATATATCTCTATTTTACATGGCCTTAGTTTCAACATACACCCTTTGTTTAGAATTTCACCCCTGTGCAATAGTGCGAAACTATGGAGCGGAACCTAAGTCGTTATAACGAAATGTTTTATCGGTACAACGAGATTTTATCTCGTTATAACGAGACGTTAAGTCGTTATAACGAAATGTTTTCTCGTTACAACGAGAACCGTTTCTCGTTGTAAAGAGATGTTTTGTCGTTATAACGAGAAAATATCTCGTTATAATGAGATAAATAAAATCCCTATGTCCTAAATCAGCCGCCGTAGGAAAGTAAATGCAGTGTTATTAGTTTTCGTGCTGCAAGGTACAGTCCATGACGCTTGATAACGTGAAGCAACAGCTTTCACGTCATCGGACGCCATGGATTTGCAGTTATTACGTTGATTCACTGACATGATGTCATCTGAGGGGAGAGGAAAGTCCAATTTGAGTGGCGACGAACAACTCAAACTGTTCACCTTACTAACCCGTCACCAGAGAGTTGACAGCTGTTGAAACCAAGTTCACAAACGGCGAGCAATACACTTTAGTAAACAGCGTCACCGTGCCGCCCACGTGGACAATCGAGATTAGGCCTAAGAATCTTGCCCAAGGACAGGCACATCGCAGATGGCAAAGGTCAGAATTGAACCGTTGCGGACTTTCTCAATTTAACATTACCTCCACAGACGATGTTCTTTTCGGAAAACCTAATTTATCACAAAATGAAAACAATCTGATTTTTAAGTTAGTACAGTCCTTTATTTCAGGTAGCAATCGTTTTAGTTAACTCTCAACCTTACCCCTTTTTGGTGTGCCTTCTCTCCAACAGCAAGTTAAGGCTCGATGATGACTTGCGATGGCCGCATCCGTACGATAAGGACACAACACTCAGCTATCCTCTGCTTTCTTTTGCTTTATACCATCTTATCCCATACCTGTATGTCGTGTCTTTCACTTCTCTCCAGCTGCTATGAATTGGTTTGAAGCATGTTTATTGTATTGTAGATATAAAATGCTTGTTTTTTTTGTTTTTGTTTTTTTTGTTTGGTTTGTTTTCGTATATTTTTGTTACCTGCCATTGAATGTTGTAGGAGAGGAACTTATATAAGTTTAATAACTTGTGTTCCAATCCTTTTGTCAGTTTTCAATCTAATGACAATAAAATATGTTTAAACTAACAATCGAAAATAGCTCAAACGAGTTTGCGACCCTTTGTTTATCACGAGTTCATTTTTTAAGGAACTTCTAATGTTTCACATTACGTTACCTATGGGGTGGAAGTGGCAGGCCCATGATTTCCGGACGGATAACGTCACATTCAATTTCCGTTTCGCGTTTTCAATACACGCGTCAGTGCTGGAAATGAACAAAATTGACGTGTCAAGTTTTAAGCTCCTGTGAATTCAGAGACGGGAGTAAATTGCACCCGTAAAATGTTAGTACATGAATTTTCGAGGGAATACTGTCATCAAACACCAGAAAAACCTTAACCCTTTGAACTCTAGTGGTATCTTCCACGCCAGTTCAATGGCAGTAATTAGAAGAGTCCATATTCATTGTTTCAGGTAGACCAATCAATATTTTCAAAGTGCAGCCTCGGGGCTGCACGTTGGAAATATTGATTGGTCTACCCCACACATTTACTGAACAGACTTCCTATTTGATGACTTTATGACGTATTAAGTTCCTGGCCAGAAAAGCGGCCGATCGGGTTCAAGAGGCTACGTGTAAATGTATAAGGAATTGCTGAATTATGAAAGTAACTTGCCACTGGCTGCAGGGTGCTGCTTTCTCAAAACCACACACATTTATATGCCCTCACAATATATTAGAGACCACAATATTTTTCAACGAGTGCATTTTTTTTTTTTTTTTTGAACACGGGTGCTGACGGGAGCAATTGCACTCGTACTCGTCTCATTTCTAGGGCTGACGCATAAAGATATTGAAAGCGTGTACATTAAGCTTTGAAATGACATTGATTTTGCACATTGTTTATAACGACGGGAGATGAATGAAAATTTTGTCAATAAAGAAGAAAGTTGTGAAAGTACCTCGTACCCTTCTATTATATTACACTCTTGACTGTTGTCGACTGCTGTGTCAATAAATCTTCACCGAATCTCATCCGTTTATTTTTAAAGAATTCTAATTAAAGTCGAATATGCGCAGTGGGATTTTATTAATTGAAATGACTTGATTCTAATCAAACATTAAACTGACGACAATATAAGCCCATTGCCGATTCGCCATCTTTGACGTTAATGAGAAAATGTGCGTTTTCGATTTAATACTAATAAAGATAGAAAAAATAATATACTTCCAGCACTTCATTTAAGGGAGAGAGCAAAATAATATTGATTTTTTCGTCAACTGAATACCGCAATGAACCCATTCCCATCGGCGAAGGCAGACTCGACACCATGTTTTTTTTTTGTTGACGAATGACGAAATGGCAGGTAGATCACCCAAAAGACACAACGATGACTGCTTGAAAGAAAATTCAAATCCCAAGTATCCAAACAACCAATGAATACAAATATTTGGAGGCATAACACGCAGATGTTTCAGCTGAAAGAGGTTGGGGAGGGGGCGTGTTCCCTAAAAGGTGAAAATCGTCTGCAAGTAGCAGTGTGGCGTGTCTAATAATATTGTGTCCATATATAGTACAAGCCAGAATAGGTTGAGGAATAACCTCTATCGGTATAAACTATAGATGCAATGTTTCCTATACTAATCACACAAGAATCGGGCTTAAAAATATATAAATTCTTCTTTTGATCATTTTCTCCTCCAAGTCAAACTTACATGTTACACAGTGGAAGCTATCTTATCACAAAAAACACACACAAAGGTGAAGATCCACGCAGGGGCGGGGAAAGAAAATTCGGGCCACGGGGTTAATTCTGTGACTGCCCCCTTTTCCAAAATGTCGGGATATTGCACAGATAATAAAGGCATCTGCAGCGAGTGCCGGGGACGCGATCGATAATAGAGTGGTTGGGGGGTGGTGGGGGGGGGGGGGGTGGTTCTCCCCGAACAAAATTTTGAAATCAGTTTTTAAATGGAGTCTTCTGTCGGCTTTTGGGATCACGTTATGTTTGGGTCGTGAAAATGACGTTTTTTAGCAGCATATTTCAAATTCCCAAGTTCAGTATTGAGTTTCCAATGGCATAGATCTATAGCTATTGACTGCACAATTCTTGAAGTGATAACTTGGTTACGTCAAGTAGATTTAATAAAGTTATTACTTCAAGAATCACGCACTCCAAAATTACAGCCGTTGGTCAAGTGCATAGCTTCATTCACGATACAGCCCCCTCCTTAGCTATTGGTACAGGAGTCAGAACCTCGGGGGAGGGGGACTGAGTCGAACATTATCTGAAAGCCGGTATTTTAATTTTTTGTTTTGGTAGGCCCTTTGAAAGGACGTACCAAATAAAAAAAAACAGTCTTTCGGGTCATGTTTGGACTAGGGGGTGGGGATGGGCAGGCATAACCAAGAATCCTTTACTCCTGGACCAACCAAGTCCCCCTCCCCCACCCCTGTGTTCCAGGCTCTGAGATTACTACCCCGGGTCTTCACCCTCTCTTCGGCTTCGGATCCATGACCAAAATGTGCATACATGGATATTGTATTACAGAACACACAGGGTGATTTTGTGCTTGTCCGCTAAGAAGGTGAATAGACATATATTTCCAACACATTCTTGCCAGTCTTGTAGAAAGTTTGGGACTCAACAACCTAATCTGCAATTTATGGACCACCAGATAACTAACTTATCCCTGCTCCTTAAACTGAAGATTTGCTTTGCTAGTCACAAGTTTTTACTGGCTGTCAGGTATGGACAATGGTTGATGCCCATGTACGTTGTTTTGCATAAGCCAAATTCCAACCAGCGGACCTCCGAGTGGAATTCAGAAATCACTTGACTTTCAGTACGAGTCGAAAAAAGTTGTAGAATAACCACTATAAACTACTGGTGTGCATCTTCAACTATACCTATGACACAAGAACCTGCAATCATTTTCGGGAAAGCTTTCACAGAAAGCTTTCCGGAAAATGATTTTGGGTCCTTGTGCTATTGGTGTAATGGCAGTGGGCTACTTTGTTCATTGCGGTTATCCTACAACTTATTTTGATTCATACATTATTTGTAGACTTGAACATATTCTTCTACCTTGTACCATGCATTTATACGAATGTGAGATGTTTTATTCAGACGTTTCATACTCAGCTATTAAATAAATAATTGTCAATTTACTGATTAGTTCTAATAATAATAAAATTTATTGGACTGCAGCCAAAGCCACATTACAATATTTCGGGATTATAAAACAAATTTAAAATAAGAAATTTTGACTTGCGGAAATAATCTACAATTGTAGTACTCTGATCACAAAAAGGCAGTACAATATATTTTATACTTTAATTTTTAAACCTTTACCCACAGATAACATTAAAACTGGAAATTTCAAATTAAATTTTTCAAACTTACACAAAAAGTCTCAAGCAAATTGAATTATGTGACGTACGGGGGAACAATCTTGTACCGATGATAGATCACATTATGTGGTTTGTATAAAACTTTTTAAAAACATTTTTTAAGTTCATGAATTATGTGTGTAGTTGCTGTCAATTTGTTAGGTAAAGTGTTAGGCAGTGAGGTGTATTATGGAGATTCTTATCAATCCACTTTCCAATGTTTGAGAAATAAAATATACAGTACCAGAAGGGTAAATTTCCACCACTCGTGGGTCGGGCTTTTTGGCATACCAAAGCTACGTCAACCAAAAAAAATTAGTTTTCCTGAAGTAATATTCTTTCGTGGACATTCTGAATTACATTTTGAATTTCTGTGTGTTGGAAAAGTTAGTGCAGTTGGAGCCTGCTGCTTCTACTTCTACGCTGATAATACAAGACTCCTACATCATTTTCTGTTAGAGATTCACAAAAAGGACGTCCGATTCTTGTGTTATTAATTGGTAGAGTACTGAATTATTTTTAGTCATCAAAATTTGTTCACAAGTGTTTGACGTGTTACAATTTATGGGAGAGTGCCTATTGTTAATATCAGTTAATATAGGAAACATTACATCTATATTCATCAGATAGTTGCATCTAAGCACTTAAGAAAGGACGCTGGTTTTGTTTACATTGGCATGGCGGGGGTTCGAACCCACGCCGAGAGAGTTTCCTTCGGCACCAACAACTATACTGAACCACGCACACCACTCGGCCACCGACAGACCCCAGCGTCCTTTCTTAATTCTATGGCATCCGAGAAATTTGAAAAAGACAAGTACTGTCGCTGATTTCTTCTGAGGTGCAGTTCGTAGAATTAAGTGCTTAGATGCAACTATCTGATGAATAATTAAATAACTGAGTATTCCATGTGTTCTGTACTGGCCTCGTATATACTTGGTTAACTAGCATTCCCTTTATGGGGTCTGTCGGTGGCCGAGTGGTGTGCGTGGTTCAGTATAGTTTCGCTAGGCGATTGGTGCCGAAGGAAACTCTCTCGGCGTGGGTTCGAACCCCCGCCATGCCAATTACATCTATAGTTTAGACCGGTAGTGGTTATTCTTCAACTCATTTTGACATGTTCTGCGTATGGACAAACTATTATTTCGACACGCGACACTGCTACTAGCAGACGATCTTCACCTTTCAGAGACCACGCCCCCTCCCCAACATCCCCTGGAACATCTGTGCGTTATGCTTGAAAATATTTGTATTGATTGGTTGTTTGGATACTCAGAGTCTGAATTTGTGCCGTTCGAGTGATATATGTGCCGTTTTGTCACTCGTCGACAAAAAAAAAAAACATGATGCCGAATTTGCCTTCGCTTACAGGAAGAGCTTCATTGCGGTATTAATTTGACAAAAAAATCAATATTATTTTGTTCTGTCCATTAACCCTTTACCTAACGTAACGGCCAAATCCGGCCAGCGCTTTTCTCAAAAATCGCCAATTAATTTTCATTATGTTTTTTTCATTTTTTGTCTCAAAAACATAGGTTATGACCCCTCGTTGGAACGAGCTCGCCGAGCTCGTTCCAACGAGGGGTCATAACCTATGTTTTTGAGACAAACAATAAAAAAAATAGTTATTCAAGAATTATTTTTGCAAGTGTCGTCTGCTTTTCAGGCTGGGTAAAGGATTAAATGATGTGTTGAAAGTATGTTACTGTTTCTATCTTTATTAGTATTAAATCGAAAACAAGCATTTTCTCGTTTCAAGCAAAACATTTTGTTTGTTTCTGTCGCTTGTATGGCAGTCTGGACAGCTCATGATGTTCTCTCGGGATGTTGGAGTTTTTTTTTTTTTTTTTGCTTTTTGGGGTTTTTTGTTTTGTTTATTTTCGAGTTCTTTTCATAAATTAAGTGCATGACACTTCAAAATTATGCATTCTGACAAAATTTGATTTAATTTTGATGGAGTCCAAAAGTTTGCCCCTCTCGACACGAGCCCAATTATTGTCCAAGAAACATTCTCTGGAAAGACTTCTCTCGTTTACTAAACGAAGTCACTTATCAAATCTCAAAGGTATGTGGCAGGTGGTTCGCGAGAATTTCTTATTATAGACTTTCGAGCCCTTTTGGACCGACCCCCCAATCTATGCTGCTTAACATTTTCTTTCGAAGAAACTTTGGTCAGTACTCCTAAAAGATATTTGTTGCAATACGGTTCAGTGATTCTGATGAGGAAGAAAAAGCCTGAAATGCAAAACGTAATGCAGGGCGGACGCAGGTCGACAAACATACACAGATCGACACGTGCCTGTGAAAAGGTTAATCGATATGGCACGAGTGCCAGCGCAGAAGAATAAAACAAGAGGCCGCAGGCTTCGAGTTTTATCCTTCCGCGATGGCACAAGTGCCATATCGGTTAACCCATTCACACGCGCGTGTCATTCTGTGTTTATTACACGCCTTCGCGTCTATAAAATCAGTTGTTAGAAGGACACTCAGCAATTCAAGTAGAGAAGCCTGAACTGCAAAACGTAACGTACGGCAGACGTAGGTCGACCAACAACAAATGACAAGTGATAACAAGCCGAGCTTCCGTGAAGGGTTGTCGTCTGTTAGTCATTTGTCAATGATTATAACTATTGTAGAAGAGAAGAACAGTCTTTACCTTGACTTATCTCTTTTTAAAAATCGACTTTCGCTGAAGTTATCTCCCCTGAAATTATTGGGCGGGCGAGGAAGATCCAATTAAAAAGTGCTTATTTATTGAGAACACACTTATGGCATCAGTAGAAATTAAGCCAAGTTTTCTTTTGTTACTTTTAATAACGAAACCAACAGGCAGCTCTCGGCGCTGCCTGTTGTTTTCTTTTTTTAAAAGTTACAAAAGGAAATTAATTTCAATTTGTACGGCAAGCTAATTAGAAATAATTTAGTAACTGTCCACTTTGGCTCTTTGTTTTGCGAATGTGTTTTTACAGTAAGTTGAAAGTTTTTTATTCTTCCCAGGAAATCTCACCTTCTAGACTTTCATATTAATCGAAGTGATAGAAATTATTGAATCATGTATTTCGGATATTCGCACTTGAATGATTTCGAACAATTTAATGATAAGTGATGATAAAACTGAAGTTCTAATTGGTTCATGTCAGTAGCACACTAAAATTGACATCAACTCAGTGAAGGTTTGAGATTCCACCATCGGGGCAAGACAGTATACGTGAAGGGTTGTCGTCTGTTAGTCATTTGTCAATGATTATAACTATTGTAGAAGAGGAGAACAGTCTCTACCTTGACTTATCTCTTCCTAAAAATCGACTTTCGCTGAAGTTATCTCCCCTGAAATTATTGGGCGGGCGAGGAAGATCCAATTAAAAAGTATTTATTTATTGAAAAAATACTTATGGCATCAGTAGAAAATAAGCCAAGATTTCTTCTGTTACTTGTAATAAACGAAAACAACAGACAGCTCTCTGAGCTGTCTGTTGTTTTCGTTTATTAAAAGTTGCAAAAGGAAACTTGGCTTCAGCTAATTTACAAGCATCTAAGTAACTGTCCACATTGTCTTTTTGTTTAGCGAATGTGTGTTTATAGTAATTTGCTAGTTTTTATTCTTCCCGGGAAACAAACGAGCATAGCTTCCCTCCTCGACTTTTATACTAATGGAACTTGGGTATTTATTGCCTGTCTTATATTTACGATGCGCACACTGTTGACATAATGAACAGAAAAATATTACAGAACAAAAGATGGTGAAAGCGTCGTTTTCTTATTTTTGAATGGTTTAACCCTTTACCTAACATGAAAAGCAGACGACACTTGCAAAAAAAATTCTTGAATAACTAATTTTTTTCATTTTTTGTCTCAAAAACATTGGTTATGACCCCTCGTTGGAACGAGCTCGACGAGCTCGTTCCAACGAGGGGTCATAACCTATGTTTTTGAGACAAAAAATGAAAATATAATGAAAATTAACTGCGATTTTTGAGAATAGCGCTGGCCGGTTTTGGCCGTTACTTTGGGTAAAGGATTAAACAGAGAGTAACAGCCAAACGTTCAAACTGATGGGGAAAGAAATTGTAAGAAGCCATCTTCTCTATTTTGGTACTGCTCAACAATCTTTTTATTATGCCTCCGAAAATATTTCGAGGGGGGGGGGGGGTATATAGTCCAGGTCTCCGTCCAGGTCTCCGTCCGTCCGTCCGTCCGTCCGTCCGTCCGTCCGAACATTTTGTATTATAACTCGAGCATCAGTTGTCGGATTTTAATGTTCTTTGGTATGGTGATAGGGCAGCTTGGGGGAACGGATTCCCCCGTACCTAGCGTTTCGTGCATTCATGTTTGGTAGAGTTATGGTTCCCTGTTTGTGTTTGGCCTCCGTTTCTGACTAAGGTAAATTGTACCATAGCCTATAGGGCAAAGTGCTGCCCAATTTTTTTTTTTTAGTTCATTATTTTTCTGCGGCCTAGTGCTTGCAGCGGAGGTTGCATGACATGTTAACCTCTACATATCAATATATCCATATAAATATGGATGGCACAAGAATTATAGTGATTTTGGTTCCAGACCATTTAAAATTGTATCACCGCACCAATCGATTTCAAATTTTATTTGTTTATTACTAATGTCAAAATACAGGTCAAGTTCGATTTGGAGGTTCACTCCGACCATTCTTGCAAGAGTAATGCCTCTTTTTGAATTAAAAAATCATAAATTTCTCAATTTCAGCTTTATTCTTACTGTCAGTGCCTATAGGGGAAGTGCTGCCCGATTTGTTTTAGTCCACTATTTTTGTACTGCCCAGTGCTTTTAGGGGAGGTTGCATGTCATTTTAAACTACATATCAATATAACCATACAAATATGGATGCCAATTTCAGCTTTATTCTTACTGGCCAGTGCCTATGGGGGAAGTGCTGCCCAATTTTTTAGTCCACCATTTCTGTGCTGCCCAGTGCATGGTGGGGAGGTTGCATGTCATTTTAAACTACATATCAATATAACCATATAAATATGGATGCCAATTTCAGCTTTACTCTTACTGGCCAGTGCCTATGGGGGAAGTTCTTTTTTTTTTAGTCCACTATTTCTGTGCTGCCCAGTGCTTGGTGGGGAGGTTGCATGTTATTTTAACCTACTACATATCGATATAACCATATAAATATGGATGCCAATTTCAGCTTCATTCTTACTGGCCAGTGTCTTATAGGGGAAGTGCTGCCCAATTTTTTTTAGTCCACTGTCCCAATTTTTTTCTAGTCCACTATTTTTGTACTGCCCAGTGTTTGCAGGGCAAGTTTGCATGTCATTTTAACCTACTACATATCGATATATTCATTTAAATATGGATGACACAAGAATCATAGTGTTTTTTTTTTAATTCTGTTCACTCAAAGTTGTTTGGAATTACGAACGGATGAACCAATTCTCTTCAAACATTCAGTAGTTTTTTATTTACATGCAAGTCCGACTTTGCTACCTTCGGGGGCATAAGCACACGCGTTAGCGTTGCTCTTGTTTATTTATTGGCGTTTTAGGTCACATATTTCTGCACAATGACTAATCATGACCAAGACAGTTTTACGGGTGGAGTACCCGGAAAGAACCACCGAGCAACAGCGAGCAACTGTCAGCTCCCCGACAAACTCTCCACACAAGCAGGGTTAGCATTGGTTGAAGACAGGAGCACCATCGACGTGCCGTACGCCTTAGTACACAACGTCACCGTGCCCCCAAGTGGGCGATGGTGGTGAAGTGTCTTGTGGTTGCCGCAGGTGGGATTCGAACTGAGGACATCTCGGCTTGCAGCCTGGGCCTCCACCGCGACCCCGTACTACTCCACAAGATAATGTCTGGAGTTTGTGAAGTGATGCTTTGTTCTCTGTTTGTGAGGTGATGCTCATATCGAGGATACAACTTTGCGAACATTTTGAAATTTCAATTGCTTTGGTTGAAGACAGGTGCACCATCAACGTGTGGTACACCTTAGGACACAACGCCACGGTGCACCCACGTGGACAATGGCCGGGTTGAAGTGCCTTGACCAAGGTTGCCGCAAGTGGGATTCGAACCGAGAATCTCTCGGCTTGCAGCCTGCACCTCTACCTACTGAGCCACCGCGCCCCCCGAAATACAAAAGAAAATGACTGGAGGTTGTGAAATGATGCGCACATGGATGATACAGCTTCGCGAACATTTCGAAATTTCAATTTTTATATGAAATTCCCTTAACCTTAGTGTCAAATGAGATAACAACGAATATGTTCTCTGTGCTATTTTCCCCTGAGGGTGAGTGGTGTAGAGGTTCCCACTGAGCGCTGATACTTTGGCAGTTAATGTGGAATGCGGTGAATGATTCACGTACACTGCTTAGCACAGTTCCCAGCCCACTAGGGAGAAAATACTTGTTTTCGGTATTGTTAAATATACATATTATCGGTTCAGCGAAGTAATATGGTTCTTAGTATCATGTCGAGTCGACGAGGGCCAGACCACCGTATGAAACGAGCTGCCACAGGGAGCGAGTTTCATGCGGTCATTTGACCATCGTCAACTCGACGTGATACTACGACCCATATCACTTCACTGAATCGAAAATAGATTTATTATATGACCCGTATTGTACATCGCATTCCATCAACCCACCCCCGAATCACTCCGTTGAAACGAAATTCAGTCACCCACACTCCTGTCCGATTTTTACTCAATCTTTTTCCCTCGTAATTCATAATGATAAGTTTTACTTTTTTGTTATATTTCTATCAAATATAACGATTTTCAAGGTGGGGGGAGGCTGATCAGGCGATGAATGGTCGTCAGTATGAAAAATTTAAATTCCAGGGCCCCAAAACCCCTATTTCCATGCATGCATCTGAAAGGATAGTTTGAGATTTTTCAGGAGATGTATTTGAAAGATTTAAAAAACGTCGGTTAAGCATACAGGTGAGGTCTATTTATCAGCTTTGGTCGTGACGACCAAAGCTGATAAATAGACCTCACCTGTATGCTTTACCAGACGTTTGCAGCAATTATACTGTCTGTGGATTATCTTGTCTGGGGGTGGATTTTGTACTTGTATGTCTGTAAGATTACGATTCACTTCAGTTAATCGATTTATTAACAGACTGTATACATTTTAGCGTTTGCTGCCACATACTGCAAAAAAAATGACCCGAAATCCATTGAAACTGAACCAGTACGAGAGAAACATAGCTGGCGAAAATTTGGAGGAGGCTCTGGATCCGCCCTTTGTTTCACCAGTCATTGGTTGTGTTAAAATATATGCATACAAAAAAAAAACATGGCCCGGCAAAAAAATGGAGGAGGGGGCTGAAACCCCCAACCTCTCCCCCACGGTTCCGCCGCCCCTGTCTATGTAATTTAGCCGCTAAATATCACTTCTGTTTGACGATCTTTTCTTCGTCCCCGGAATGTGGAATCCGATTCCGTATCACTGTAGTATGACGGACTATTTACGGGTGCGTTCGAATTTGCATAATTAGCTATTCCGGTCGCAGAGAGTACTTTACTCCGAGTTGGAATGGGTGCGTCTGAACGGCGGTCCGGGTTTTATTATCGCATTCATGATGTTCTTTTTTTATCGTATTCATACGCATCGGGGAATCCCTTGAAGTGTGCACCTTTTACAAAAATAAGTGTACACAAAAATAGTTCTTTTTTAATTTACCAAACAAGGGTTGGGGGGATTGTTAATGCTAGGCTGGCATGCGATGTTGAACTATAAGTCATATAATAAACCTTTTATCGCTACGGAGAAGTGATCTAGATCATAGTATCACGTCCAGTTGAGGTCAGATCGCCGAATCATCTGCGGCAGCTCGTTTGACCCGGCGATCTGACCTCCTCAACTCGACGTGATACTACGATCCAAATCACTTCAATATAGTGATATTATGTATTTATCGTTTTCTCGCATGATATAGCCTTAGCGGCAGATGTGGGGTTAAGCACCAATAAATAAATAGATACCCACACTCCTAGTCGAAAATATATTAAATACTATTTCAATAACTTTCGTATTTAGTTCTAAACACGCCGTAAATAGTTCCGTCCCTTCCAATGGCCTACTTTCAACCACACTGATACGGATTTCAAACAATACTGATATTTGACTGTGGGTCAGAAACGCTTTTCTAACAACGCGGATTTGATCGGCAAACAACAGTGGTATTTTGAGGAGAAAATTGCTAGTCATGTAACAAAAGGAAAGATACGTTGTGTTCGGACAAAACCCCTGTTTTATCATTCAATAGATGACTAAAAGCATATTCAAGATTAGTCTGCATCTCATCTCATTTCCTCTCATCTACCCGCCATGATACCCAAACCGACCAACAAAGCCACTAACGCAGAAACAATGTAAAGAGATTATTGCAGTGGGAACTTCATCATGCACAGCTCCGACATGAGGTGACCCTCCCTGTCGAAAGTGTCGTTAAACCTCAATAATAAACCATAGCATGTTTTATAGTCGAACTTGGAGAAATATAATAATGCATTAATGTAATAACACTATTGTAGCTGACGTTTTCGAGGGGACACGATAGCGCTGTTTACTAAGGCGTACTGCACGTTGATAGTTATCTCCCTTGAAATTATTAGACGAGCTTGGAAGGTCCAATAAAGAAGCAAGTAATAGTTGAAAAATGACATCAGTAGAAAATAAAGCGAAATTTCCTTTTGTTACTTTTAATGAACGAAAACAACAGACAGCTCTCGGAGCTGTCTGTTGTTTTTGTTTATTAAAAGTTACAAAAGGAAATTTGGCTTTTATGGAAAGTTACTTGGAAACAACTACTTCACAGATAATCCGTTATTAAGAATATCTATCAGTATCACACCTACCAACACTAAGTAATAGGCCACTTGTTCAGCGAAAGTGCTTTACAGCAATATGAAAGTTTTTATTCTTCTCAGGAAAATATCAACGGGAGCGCTGGCTCAGTAGGCAGAGATGCAGGCTGCAAGCCGCGAGGTCCTCAGATCAATTCCCGCCTGCGGCTACCGCGTTGTGTCCCTGGGCAAGACACTTAATCCAAAATGCCCACGTGGGTGCACAGTGGCGCAGTGTAGTATGGCGTACTGCACGTTAATGACGCACCTGCCTTCAACCAATGCTAAATCTGCTTGTGTGGAGTTAGTACGTTGGGGAGTCTGACAGTTGGTCGTCGTTCCTCAGTCCTTCTCTCCGGGAACTCCACCTTCCCCCACCCATTAAATTATCCGACACGAGGTGACCCTGGGTGTCGAATGTCATTAAACCCCAATAAAATCCTAGCTGATGTTTGGTAGAATGTTGCATAATGCAGGCAACAATGGCGTTATAAGGAAAAGAATGTGGTTCATTCCCACTAAACCAATTCCCTTTAGCCCAACTACGCGAAGCCAATTTACAAAAGACCAATTCCCCTTAGACTGACTGGTGTGTTCTACTTTAAAAATAATTCTATATCAATAATTTGATATATTTATAAATATTTATAAATGTATTTAATGTTATTGATATTCAAGCCTGAAAATAAGCAGTCTGTCATTTGCAGAATGAGATCCCCAGAGGGTGAATTTGCTGATGCTATTCCATACAGTTGACCAGTTTATCCCCTGGGTACTTCTTTCTGGTTAGGTTTGATACCTTGATTCAGGTTGAGGTTCACAGAAGGTAAATTTAGTGATGCTACCCTGCTGTGCAGGATAGCATCACCAAATTCACCCTCTGGGGACCTCATTTTTCAGATGATAGTCTGCTCATTTTCTGGCTTGTCGATATTTTATAGATGTTGGGCAGATTTTTAAAAATAATTGTTTTCCTAATTATCCTTAATCAACCCTTAATCAGAAACACTATGTAGTTGGTCTGAGGGGAATTGGTCTAGTGTGAAGACACCAAGAATGTACAAAAAATAATTTCTAGCATTCAAGGATGTTGGGAGAGTATATTCTTTTCTCATTCTGTTTATAAAATTAAAATATTAACTGATAGAAGCCAATTTTCACCTTAAGACTTCACACGATATGACAATTTAGTATTTTAAATATTATATTTTTTAATTTGTTTTTAAATTTCAATAAAAGCATATCATGCGATCTCTCGTTGAGCTCGTTCGCAGACTTGACAGCAGAAATCAGTGGTTCCTGGAAGTCTGTTACCGTATTCGTACCAGAACTGATAATAAAATAATATGTCAGGCAAACACCTTGTGACCAAATGTGCTTCTGATATCCAAGAACAAAGCTAGGACATCAAAATTCTCCAAACCGAGCGACAGAGCTGTGGAGAAATTCCAAAACTCTCGGGTTTGTTTTCGTTGTCGGTTGGTGTACAGTTTCAGTCAAGGTCATCGGGACGAAAAAAGCAACATCGATATACAATGCCATTTAATATCAAATAATTTTAAAGATCGTCTTAATACTACAATACTACACACTATTATTATATGGAGACTGCACAGGTGCCATATTACTTGCAAGGTATTGCTACACCTCATGGAATTTCTGAGAATTACGCGATTGGTTTTTTTTTTTGTTTGTTTTTTTTTTTGCAAATTCGTGGTATCTCGTGTTATGCGCATGTCGGTCGGCAATTAGACCCATCTTAAAAACAATATGTAGACAGTGTTGTCCTTTCTCCAAACCCAGACGTGTCGCAACATCGTTTAGTGTTTGGAATGCCTAGCTTTGTTCTTGGATATCTGAAGCGCATTTGGCCACAAGTTGTTTTCTGGAAATATTATCGATCGATTTTTGAAGATGAAGAATCGATTAAGATCGATATAACCTCACCCCGTAACCTCTAGAAAACAACTGTATACAAAACAATAGTTTGAGTCATCAGTTCCCCAGGCCGGACATTCTTTAGGAAAGTTCACCAGGCCGGACATTATTTAGGAAAATTCAGACTCCTGACCACTTCAGGCCCAAACCTGAGTCTAGGCTCAGGTTTGGACCCGAGATGGTCAAGCGTGTGACGAGTCTAATAATAGCTGCCTCGAGGTTTAAGAAGGCAAGCAATTGCACTCATTGGCAATATGATATGGGGTAATTATTTGTGCTCCCATGCTTTCTAGAATGTCAGACCTTGGGTCGTGTGTTGTGTCTTTGTACTTCTTTCCCATATTGATTGCAATGTATTTTGATATTGTACGGCCTCTGACAATTATTACGAGCACGATGGGGGAGAGTAATAACGAATAATTCATCAGTAAATGTGTGATGAAAACCCAAATTGGTGGACTTTGAAATTGTAGTCGATTATGGGTGTTTCCGACGACTAGTCGACTTCCAGATTAACCATCACGTAACATCATCACATAACAACTGTTTACGGTTCAATAATATCATATTAATCAGTTTTAACCCCTTTCGAGCTGTAAACTTAACATACTGAGAAAGAAAATCTCAGTCTTCAAGTGGACTGAAAGGGGAGACATCTATAATGGTTTAGGGTCAGAATAGTAAGGAAAGGGTTAGCAGTGCCCTGTTAACCCTTACTCTTACGATACCGACTCTATGATTTCTCCCAAATTTTTTTTCAACCCTCAGGTGGCGCTTTATAATACGCCCAGAACACGCACAGGGGGATGTACCGTTGCCATACAACCCACAAAACGTGCCTATAAAACCGACACAAGAGGCTTAAATTCAAGTTTTCACTAAATTTATTTCAAATATGGTGGAGTGTAGAGAATTTTTTTTAAAAAGTTCAGGAGACTAGGTATATTTACAATAAATTCCATAATCCCATATCCTTCACTTCAACTTCACTGAACACATTGACCGTCTGACCTTGGTCTTTGGTCAATTGACCTGCAAATGTGAAATTAAAAAAAAGAGTTTCGTTGGAGGCTCGTCTGGACAATTTTCGAGTTTACTAGCTTCCACCTCAACCGTACATTTTTGAATACACGCATAATTGTAGGATACTGTAAATAAACAAACAGCGAATGCACCTGACCACTTCGCATTTAAAAACTCTAAAAGGATTCTTTCAAGGTTATCGTGCTAGTGGCACATTGAATTTTATACTGCGAAGGCTTCGTTCTGATTTATTGGAAAAAAAACATTCAGCTATGAGAAGTTTAGTGCTTTTCTTTCTGTTTGAGTGCCTTGTAACATGGGTTCAGGCTATTCGTAAGTGCACATATTTTTTTTTAACTCAGCACGTTCGTTGACCAAAGCTTCCTGGAACCACCTCACCTATGTGAAGTTACGCAGGGGAAAATTGTGAGAAGAGGTTGTGAATTGTGATGTGAGTCCGGAATAAAATTTCCTCTTCATAAACGAATGGGGGTAGTGTTACATTTTCACCCGTTGCAGCGTGGGATCGCCGCTCTCCCGGCCCAGGAACACGATAGTTTAATAGTTTAATGCATTACACCATAATGACAGTTGCACAATACAAACATAACAAATAAGAAGAATTAGTAAACATGATATATAATATAAAGTACTAATGACTTTTTTCTTTAACAAGGTGATCTCACTTACAGAAGAATGACCAGATCATGTTAGAAATAATATTAATCGATTTACTATCACAGTTTTTCAATATATAATAGTATTTCTCCGAATCATTTAATCGTTCAAATTCTTTGTTTTCTTTTATAATTTCTTCGAACCCCGTTTCCCTAATTTCGACATATGCCTCACAATACATAACAAAATGTTTTTCGCTCTCTATTTCACCGGTATCGCATACCTGGCATCCCCTATCATTTAGGGGCGTTGGGGGTTGCTTATGCCTACCCTTTTCTTTTTCCAAATTATAGTTTCTAATCCTAAGTCAAGTAAACAGTTCACAGGCCTATCGAGATCTAGTAATTTTTAGATAAGGTTCAAGCTTGTATTCATTTTTAACGTTCGTAACTTATTATTGCCTTTCATTTTGTCATCATTGAACATATCTTTAGTAAATCTTTCTCTATGCTGATATGTCATAATTTTATCAAGTAGGATGGCTGCTTGGTGAATGTGTCGGATAGACCAATCAATATTGGTTCCCCAGGGCTGCACGTTGAAAATATTAATTGATCTACCTCAGATAATGAATATGGACTCTTCCAATTGCTGTCGTTGAACAGACATGGAAGATACCACCGGAGTTCAAAGGGTTAAAAATATATAGAAGCATTATACGTCATAATTTACTCAAGTAGAATGGCTGATGGGTGAATGGGTCGGGTAGCCCCATTAATATATTCAACGTGCAGCCCCACGGCTGCACGTTGAAAATATTAATTGGTCTGCCTCAGATAATGAATATGGACTCTTCCAATTGCTGGCATTGAACTGACATAGAAGATATCACCAGGGTTCAATCCCACCTGCGGCAACCGCGTTGTGTCCTTGGGCAAGACACTTCATCTCCATTGCCCGCGTGGGGGCACGATGACGTCGTGTACTTAGGCGTACTGCACGTCGATGGTACGCATATCTTCAACCAATCTAACCCTGCCTGTGCTGCAGTGCGGAGTTACGATGTTGGGGAGCTGGCAGCTGCTCGTCGTTGCTCGGTGGTTCTCTCCGGGTACTCCGGCTTTCTCCACCCGTAAAACTGTCACGGTCATGGTTAGCCATTGTGCATAAATATGTGACCTTAAACATCAATAAATAAATAAATAACCACCAGGGTTCAAAGGGTTAAGTGGGTGTAAACAAAAACAATACATGGAAAATTACGAAATAGCACATTGGGCAAAGGGGTTATTATTTCCTGCTTCTGATGTATTTTTAGTTCAGTTCGATAGTATACAATAGATAATATATTCCGAGAGCTAGTGTTTCGTTTTCAAAAATTTAAATATTTAAAAAATTCACTTTAAAAATATATTTTTATAGGCAATCATTCTTATTGCGCTGAGGTCCAAATCGGTCCAAATCGACAAAGCCAACACCAAAGGTTTTGTCTTGTGTGGTGTATTTGGGATGAGGCCTGAAAATTGATATATTGTGTCACAAAGAAATAAAGTTTGTAATTTTTGAAAAAATCTTGAATAACTCATTTTTTTGTCTCAAAAACATAGGTTATGGCCCCTCGTTGGAACGAGCTCGACGAGCTCGTTCCAAAGAGGGGTCATAACCTTTGTTTTTGAGACAAAAAATGAAAAAATAATGAAAATTATTTGGCAATTTTTGAGAATAGCGCTGGGCGGTTTTTGCCGTTGCGTTAGGTAAAGGGTTAATGAAGTTGATGTAAACAAAATCGTCCATGCTTGTGAGGTGAATAGTTTTTGCCTAGAAAGTATGGTGAGTAATTTCAGTCAATAATGTCTTCTATGACAATGATTAACTCAGTATAAGTACCATTATGTTGACTCAATCCAAGGAACATTCGGATATGACCCACGGACGTGATCTGAATAAACTTTATTTTTCAAACAACACGATTTAAGTGTGTACATAAACACCATTAATACCATGATTACCCATTCTACTATATATAAAAAAGCCTATGGCATAAATTTTAGCTTTACACACCAACCGTGGTGAACTCGCCGGCAATGGGATTTCAGTAGTTAAAATTTACACCTGCAGGGGAACTACATCCAAGCTAACCTTTGGTGACCTCGACCAAAGGTCAGCTTGGATGTAGTTCCAAACTTGTTCAACTTTATCGCTCGTCGCCTCGCGAAGAGTGAAATGAAAGCAGCGATTATTTATTACGTTTTTAAATGAGTTCACCTCTTAAGATACCAAAAAATTAACAAACATGCGTCGTGTCGTGTTAATAAAGCAAGATAACTCAAAATAATATGTTATTAAAATGAAAATGGCCCACTGATTTGCGCGTTTCTTTTTCCATTTCGTTTATGCGATAAAATTGAAAGCCGAAGTACCGCCCACCGGTGCTCATGTAAACAAAAACAGATTCACACGTGTGAACGCCTGCTGCACAGTAAAATCCAGAAAATATAATAACGACTCTTAATAATCTGACGATCACCCAAAGTAGCCTGGTGTACAAAATGTTCACCACTCGTGGTTAACATATGGTACACCAAGCTACTATGGGTATATTCTATATTTAAATACATCAGCTGCATTGAAAGAGAAAAGTTACCTAATACTGTTTTTTAGATGTTTAGCTGTCGAATCAAATTATCTCGATGACATTTCTTTTTAATGTGATCACAACTGTATAAGTTGCATCACATTCAAACAGAAAGAATGATATCTAAAAACAATCACGGGGGGCATCACAAACAATAGAGGCACAGCCAACCATGCTGCGTATCTGTACGGTTTTTCCCGGGTATCTGGTCCGAACACACTTTGAATTCTATCTTTGATTGGTACTGCCTACCACAGGTATTGAGAAAAATCGTCATCTCAAGATGGCTGTTTTCTGTTTACATTAGCTTCATTAACATAGTTACCAAACCTTCTCTCTTATTTCTTTTATGGCACAATATATAAAACAATTCAGGTCTCAGCTCATATATACGATAAAAAAGAGAATTGTTGGCATTGGTTTCTGGAAATCTGCTACTTTATTCGTACCAGAACTGGTAATTTAATAATATTTCACGAGAACAATTTGTGACCAAATGTGCTTCACATATCCAAGAACAAAGCTAGGGTATAAAAATTCTTCAAAACACAGCGACAGAGGCTGCAGGGGGAAATTCCCAAACTTTCGCTTTTGTTTACATATGAATTTACTTTCTATTTCCGGTCGACGTCATCGGACAGAAAAGGCATCGATATACAGCGCCGTCTGAAATCAAATAATGAGAAAGCTTGCCTTAATACAGCGTACTATTATTATATAGAGACTGCATAGTTGCTATATTCAATGCAAGGTATCATGATATCTGTTGAAATTTCTTAAAATTACGATTTTGTTTTTCGATGGAAATTCGTGGTGTCGAGTGATTTGTCCGTCGAACATGGAAACCATCTTCAATACAAAATGCAGACACAGTCTTGTCCTTTTCCTAAATGCAGTCATATCGCTGCATTCAAAAGTGTTTTGAATGCCTAGCTTTGTTCTTGGATATGTGAAGCCCATTTCGCCACGAGTTGTTCTCGCGAAATACTATTATATTATCAGTTCTGATACGAATACGGTAGCAGACTTCCAGGAACCAGTGGTGCCTACAGTCGACTCTATGAGTTGATTACATATGTGTTTCGTGTTCTATACACCCCAACCTTCATTTTGGTGTATAATGTGTGTTATTTTAATTTGAATTTAAGGAATATCAGAGGTGGGAATTTCAAAATAAACAAAATTCCATTACTTATATAGCACCTTAAGGTCGCGCAAGATAAATTAATTGATTCTCGGTTGTTTTTTTTTAAATCAGTGAGGGAGGAAGAGTTTTATTTATTTATTTATTTATTTTTTTGTTGCATATATTGAGTATGGATTATGAGACTTTCCGTTGACAGAATATACAAAAAGTACATAATTATACAAAATAACTCACTTAATTTTAACTCTCAAAGCCTAATTCCAACTTGGGTCATCTTTTTACTGCAACAGAATAGTTGAACCAATATGATATCTCCGGGAAAATTTGCGAGTTACATTATAAGAACATTGGCAGTCGCTTCTAGGCAAGTATTGGCTGCCTGATAGGCAGCCAAGACCTGCGAAGAAACACCTGCAAAGCCACAGGATAGAGATTGTCTTTAGTAATGCTCTTCAGATTTCCATCCATCAAAAAATGTAAAAGTTTCGAGTCTCTCCATTTTCGGAGACACTGCAAGGCAATAAAAACGTCCAATGAGGGAGTTCAGTTTCATTGAGGGATTGCCTGAGGATCAAAACTTTTTAAAATTTTATTTTTCCTGGAGGTTAAGTTTCAATTTTAAAACATTTTTGAGATATCAGCATATCTAATGTATGATACAGAATATAAATACACCTCGAGTGCATCATAAAAAAAAAACAAATAAAATAAATTGTTTTTGACGACCTTCTTCGCCAAATTGTTTTTGTTTACATTCCTCTTAAGGGACCTTTCACCCATGGCAGTGTGACATAAAAAGAAGCAGAAACTACATCATCAAGTTGGCGGTAGGAAGTGGATGGCGCGTGGAAAACCACTTCCAAGTCATACCATGTCTCTCTTGGTTTTTGTATTTTCACGATACTTTTTTGTTCCTTTTCTTGTTTATTTTAAGGTTAGTATCCTTAATGCGTAAGCACCACCCGTTACATTATGTCCTTCTTGGTTTTTCTCTTTTGTGATCTTTTTTTGTTGTTGTTGTTGTTGTTGTTGTTGTTGTTGTTGTTGTTGTTGTTGTTATTACCACCAATTAATAGCCACTTAGGCCATTTCCACGTTGAGGGGTGGGGTGGGGTCCTAGATAGGGTATTGGCGTCAACACATCATCACTGCTCATTGCTGAGATATTTCTTCTTAGTCCAGAAAATAACTTACTACCAAATTAACTGTAATTTGAGCATCATAACGCCTACACGTTAACTGGAACGACTTTTTCAGCAGTGAGGTCACGGGGTAAATTTCTTCATGAATATTTTATCAAATCTAGTCTTGGCTGATGTGAAGCAGCTATGACTAGTTTTGATGAAAAATACGTTTAAAATATTTAGTGGGTTAAGGGTTAAAATATAAATGAAATCAAAATTCGATTTCAATTTATTATTCTTTCTTTTTTCCAGCGCCAACGATGGCACCCGTGAACGTCAGTAGCAACGTCAACGAAAACCATGTTTCCTCCAACAGTATGATGCTTTTCGACTTTTCAAGATCATGCACAGGTGGATCAGGCTCACACAGTTTCACCTATACATACGACCCAGCGTCCACAACGTCAGTGATAAACGCACAATCGGATGGTAAGATATGCACTTTATGATTGCCACAAATACAGCAGTAGTTAGCATGTTAATGGCGACATACCGGAAAACGTGTGTGAGCTTTACCAAATTCATATCATATCTTCTCAAACACGAGGCTCACGCGACGTACAAAGAATAGAAGAGATCAGCATCTTCCGTCTCCTAGGAGAGAAGATGAGGGATACAGGTCACCTGATGTACATGCTTGGTCAAGTGAAGTACATGGTCAAAAACTGATATGACGACGATAACTTTAGAAGACAACACAAATATTCAGACGAGCCTATATACTTACAACACCGCCAGAAGAAAGCATCATCCCAGGGCCACCGCAAGGACAAGACCGTTCCCGCCATCCCAATCTTCAGAACTCCATCCTTCTGCACCTACCAAGGCAGGGTCACCAGCGCACCACCACCCCCCCCCCCCCACACACACACACCTTAAAAGAACAGGAAAAAGCACAGACGGGGTTGACCGGGACCCGAACTGCTTTCCCCCCCTTTAACACACTCGGGCACGGTGCAGAAAAATTCAGTTACACAGTTACCGAGCATCGAAAGAAAGGGGCTCGCCGCACAGCGTCCCTGTGCGCTTTCGGTGCGTGAAACCATTATTTTGGGATTATGTGGATGTTTTACTTGCCTTTAACCACAGCTAACTCAACTTTTGTCGGCTAGTAAGTTGGGGAGTTGTTAGCCGCTGTTTGGTGGTTCTCTCCGCCTTCTTCCGCCCGTAAAACGGTCCGACACGGTTCGAGGATACATTTTATAGGATACTTGTAATGTGCAGACATAACAGGTCGTGCAGTGGCACATGCTGGATGTGCCGATATGTGCTTATGTGAAATCCCTCATTGGAATCCCTATAGAATCCCTTTATAGTATATATCTGTGTCTACAAAATCCCTTTTTGGTCGTATATGCCAATGTTCTAGTGTAGAATGTGTCACATTTCATTTCCTGGGCCAAAGCAATTGTTCATCTTTTTGTTTTGTGTTTTTGTGGATTGTTTATGTACTCCTTTGTAATGCAACAGAGGCGGCCAACTAGATGCATCTTTCAGTTCAACATTTTGAGTTTTTGAAGGGAATGTATTTCATTTACAAGTGCTACTGAAATAGTCCGCCAGGAGGGCGCGCGTGCGTTCGTCTCTCGCGACGTCATATTGCTTTTATGGTTTCTGCAGTGGCGATGCATACACAGAAGCACACATACGTTTGAATGGGTTAAAACTTATCGTGATATCCTTTGCTTTGGCAAAGGATATCACGAGAGCCGAAGGCTAGAGTGATTTCCTCGGCCAAAGCATTCGAGTGCGATAATTCTTAAGCCATTCAAACGAATGTGCGGTTCTGTATTTATCACACAACTCCCATGGAACAACCAGTCTACACGAAAATTGAATTAAAAGCGCTTTTTAACTGGTAGAGTGCTAAATTATTTTTGGCCATCAAACTTGTACACATGTCTTTGACTTGTTACAATTTATGGGAGAGTGCCTATGGGCACTCTCCCATAAATTGTAACAAGACAAACCCTTACAGACTAAATAATATCACTTCAAAGATGATACCAAGCACATGCACTGAATATGAACCTTCAAGCTGTGGCACCGGCACTTCAGTATAAAGCCCAAATATGGACTTCCAGCACTCTACCAGTTAACTGGACAATTGCCGCGTTTCCTTCGTTGAAGATATCACTGTTAGTTAACGGGGTACCAACCCTTATTTGCTTTTTAATTTTTACGGCATTAAATTGGTCAAAACCAATGGATGCCGATCGGTGTCACGGTCACGATGATCGAACTTCAAATATTGACCAAACTGCTGGGAATAACACAACAACAAAATTTAAATATAGGTTTAGCACACTCCATCATTATATGACCAGTTGCGGAAAGTATTTGTCAAGGAACAAGCAGTCAGAATGTTATTTTTATTTTGTAGATTTTGACTCGAATCTGATTGTTTTAATACCCCGCTAAACAAATCTAAATGAGGAACTTGGAATTTCAAAGCGATTTCGAGTCCGGAGCATTCGACCAATGATGACGCGATTTATTTAGACAGGTTCCATCTCTGTTTACGTTGGAAACGAAATCGAGCGTGTTTTGTATCACCACGTGTTCGATACAACTTTATTTTTATCGTAGAGGTAGAAGAGTGGAAATCCCGTGTTTTACATTAATATGTGTGTGACAAAAGATCTTTTATCGCTGATTTTCTATCGCTACTGATATTGCAGTTTATTACGATTGCGTTTTTCGGTAAATAGTAGATAAGTTATTTAGTTACTGATGTTTGATGGTCACATATTTATGCACAATGGCTAATCATGACCGTGACAGTTTTACGGGTGGAGGAAGCCGGAGTACCCGTAGAGAACCACCGAGCAACTGCGAGCAACTGTCAGCTCCCCCAACATACTAACTCCACACAAGCAGGGTAAGCATTGGTTGAAGACAAGTGCACCATCGACGTGCAGTACGCCTTAGTACACAACGCCATCGTGCCCCCATGTGGGCAATGGAGATGAAGTGTCTTGCCCAAGGACACAACGCTGTTGCCGCAGGTGGGATTCGAGCCGTGGACCTCTCGGCTTGCAGCCTGCACCTCTACCTACTGAGCCACCACACTCCCCAAATAGTAGATAAAATTTTGATCAACCACAGTAACATCTGCAAGTACGTATGATCATTCGATTCAGAAAGAAAACGTTTTTACCTACACTCATCGAAAACTGATTACACATGTCAGGATTTTGATAACACTAATTACATGGCAATTAACCCTTTACCTAACCTGAAAAGCAGACGACACTTGCAAAAATAATTCTTGAATAACTAATTTTTTTCATTTTTTGTCTCAAAAACATAGGTTATGACCCCTCGTTGGAATGAATGAAAAAAATAATGAAAATTAATTGGCGATTTTTGAGAATAGCGCTGGCCTGTTTTGGCCGTTACGTTAGGTAAAGGGTTAAATCATGCGAAATAAAATAGACTAGATCAGTTTTGCTATGATGGTATTTTTATATAGGCCTACCAATGCTTTAAAGTTGATAAAGAAAACAAAGAAACACATAACTGAAACACTACTACAAACTTCGGCGTTTAAAGTACAAGTCGTACAATGAATGGAGATTACGTCACGCATAGCTCAAGAACCTAAAGCCACGACGTCTTTACGGTCTTCATTCTTACAAAATCAATTCATAGACGCTATTTGAAGGTCGAATATCAATAAAATACTTTTTATCTTAGATGAATGAAACGTATGATGAACCCTTTGAACCCTGGTGGTATCTCCCACGTCTTTTCAATGGAAACAATTGGAAGAGTCTATCTTCATTATTTGGTGGTAGACCAATTAATATTTTCAACGAGCAGCCTCGGGGCTGCTCGTTGAAAACATTAATAAGTCTACCCACACATTCATTTAGTGGCCATCCAGCTTAATGAAATTTTGACGTATTATGTTCCTGGGCTGGAAAAACGGCCCACCGTGTTTACAGGGTTAACTTTCTAATTTCAGGAAAGATTTACTTGAAATCTTCGGTGACACTAGACTACGAGAGTATACCCCAATACAAGCTTTGGGCGAGATGTAAAGATACCACTTCTAATGAATTTGCACTTGAGCGAGGGCAGTTTACTATGCATGTTGTCAACAAAAACGATGCGCCAGTGTGTACATGCATTCCAAAAACTCTTACTCTTACCATAAACGGATCCGCACCCGTAAGTATTAGGGTTCTCCGAAGCTTCGAAATTGTTGCTATTCGGTTCGATTCGAATTCGACGAATCCAGGACAAAATACCAATGGACAAAATGTCAATCAGACAAAATGCCATCAGACAAAATGCCTATGGATAACATGCCAATCAGACACAATGCCAATCAGACAAAATGCCAATCGAATCTAATACTGAAGTACAAATAAGAGAAACATAAAGTGAATTAAAAATTAAATTTTCCAAGGATAACAGCACTTAGCTATACAACATTTTTCACCATTTTCCCCAACAAATAGCATAACTCATCCATGTGGCCTAATGCGCAGCAGCCCGTTCTATTCTTGAGTTTCGCAGCTACACCCCCATATATCCCATCCCTGATCTGCCCACCGTCCCAAGTTATTTATTGTAGCAAAAAGAAAAAAATAACAGTTGAAGGAAAGACTCGTTGATTGTCACTTTGTCAATGATATCATAGTTATAATATTGCTATAGAAAAGAAAGAAATGACAAAAAAAACATCCATTGGCATTTTGTCCACTTTATACTTTGTCCACTGGCATTTTGTCTGATTGTCATTTTGTCCGTTGTCATTTTGTCCATTGGCATTTTGTCCGCACACCGAATTCGACAGCCTGATTTGTTTCCAGTCGAGTCTTTAAACAGGAAGAAAGTTCGGTATCAGTCATCTGCTTCGTCTTTCAAAACGTAGAGTTCAGATCGAAATTGTGCATATATTATGCTGAAAGTAAAGAATGAGTGTAAGGCTAAACAAAATTAATCTTTTGTTTCTCAGGCAGCAGCGCATTCATCATATTTATTTCGGAGGCACAATTTAAAATGTATAAAACCATCACACGGTGTGTTTTTTTAGCAGTATCACATCGTGATTTGCGACGCAATATATCGTATACATTGATACAGTATTGTTATTCTCTTCCGAAATGCGACACAATTCTCACATGTATGTACAAAATAAATATTTATTTAATTGGTTGAGGGTTAGATTATTTTGGTGGTCTGAATTTGTTTATCAAAAACTGTCAAAAAAATGTTTGTTACAAATTATTGGAGAGTGCCAAAAGGCACTCTCCAATAATTTGTAATAAAACAAATTTGTATAAACAAACTATTATTTACGTTTGACTGAATATGAAACATGAGTAAGGAAAATGTTGGCTTTTGCACTGATACCATCATTTTTTGAAAGGCCTGATTGTGGCTTCTTGCTCTCAACCAGTGAAAAACTCCTTATTTTTTTATCTCCATTTTAGTTGTTCTATATTTGTGTTGTTTGATCACTGTTGTACAAAAAAAACTATCAGTAAAATCAACAGGGAAGCTCTAGTATTTAATTTTAGGCGCTCACAATTGGATTTTAGGCATCGACGACCATTCCATCGGGAATAAAAGAATAAAAAAATCCCAGCCTCCCTCATTCGTTTTAAAACAAAAATTGCCTGAGAATCAATTATTTAATTTTATTTGGCCAAAATTCTGCTTTTTTAACAAAAGTAGTAGCTGCGTCCATTCCACCACCCATACTAATTCCAGTCTCACTAGTCCAGGCATGTCAACCGGTACCTGTACCGATACCGGTACCGCCGGTTCCCCCATGCTCCAAATGGTACTCGTACTGAAGCTTTTGTCCCACCGGTACCGGGACAAAATTATTTTATGGGGAAATTCCTAATTGAATGAGGGTAAACAGTCTGATAATCGTGTATGGCACACTTGTACGACATACTTTTAACTTATTTGTGAATGAACATATCAAAACATACAAGAACACTCTACAGGTGCTTGTTCTGTCTTCACCACGGCCTCGACAAGGCCGACCATTTTGACTTTTCAAACGTCATATCAAAGTCAATGAAAGAGCCATCATCGGCTAATTCAAAGAAATTATTCTGCGGTGACATCAAAGTAATCATAAAGCACGATCTTCGTGCTTTATGATTACTTTGATGTCGACTCTGAGTAACTGGCACGATGCCATGTTTGTCTCGCGATCTTGGGGACTGGGGCGGTTTTAATGCGAATTTCTCCCATCTGATTGCGACATGTCAGCCAATTGTTGTTTTGTCCCGGTACCGGTTTCGGCGGGACAGGCTCTGCTCCGTCCCGCTACTGGTTATGTTGGTACCGGCGGTACTTTGACATACCTGCACTAGTCACTATGGTTCATTCCCACTAGACCAATTCCCTGTAAACCAACTCCCACGAGGCCAATTCACAAAAGACCAATTCCCCTTAGACCAACTGGTGTGTTCTACTTTAAAAATATAAATGTGTTTAATGTTATTGATATTCAAGCCTGAAAATAAACAGTCTGTCATTTGCAGAATGAGGTCCCGTGGCGGGGGGGGGGGGGGGGGATTTGCTGATGCTATCCCATAAAGTGGGCCAGTTTATCCTCTGGGTACCTCTTTCTGATTATGTTTGAGACCTTGATTCAGGTTGTGGTTCACAGAGGGTAAATTTAGTGATGCTACCCTGCTGTGCAGGGTAGCATCACCAAATTCACCCTTTGGGGGCCTACTTTTTCAGATGATAGTCTGCTCATTTTCTGGCTTGTCGATATTTTATAGATGTTGGGCAGATTTTTATAAATAATTGTTTTCCTAATTATCCTTAATCAGCAACACTTTGTGGTTGGTCTAAGGGGAATTGGTCTAGTGGGAAGACACCGTCACCATCACTGTTGAAAGCAAATCTAAAGTTTCAAAAAAATGTCGACGGCGAGCTGTTGCTATCGGTTTGCCCTACGCACTGCCTAGTACCGGTAATTCTCGCACCCTGTCCTATTTTTGAACTATAATCCTTACTTGGTAATATTCCAACTACATCATCAAGGCATGCCTTCGACGAAGGCATGCCTTGGGGATGTTGTTGGAATATTTTAACAGTCGGTACTTGAGTCATAGCAGTTGGAACAAACCTGGTTTACAACTCATCTCACTCTCCCTATCGGTCATCTCCCAGACGCCCCTGATTCGATTCGAGGTTCGATTTCGAATAATATACCCGATTCCCGATCCGATTCGAAACGAAAATGTTAGTGTCTCGAAAGGCAGAATCGATGTTCTCTGTACTGGTTAGAGTTAGCGCCCGGCTTTTCCGAAATGATTTTTATCAGTTATTTGTCACACCTTTCTCCCGTCACAGACCCCACACCGTATTTGGGAGTATCCCACGGTGCGGGATCCATGGTGTCTCTTTTAAAAAACGTTATCAAGTTAAAAATTAGGAATTAAATATAAGACTTCTATTAGGAGGTTTGAGCCGAATGTGATGTGGAAAATGGGCCTCGTGAGCATGAACCTGGAAATGACGATCTATGTCACGTGACTCGTAACGTCATGGTGGTTGTGGTAGTAAACCACATGAGCGGCCATGTAGTGATGCCAGTACCATATTAGTGCGCATGTGCAGCACTAGTTGTCGGGATGAGACGTGTTGGCGTCGTCCATTCTGTGTGCTAAAGGCCGCCATCTTGGATTCTTATGTTAAACGTGGTGAGTGGTTTGTTTTGGCCAATTTGAAACCGAATTTGAATTTTGGGAAGTAAAGGATACATCAGCATCACCAAAGAAGTTCTAAAATCCAGATAGATGGAATTTCCAACTACTCATATCTTGCTCTCCGAATTTCCAACCATCGGAAATTTTGGCCAGGATTGGAGGGGGGTGACACCCCCACACACCCCTGTCGCCACGCCACGTCCCTTTCTACCACTTACCGAATCCAGCTGGTCAAAGCCGAGATTTTGCACCGAAAAAAAGTTCCACCGGCAAAATTCCATTATTGTTTTTTTTTCATTTTTGTTGAGTTCGTGGCAAAGGTGGGGTGGGAGGGGGGTTAATAAGTCATGTTTTTGGGGCAAAAAATATATCAATTTAATTATTCAAGAAATTAGTTTGCAAGTGTCGTTTGCCATTCGCGTTGGACAAAGGGTTCAATGAAAAGATGTATACCGAATTCTAAATTTTATTTTTCAGGCTGGTACTATCGTGTCCGGAGATAATGGTATTTCTGTCACGGATCCAGATATTGGTGATACCATGAAATGGTCTGTGATTGGAGGTAGAGGGAAAGATTTTTTTGTGCTTAATCCATCCCCCGGGCCACCTGCTACAGTGCAAATTATATTAGTACGAAAACTAGATTACGATAATTCAGCAATCAAAAACCAAACATGTATGGATCTGATCATCGATATTATGGATTCCGGTGGATTGTCCGTAACTGCAAATGTTACAATATGCATCAACGACAACAACAGTCAACCTGTTTCCAATCCAGTTTCCGAATCAACTTCCTATCCAACCCACCTGTCGACGTCTTATCGCATCGACAAAAGCAATGCTTCAGTACCAGCAAGCTCCGCCAAGCTTGACCTTATAGTATCATACTGTATTTTCGGAATTTTGTTTGTTGATAGGGTATTAGGGGTACTCATTTAGCAAGGTCAGAATGCCACCCCCCACCCTCACCTCCCCCCCCCCCCCCCCCCCCCACACACCACATCCACCCAGTCGGTTTTGGTAAAGAAATGTTTTCAATAATTTAGTAAACATTCGTCTGTGGTAATACAAGTGTTTCATGTGTTTAGAATGTACGAGCCCCGTGACTGTCAGCATATTTTCTTCCAAACCCTGCCCCCCCCCCCCCCCCCCCGCCTCCCCCCAATCGCCCCACAATAGGATCGACTTGTCGATCTCGACCCACACGGGCGTTATAAGCTGTAGTAATGTTACCAAAACTGTATGCATAACTCTTTAAATATCGTTCCCATACAATTGATTGCCCCTAACGAATGCTGTCGCTTGCTACCGCACTAAATGTGATCAGACCAGTCTATATAATTATGTTCAAATTCTACCCGGTTTCCAGTTCTACTATTTCGCATGACATCAGCTACCAACACTGATGGTTGAAAATATTCCAGCCCCCAGAAGAAGGAGTGTTGCGAACATGGTCTGTCGATTGGGGGTGGGATGAATCTGATTTGTTCCGACTGCCATGGCTGAGTCCCGATTGATAAAATATCCATCTCCATTATCAAGGCATGCCTTCGACGAAGTCATGCCTTGATAATTATAGTTGGAGTACCTGTCAATGGGGATTATATTTCAAAAATGCATAATTCTTGAAAATTTAATTGTGAATAAATAGGCTTACGCGAAGTAGTCGTGACGCACGATATTTTACACTTCGTAATTCATTGGAGGGTATTGTATTCCAGATTGGCCAGGCCAGGACCCTTGGACCCGAAACGGACACCACTGACCTCCATTTGTTTGACCAGCTGTGTTTGCGACAGAAGTCCAAGAATTGTGACTCGCCTCGTGAGCAAGTGTATGGTTGGTCTTTAGTAAGAGCGAATTGATGCTTAAAACACTATGTAAAATTGTCCCGACTATATAAATTATGGTGCCTGGTAGTACTTCTACCCCCCCCCCCTCTCCTTCTTTATTTACGCCCCGAATCAGCAGCGCAGATTTGGAATACAGGATATATGGTGGAGATAGTAACCCTATGACTCCAATTTGACCGCTACAACAGCAACTGTACCATGACCTCAGATATTGGAGGTGCGTTCCCAGAACACGCCGTGAATTTACTCATACCAATGCCTTTCTGTGAGAATTTCTGACCAATAATGTAGGAAGCATTTCGAATTGGGGGGGGGGGGGGGGGGGGGTCTTACAATGGGCAACCCAACGCTGAGGTGTAGCACTGATTTGGAACTTTTTTATCATTTGTGATTTGTGCTCTATATAAATTCTGTTTATTTATTTATTATTATTATTATATTATTATTTTTGCTCTATTTTTAACGAATTGTGTTTTTTTTAAAAACAATATGGAGCCAAAAATGGTCATTTTCTCGACTTCAGATTACGCCGTAGAGGAATAAAGAGTTCGTTGCCACCCCCCCCCCCCCCCCCCCCTTACTGCTACCATTCTAACCCTTTGAATCCTGGTTGAATGTTACATATCAGTTCAACTGCAGCAACTGAAAGAGTCCATTTTCATTTATTTGGGGTAGACCAATCGATATTTCAATGTGTTGCCTCTTTTAAACCACTAAAGTCCAATGACAGCTACATTTGTACAATTGTACTGACAAACTGTCAAGATAATTCTGGTCATGTTAGCCTTATATTGATTAATTTGCTGCCGTTATGTCGGGTAAAGGGTTAAATGGACTCATTTCTTTTCATGCGAAATCTGGCAAAGGTCCAGCGAGAATCTATATGGATTCTCGTTAGTAAAGAATATTTCGATTCAGGTTTCTCCGGGAATTTATACTCACTGCTGATGTAGACGCTGTGGTTGACCCTTTAACCAACGTAACGGCCAAAACCGGCCAGCGCTATTCTCAAAAATCGCTAATTAATTTTCATTATTTTTTTCATTTTTTGTCTCAAAAACATAGGTTATGACCCCTCATTGGAACGAGCTCGTTGAGCTCGTTCCAATGAGGGGTCATAACCTATGTTTTTGAGACAAAAAATGAAAAAAATTAGTTGTTCAATAATTTTTTTTACAAGTGTCGTCTGCTTTTCATGTTAGGTAAAGGGTTAATACAGTCCCCAGTGAAACAGAATCTGAAAGACGAATTTTACAAACTTGCCCGTTGAAGTGAAGAACACTATTGTCTGCCTCGTCCTAGAATTTATAAATGTCAAGTTTAGCGTGGTTTGGAGTTGCAAATGCGGTCTTCAATTTTCTTGTGACCGACCAAAGAAGATAATATGTGTTCGTTCCACTTCCGAAGAAGCGTGTCTCCTTTTGTTTATTTGTTTGTTTTTTATTTCATGAAATACACATTTTTTCATGGCAATGAATATTTACATCATATTTTTATTATAATTAACCAAAAATAAAGTCCGAATTTGGAAAGGAAAGTAAATGCAGTGTAAGGACGCCGTGACTCGGTAGGTAGAGGTGCAGGCTGCGAGCCGAGAGGTCCTCGTTTCGAATCCCACCGGGGGTAACTGCGTTGTGTCCTTAGGCAAGACAATTCAGCCCCAATGCCCACGTGGCACGTGGGGACATGGTGGCGTTGTGTACTAAAGCGCACTCGATGGTACACCTCTTTTCATCCTATTCTAACCCTGCTTGTGTGGAGTTAGTATGTTGGAGAGCCTGAAAGTTGCTCGCAGTTGCTCGGAGGTGCTCTACGGGTACTCCGGTTTCCTCCACACGTAAAACTGTCCGACACAGGGTGACCCTGGCTGTCGATAGTGTTGTTGAACCCCAATAAATAAATAAATAAATAAATAAATAAATAAATAAATAAATAAATAAATAAATAAATGCAGTATTATTAGTTTTCGTGCTTCAAGGTAAATTCTTTGACCCTTTTTGACGTGAAGCTGTTGCGCTGCAACAGCTTTCACGTCATCAAACGTCTTAGATTTGGAGTTAGATTAGGTTTATTGACTTCGCGTCATCTTAGTGCAGTTTGAATGGCGGCGAACAACTCAAACTGTTCACCTTACTAACCCGTCACAGGAGAGTTGAGAGATGTTGAAGACAAGTTCACAATCGACGAGTAAAATGCTCGATGCTTTAGTAAACGCCATCACCGTGCCTCGCATGTGGGCCAGCGGGATTAGACTTAAGTATCTTGCAAGGATATGCACATCGCAGATACGAAGGTCAGAAGCGAACCGTGGCAGCAAGTTGGTTTAAAGTCCAGTGCTCAAAATAATCAATCTCCGCGCTCACACCCGAAAACCTAAAAAAAACATTTGAACAATTGAAAATAGCTCAAACGAGTTTGCGACCTAATGTTTATCACGAGTTCTTTTTTATAAAGAACGTCTGTTTTACATCACGTTACCTTTGGTGTGGGAGTGGCACGCCGTGATTTCCAGGCGGATAAGGGTTACATTCAATATCTATTTCGCGTTTTCAATACATACGCGTAAAGATATTTTAAAAGCGCGTATATTAACCCTTTGAACTCGTAAGGCCGATTTTTCGGTCCAATGCATAATTGCAGTTATTATTTTATCATCCCCGTATATTGATATTGGACTGGCCCACCTCACTGCAAGTGTACTCAAAGGTGATACCATTACAGGAAACGAGGGTTCAAAGGGTTAGGCTTTGAAATGATATTGATTTTGCACATTTTTTATATATCGAAGGGAGAAGAATGAAAATTTTGTCAATAAAGAAGAAAGTTGTGAAAGTACCTCGTACCCTTCTATAATTAAAGTCGAATGTGCGCAGTGAGATTTTATTAATTGAAATGATTCCAATCAAACATTAAATTGACGAAAATATTGACGGACAAGCGAATCGGCGGACAAGCGAATCGAGAGATCATGGCCGACAATTTTCTTCAATGGAAAAGATTTGCAGAAAAGTTAGCTCCATTTACTATTCTCACCGCACACCCACAGAAAACCAGAAATGCTAAGTGCCAACCTATTTTCAAAAAGTGTGTCTCGGCTGGAGAAAGAGTTTTAGATGCTTCTGCAAGCATGTGCGAAGAAAAGAATAATAAATAGAGAATGGACGACTGGGTAAAAACAATATGGCCTTTTATATTTGTTTTCTATTTTTAGCGCTTGGTGGTCTCTTCAGATGCTGGGGTTTTGGTTTGGATTGTTTTTTGCTTTTTTTTTTGCTTCTTTTGTTTTTGTTTTCTGTTTTGCTTATTTTGATGTTCTTTTCATAAGGACATGTCAAAATTATTGCATTCTGACGGACAAAATTTGATTCTATTTTGATGAAGTCAAAATGTTTGCCCCCTCGGCACGAGCTCAAATATTGTCCAAGAAACATTCTCTGTACAGACTTTAAAGTTGTTTACTAAACGAAATTATATATTAAATCTCAAAGTTATGTGACAGGTGGTTCGCGAGAATTTCTTTTTACAGTCTTTCGAGCTTTTTTTGGACAAGGTCCCAATCTATGAGGATTAGCATCTTTATTCGAAGAAACTTGGATCAGTGCCCATAAAAGATTTTTTGTTTAGATTCGGCTCAGTGGTTCTGAAGGAGAAGAAGTTTGAAATGCAAAACATTACGTTCGGCGAACGCAGGTCGACCTGGGTCGACGGACAACAAACGACAGATAAAATGTGATAGGCCCAACTTCCGTGAAGGATTGTCGTCTGTGAATTATTTGTTACCAACTGTAATTACTTGTAGAAGAGGAGAACAGTCTGTACCTTGACTTATCTCGTCATGAAAATCGACTTTCGATAAAGTTATCTCCCCTGAAATTATTGAGCGAGCGAAGGAGATCCGATTAAAAAATGCTCATTTATTGAGAAAACACCTATGGCATCAGTAGAAAATAGGGCCAGGTTTCCCTTTGTTACTTTTAATAAACGAAAACAACAGACAGCTCTCTCGTTTATGAACCCTTTACCTAACGTAACGGCAAAAACCGGCCGGCGCTACTCACAAAAATCACTAATTAATTTTCATTATTTTTTCATTTTTTGTCTCAAAAACATAGGTTATGAACACTCATTGGAACGAGCTCGACGAGCTCGTTCCAATGAAGGGTCATAACCTATGTTTTTGAGACAAAAATTAAACAAATTAGTTACTTGTGTACTAAGGTGTGTACGTCGATGGTGAACCTGTCTTCAACCAATGCTAACCCTGCTTGTGTGGAGTTAGTACGTTGGGGCGTCTGATAGTTGCTCGCCGTTGGTTCTCTCCGGGTACTCTGGGTTCCTCCACCCGTAAAACTGTCCGACACGATGTGACCCTGGCTGTCGGAAGTGTCATTAAACTCCAGTAGATAAATATAATAATGTATTGATGTTGTAACACTGTTGTAGCTGATTTTTGGTAGAATGTTGCATAATGCAGAAAACAATGGAGAAATAAAAAAATGTAAGTACAAGAAATAATTTCCAGCATTCAAGGATTTTGTGGCAGTATATTTTTGTCTGGTTCTGTAAATTAAAATATTAACTATTAGAAAGACATTTTTTCCCCATTTTAACCCCTTTAACCAACGCAGACGATAAGAACATTTATTATTTTAAATATTATTTTTTTTTAATTTTTTCAAATCAATTCAAGGAAATCATATCATGTGCACCTCATTGGAACAAGCTCCTCGAGCTCGTTCCAATGAGTGTCATATGATATGATTTTGTTGATTTTTTTTCTTTTGAATAATATTTTTTTCAACTGCTGTATTTGCATATTACGCATGTGACAAATTCGTAAGGTAAGGGGTTAATTCATTTTCATCCGTTTAGGTGTTGTTCATATTTAACTTTCTCAAATAGCTTTAAAACGGTTGAGGCCTTGAGTAAGAAGAAAAATTTAATTAAAATAAGCAAAAACTGATTTTTTTCAATTCACTTAACCCTTTACCTAACATGAAAAGCAGACGACACTTGCCAAAAAAAAATGTCAATAACTAATTTTTTCATTTTTTGTCTCAAAAACATAGGAGTAGTAGGAGCTGCACTAACCATGCTGGTTTGCCCTGACCCCGCCCCTGACCACCTGACCCCGCGCCCAGGCTTTTTTAGGCTCCCCTCACCCCTCCCTGCGCCCAAAGCCCCTTAGGCACCCTCCCTGCGCCCAAACGCTGTTAGGCCCTACCCGAACTCCTTAAACCTCTTTGGACCCCTTTTGCCCTCCCTGTACCCAAAACCTATTGGGCGCTGTGCCCAAGATGGTAGATGACAAGATGGCGACTTCCCCCTTGACGTGTCTACCATAATACACAAAGTGGGAGGGCTCCCCCTCCCTCCCTCCCTCCCTGTACCCAAAGCCTATTGGGACCCAAGATGGAGTTCCAAGGTGGCAGATGACAAGCTTCCGCCATGACGTGGCTACCATAATACACACAGTGGGAGGGATCCCCCTCCCTGTACCCAAAGCCTATTGGGACCCAAGATGACGGATGACAAGATGGCGGCTTCCCCCATGACGTGTCTACCATAATACACAAACTGGGAGGGCTCCCCCTCCCTCCCTGTACCCAAAGTCTATTGGGACACAAGAAGGCGGATGACAAGGTGGCGTCTTTCCCCATAATATCTGTGACGTGCTACCATAATACACAAAGTGGGAGGGATCCCCCTCCCTCCCTGTACCCAAAGCCTATTGGGACCCAAGATGGCGGATGACAAGATGGCGGCTTCCCCCATGATATCTGTGACGTGTCTACCATAACACACAAAGTGGGAGGTCTCCCCCTCCCTCCCTGTACAGCCCATGATGGCGGCGTCGTAAATGAGCATGACATCAACAAGATGGCTGCGCCCATATTGGGCATGCGCAATAAGGATGGTATCCGTGATATGCATGACGTCAACAAGATGGCGGCCCACACATCTTTTAGAGATGCACTCACGTAAAAGAATACAACATAGCGGTCACTGATTTGGGAACATAGTGGTCACTGATGGGGGACTTGGGTACGGGGAGGGGTAATGTGCGCTTCAAAAGGCATGGGCGCTTTGTGCTCTTAGTTTTTAATATGTTTTGGGGAACCAGTCAGTACTTTTCATGTCACAAACAAAGTATTAGATTACATAAACTTTAATTAAAATTGAAGTTTATTTTAAAACAGGGCTTCCCTCATCTAACACAGAATGTGGATGCTTTCAAATACATCTATGTATGTATGCATCTGGTAACGTTATCAACAATCATAAAGGGTCTCGAGTTAATCCTCTTACGATTGCGTTGTAAATAAACTGTGTCTGGAGGTTTTATCTTCATACGTGTAACCTTTATTGACAAAGTTACCCTCACTTGGCTTTATCAAGCGTTATTATTGCCGAGAGCGTATCTGGGCAAGAAGAAGAGCATAGCCAAAACGGAATGAACAACTCTAAATTTTTCTATCTATTCAGTTTTTTATTTTCACAGAAAATCAGTTTTTTACAAAGTAGTTAATTGGTTTTACAAGCAGTTTAAATGGATTTTCAATCAGTTTTTAAAAGTGATTTTACAATTGCACCCTAAGTAATTTTTATAGCAATAAGTAGGTTTTACAATAATTTTACTGGTAATCATACAAAAGATACATAATATTAAATGTTCAGTAACTGACTCGTGGTCCTGAAAAAGGGCAGTTTTTTTGCTCTTTTTCTGGACTTTCTCTAGTTATCACCTGAAGCTGTCTGCACATCCCAAAAACGTGTGTTTTCTTATTAATGGATCAAAAAGGTATTTTCTTTTCTCAATTGCGAATTTTTCAGCTTCTTTCATTCCGTAACCTTCCTTATCTCGAAGTCGCTGAGCAGTTTTTCTAATTTTTCCATACACCGGATGTTGTCTGAAGTGCCTTACTCGACTCATGGCTTTAAATAATTTCTTACAAAGGGAAGCTATCTCTAAGAGCTTCCTCGGCCGCTTTGGTGGCCTTGTGTCTGGGCATGCCATTTTCCACGTACGACACTTTCAGTCTCTGAAATTTAGTTGTATTATCTTCATATGCGCTTATGATTAAAGTGTCTATTACGCTCGTTTCGTCATCTTCCGCCTCCTCTGAATATTCACTTTCAGTGCTTGTATCACTATCGTCTGACTCTGAATATGTGCTCTCTTTAGAATCAGACGAGTTATACTCTTCGTTTGACTCCGAGTATGTGCTCTCGTTTAACTCAATGCCTTCACCCGTCATCCCAAACCTCTTGAGGCAGTAACCAGCTTCGTGTCTTTTGCGTGTGAAGGTTCTTGAGAATGCATTCCTACAAAATTTACAGTCGTGGCTCGGCATGTCTTCTCTTTTTGAACGCTCTGAGAACAAATGAGAATTGGGGGGGACATCACTATTTATAAGACAGTGGAGAGTATTCCCAAATATGCGCATGTATACATCAGTTTTACATACGGGCACATCGGTTTACACATGTGCACTGCGGTTTTCATCAGTTTTCATCAGTTTTCTATCAGTTTTCATCGGTTTTAAACATGTGCACATCGGTTTTACTCATGTGCACATCGGTTTTACTCATGTGCACATCGGTTTTACACATGTACACATCGGTGTTCATCGATTTTACACATGTGCACATCAGTTTTACTCATGTGCACATCGGTTTTACTCATGTGCACATCGGTTTTACACATGTGCACATCGGTTTTCATCAGTTTTTATAGGTTTTACCAAGTGTTTTCATTGGTTTTCATCAGTTTTCATCGGTTTTACCAAGTGTTTTCATCGGTTTTAAAGCACAATATGATCACTTAGCCATACAATATGATCACTTTGCCATACAATATAATCACTCAATATGATCACTTTGCCATACAATATGATCACTCAATATAATCACTTTGCCATACAATATGATCACTAATATGATCACTTTGCCCTACAAATATGATCACTAAAATGATCACTTTGCCCTAAAGTAGTCATCCGCCATCTTGGGTCCCAATAGGCTTTGGGTACAGGGAGGGAGAGGAATCCCGCCCACTTTGTGTATTATGGTAGCCACGTCACAGATATTATGGGGGAAGACGCCATCTTGTCATCCGCCATCTTGGACCGCCATCTTGTGTCCCAATAGGCTTTGGGTACAGGGAGGGGATCCCTCCCACTGTGTGTATTTTGGTAGCCACGTCATGGGGGAAGCCGCCATCTTGTCATCCGCCATCTTGGAACGCCATATTGGGTCCCAATAGGCTTTGGGTACAGGGAGGGAGGGGAGCCCCCCTCCCCACCCCCACTTTGTGTATTATGGTAGACACGTCATGAGGGAAGTCGCCATCTTGTCATCCGCCATCTTGGGCACAGCGCCCAATAGGCTTTAGGTACAGGGAGGGCAAAAGGGGTCCAAAGAGGTTTAAGGGGTTCGGGTAGGGCCCAACAGCGTTTGGGCGCAGGGAGGATGCCTAAGGGGCTTTGGGCGCAGGGAGGGTGAGGGGCCTAACGAGCTTGGGTACAGGGAGGGGTGAGGGGAGCCTAAAAAGGCCTGGGCGCGGGGTCAGGGTGTCAGGGGCGGGGTCAGGGCAAACCAGCATGGTTGGTGCAGCTCCTACTACTCATAGGTTATGACCCCTCATTGGAACGAGCTCGACGAGCTCGTTCCAATGAGGGGTCATAACGTATATTTTTGAGTCAAAAAATAAAAAAAATAATGAAAATTAATTGACGATTTTTGAGAATAGCGCTGGCCGGTTTTGGCCGTTACGTTGGGTAAATGGTTAAGGTGCTATATAATTTGTTTATTTTGAAATTCTCACCTCTGATATTCCTTAGATTCAAATTAAATATACACAAGTTATACATAAAAATGAAGGTTGAGATGTATAGAACACGAAACACATATGTTTTGAACTCATAGAGTTGATAGCAGGCACCTGGGAAATATGAAATATATTCGTGCTCAATAATATTTTTGCTCCTTTTTGAAAAAATAAACAACGAATGCATAATATTTGAATTATTTTCTACAGTACATATCAAAATGGACGTTAACAAATTTCATAACAGTGCTGTCTTAATCATGTTCTGTTGCAAACACGCACGTCAGTCAAAAAAACGTAAATCGTTAGGTAAATTCCCTTTACCTAACGAATCGTCCGCATCCTCCCGCGTAATATGCAAAATTCAGCAGTTGAAAAAATATTATTTTCCAAAAAATGTCAACAAAACCATATCATGTGACCCCTCGTTGGAACGAGCTCGTCGAGCTCGTTCCAACGAGGGGTCACATGATATGGTTTTGTTGAAATATTTTGAAAATTTTGAAAAAATGTTATTTAAAATAATAAATTTTGCTATTTTCTGCTTTGGGTGAAGAGTTAAAGTCCCAAGATTTCATATCACGGTTGGAAGACACTACACACCAATAAAAATGTTGAACGAGGTACTTCGTGTCCAATTAGAGATTGCCTGAGGACCCAAGCCTTTTTTGAGGGGAGGGGTGCTGGAGGATGGGGAGTGGGAGGGGAAGGGGAGCTAAACTCAACTTCCCAATTATTATTTGACACCCACTATAAAAACTTTGGCTTCTGGAAATGACATCCGTCTGGCCATTCGTACAGATTTCTGGCAAAGTATTAAGGTTCACGAGTTTGAAACTTTGAGGCATTCGTTTTGTTCATTTCCTCGAAATGTTCAAGTGGGACAAAAATGAAATTTTCCCCAAGAGTTATTGCCCTTAATGTACTCGAATAATAGTATATTTTGGCACTCGTGTCGTATATTCCAGCCTCGTCGTCAAGGCATGTTTTCAACGAAGGCATGCCATGATGATGTAGTTGTATTATTTTATCAGTCGAGACTTGAGCCATCACAGTCAAGACAAATCTGTTTTTATCTTCACGACACCCCGTATTGGATGAGTTGCAACGTTTAGATCATTTCAATCAAAATACACCATTTGTACCATCTTTAGTTGAGAACAGTGAAAACTTGGAGAAATTTATTTATTTATTTATGTGGTAGTCGTAACTTTCTATTTAATACAAGCATGTCGTACCTGTGCTCCAAATTGGCCGTGCTGGACCCCCCAACTGCCCGAATCGGATATCACAGTCCCATCATTTGTACGACCGACTGTCGTCATAAAATACACGATTACTGGTAAGAACGAATTGACATCTAAGACTACAACCCAGCCGAAAATGTCCCGACTGGTATATTTTTTGGGTCGAGCCTCGGCATTGAATACTTGGGCAAGGCACTTCATCCCGATTGCCTATGTGGGGGCACAGTGGCGCTGTGTACTAAGGCGTACTGCACGTCGATTGTGCACATTTCTTCAACCACTGCTTATCCTGCTTAAGCAGAGTTAATGAATTGGGGAATCTGACAGTTGCTCGCCGCTGCTTGGTGGTTCTTCACGGGTACTCCGTCTTCCTGCGCCCAGCAACTGTCTGACACGATGTGCCTCTGAACATGTCTTTAACCCCCAATAATCAAAACAAACATTAACTCGTCCTGAGCTACATGCCTATATCCAAGTTCTGTTGAAAAGTGTTCCAAGCCCATAATGGGCTTTGATGGATTTTCTTAAATACTTGTCTGTTTAGATCACTTACTACAGTAGATGGTACAAGATATGCTAACCCTGCTTGTGTGGAGTTAGTATGTTATGGAGTCTGACAGTTGTCGCCATTTCTCGGTAGTTCTCTCCGGGTACTCCGGCTTCCTTCACCGGTAAAACTCCGACTCAAGGTGACCCTAGTTGTCGAAAGTGTCGTTAAACCCCAATAAATAAATATATTTATCATTAGTGGGGAAGAAACCCTCGCCATACCCCATTTTCGTAGCTGCGCCCCTGGCTTTGGTTATCCCTTTACCTGACGAATCGGCCACATCCGCCCGCGTAATATACAAATTCTGCAATTAAAAAAATCAAAACATTTCAACTAAACCATATCATTTGACCCCTCAGTGGAACGAGCTCGTTCCAGTGAGGGGTCACGTGATATAGTTTAGCTGAAATCTTTTAAATTTCAAAAAATGATATTTAAAACAATAAATTTTGATATCGTCTACGTCTGAGTTTGGGAAAGGGTTAATGAAATTAAAACATTGTTGCTGGTGATTTATTGATTAGCAAAATGTGAAATGATTGTTTTTAGTTTAGTAGAAGTTGCTTCCCTTGATACACGCAGAATTTGCCATTCTGTGAAGAGGATTAAAGCAACCGGTCTGACTATAAGCTTATGTGTGAAAAAAACGGGTTAGCGTGCTCAGATCAGGTGAAAATCTCCTCAGCCAACCAATTTTAGAATAATGTTTACAGTATCGGAGGTCATGTGGTCATATATCCTCTTCTTCTGTTTTCTTACGAGACATTTAAGCTATTATACACTGAGGGTGCCCGCGTGAGAACCCCGGGAAATGGAGCAATCCTTGTTTATTGTGGCCGTGCTGGACCCCCAACTGTGGTAAAAATCGGTTGTACTGGTAACATGGGATCTGGTAACCAGCGCCCAGGTGGAGGTCCTTTAATGTGAGTAACATGTGTATAAACGATTGGCTAAACTGCATTTCATACCTATATTGCAGTCATGATATAGCCATAGATGCTGCTTGTGGCCTTAAAACACTATAAAAAATACACTATATGCGACGCGAATGTCCGATTAATTACGCCATCAGTAATGATCTTCCTTCTCGGTTTGCAATTTCAACACATGCAAGGTGATGCCTAATTTGAGTCTTGCTGTCGAACAAAGACAATAATATATCAAACTCAGGCTAATGTCCAAGAAAAACAAATCGATGACAATAATTCTGAACGTAACAATTATTGCATCAAAATTATAATCATTGATTTAATCCTTTCTACTCAGTACGCATAAATTCTAGCGTAAAGGAAAGATTTGTAAGTCGATACGCAAACAACATTTAAGGGCGGTCAGTACAAAGTTAATCCAACAGCCCTAGAGACGAGGATGGGGTTATAATCCTTAGTCCCGTTAAAGTGACAAGGAACCAAAAAGCCCATGGAAAACTGTGGGTGAGGTTGATCCGAAATTCAATGGATTCACAATTTATTACGTGTTTATTTTATATTTTCGGGAGTGGGGTGGGGTTATTCAGGAATTTCCCAATTTTCAACTGGATATCAATTCTTTTTTAATATTTTCATAACTAACAATATCAATTTCAGAAATGAAAATCGCAAAGTTCTCCGAGGCAGCTTTCCAAGAAACAGTGTCAGTGCCTGGCATATAAACTACAAGAGGAGGGGCGGCTCATTGGTATAGAGCATTGAACTTCAAACTGAAAGGTCCACGGCTCAATTGAGCAATTGAGCAATTACCCGTGTGGGTGACGAGGTATACGGTCGCACTGTGTTCCAAGGCGTACTGTGCGTCGATGGTGCACTTGTCTTTAAAGCGAACCCTGCATATGTGGAGTTTGAACATTGCCGAGTCCAACAATTTCTCGCCGTTGCTCTGTGGTTCTCGCTGGGTACTTTCCCCTCCCGTAAACGTGTCCGACAAGATGTGATTCTGGCAGTCGAAAGTGTCGTTAAGCACCATTAAATAAATAACTGCAGGAGGAAAATATAAGCAATTTTCTCACAGTAATCAAACTTATTTAACTAGTACTTCATAAAGCTCTTTACGATTTGTGTTCTGTTCTTGATATAGACATATATACTTTCAGCACGTATGGCTATATCTGGTCTCAACTCAATTATGAAGTGAAGTTTACTAGTGTTCGCACCATGTTGTTCACTTTTGAGGATTTGGATTCCATGCTTTGGTTGCTGGGTCCTATTTTACCATTGAAACAGAACCCGTTTACCACAGAAAACAAATGCTGCCCCACTTCCTGGGTTTTCCACGGGATGCGGGTAGTGGATTATCATAAGTCTCCTGCTAAGTGGAGCTTTCACGCAGAAAATAATTACGAAATTGTTTTTATATCAAGAAAAATTTCAGCCAATTGAGGTCAACAAACAAAATTAAATTTTAAAATAATTTTACAAGCGGCTGTGGAAACTGTTTTGTGAGAAATATGTCTCGTAAAAATGTGTTAGCAGAAAAATGCACAAATATTTTTTTTTTTTATTATTTTATTACTTCTTTAATTTAATTTATTATTTATTTAAAGCTTATTCCATTGGTAATATTATGAAATAGCCAAAGACGGTTAATTTCTGCACACCTCAGATAATTGGAGTATTTATTTGTTTTCTGAATTATTTTATTTATCTTAATTATTTTGTTGAACAGATTTCACGGGTAATGTTTATTAGTCCGAACAGGTTTTCACATTTGAATGAGTTGTTGTGCACGAATTTTTTCCCGCACAGTCACTTCCACGGAAAGAACTCCTTCACTTGCACAACAACTCCATATTTGGAAATAAAAAATATTTTGAGCAATCTCATTGGACGAATCGCTATTTCGTTTGCAAGCGTTTACCATTTCACGTTTGGCTTTCGAGGAAAGAGGAATGATATTGTCAGTAAACAACTTGCGGGAAAAATGAGATTATTCGCAATAGAAAAATATCAAAGCGTACATGTTATGGAATCCAAAGGAATTGTAATTGACAGTACTACTGCTGTAAAAGTTTTCCAGGTAAGCAAAAATATTGTGTTTATGTTTTCATCACGTTTTTTTTATAATGAAAATTTTTTTAGGGGTTCCAAGTGACTAATTTTTGAAGACAATTTTCCAAATACGGCCAGTAGTTGGCAGACACAATTTTCTACAATGTCCGATTCATTGTTTCCGTCCAAAATATAACTTATGGCCCTTATTGGATCGAGCTGGAAGGGCACGTTCCAACAGGGGATCATAAGTTAGTTTAGAAGCTAAAATCGAGTCAAAGATCATTTTCGTCGATTTATGTTGTATGTACGGTCCTCCTCGTTTCCAGGGTGTGTAGATTAAAAATGCTTTTCTTTTTTGGGGGTGGCGGGAGAGGGGGGCACTTCCACCATTTTTAGCGTTCAGAAGTTTGTTTTTTTTTGTCCTTTCTCGCTAAAAGTTAGGAAAATGGTGAGGAAAAAGACATTTTGGCTAAATCATGTTTTTGACTCAATTTTTCATACCCAAGATCTCGTTCGAACGGGTCAGTTTTGGATGCCAAAATTGAGAGAACCAAATCCCTTGATTACTGCTCAAAGCAATCTGGTGTTTCCCGTTAACGTTGGGGAGGGGAGGTAGATGGTGAGGGATGGAGATGTCTACCACTTTTATGGACAGTTTTGTCGGAAAAATTTTCAACCCATCGAAAGTTTTCAAAATAGAAAAATGACATTTCGGCTAAAACTAAGTCTTTTCGATCAAACTGACGAGGTGTAGTTTTTTTTTAATCGGAACTGTCTAAACTTATTTCTGTCGAAAATTGTGCCCCCCCCCCCCCCCCTCCCCGACGTACCGTCAAAATGCGGTTCGCTCCCCTCCACTGAAGTAGTTCACCCTGGGGATTCTCGTACTATGCTGTTTGCCTAACTTCTATTACAACGGACTGTCCAAAACCAAATTTTCGTAAGTTTGTGCTATATAAGTAATGGAGCCCCCACCCCCCCCCCCCCAAAAAAAAAGAAAAAACAAAAAACCCTTTGTTGTAGAATACAAAATCCGTCGCACTAAATTTGAGTTTCAATAGGGAAATTATTACTAAATGGCCATCTCCATTTTATGACCCGTGTACTCATTTTTCAACTAATTTGTGAGGAATTACAAAACAATCTTTTTCGAACTGCAGGGTAACCCCGAATCGACATTGTCCTCAAACCAACTGATTGGGTACTCAGGTAGGCCGATTATGTCCGTAAACTGATTGTCCGTAAACTGATTGTCCGTAAACTGATTACTCCCTTGACGCTTTACCTAACACGAAAAGCAGACGAAACATGCAAACAAAATTCTTGAATAGCTAATTTTTTTCATTTTTTGTCTCAAAAACAGATTATGACCCCCTCATTGCATTGAGCTCGAAGATCTCGTCCCAAAGAGGGGCCATAACCTTTGTTTCTGAGACAAAAAATGAAAAAAATAATGAAAATTAATTGGTGTTTTTTGTGAATAAGGATGGCCTGTTTTGGTCGTAACGTTGGGTAAAGGGTTAAAACACAAACCGATTATGTTCGCAAGTTTGCCCGCGGACACAATCGGTTAGTGTTTTTGTGAACGTATATCCGGTCGAAACAAACGAACCAACAGATGAAACACTGCGATGAATCCTCTAAATGTTCTGTTGATCTGTCTTTACCAGAATTTATTAACCCTTTACCTAACGTGAAAAGCAGACGACACTTGCAAAAAAAATTCTTGAATAACTAAATTTTTTCATTTTTTGTCTCAAAAACATAGGTTATGACCCCTCGTTGGAACGAGCTCGACGAGCTCGTTCCAACGAGGGGTCATAACCTATGTTTTTGAGACAAAAAATGAAAATATTTTGAAAATTAATTGGCGATTTTTGAGAATAGCGCTGGCCGGTTTTGGCCGTTACGTTGGGTAAAGGGTTAACTCTTAGTACCTTCACCCAAAACAAACCTTTATTGTAGAACACAAAAGCTGTCATTTTATACCAATTTTTATCATACGACTCGTCCGTTTTGTTCACTTTAAAACATTTGATATTTTTTCATATTAATCAGTGATAAATAAAGCCTGTCAATTTCATTGGTCAATTTCAAAACTGGACAATTTGATTGGCTGAACAAGACAACTGGGTGACATTTACATAATTTCAGTGGGGAGAATTTACGTTATCTGTCCTATTTAGGGTAGGTTATATTGTATTGATCTTTTACCTACAAGAAAAACTCCATTCATTTTTTTTATTTTCACTTTTTGCTTCCAAAACATAGGTTGACCCCTCATTAGAACGAGCTCGACGAGCTCGTTCCAATGAGCGGTCATAACCTATGTTTTGGAAGCAAAAAGTGAAAATTTTTCGTTATACTGGCATGTTTTTTCCAAGTGCCGTCTGCAACTCAACTTAGGTGATGGGTTAAAAGTCATACTAAGTCGTTAATTTGTGTGTGTGTGTGTCATATGATAAATAGAATATGAAATGAGTGTTTTTCTCATAATATTTATGAAACTCGTCCGAATTTTCCGTTTGGGCTCGCCAAAACGGAAAATTCTTAGACTCGTTTCATAAATGAGAAAAACTCATTCCATATCCTCTATATATATATTGCAAGAGAATTTTGGTATGAGAAAATAACCCCAAAATAGCTCCTGGTGGATATGCAGGTCCAAAACTAGAAGGGGGCCGGGGGCCGGGGACGTCTCGCCCCATCCCCATGACCATGTTTGTCGGCATTTTCATCTGTTTGACTGAAAATTTGTAGCCGCCGTAACACGTTCTCGGGAAACCGCTTATTGAAAAAAAGTTGGTTTTACAAAACCGTTTTTCATCAGGCAGAAATTCCTTTGCAGCCAAATATGCTGAAAGTGACGGTGAACCCCCCCCCCCCCACCACAAAAAAAAAAAAAAATAAAATGCCCTCATGTTTTATATCTTTTGTATTATAGTTTGTTAATATTAAAGATAGTTAAGGTGCTATATAAGTAATAGAATTTTATTTATTTTGAAAATTTTCACCCGATATTCCTCAATTTGAATATACACAAAATGTACATCAAAATGAAGATTGAGATGTATAGAACACGAAACACATCTATAATAAACTCAGTCGACCGTAGGCACCATTGGTTCCTGGAAGTCTGCTACCGTATTCGCACAAGAACTGATAATTTAATATTTCACAACAACTTGTGGCCAAATGTGCTTTATATATCCAAGAACAAAGCTATGGTATCAAAATTCTTCAAAACACAGCGACAGGGAAGTGGGAAGGGGTGGCAATGTCCCGAGGGTTCTAGCTAGGACTAGGGAATGCCCTTGAAACTCCACACAACGCCCTTTTAAATATCCCCCCCCCCCCCCCCAAAAAAAAAAAAAAAAAAAAAAAATTGCTAGGGCAGCCTATTATGGAATCCTGACTACGCGTCTGCAGTCCGAATAGTACGTATCTTGCAGGCTTAAAAGGCTATATAAGTAATAGAATTTTGTTTATTTTGAGATTTCCACCTCTGATATTTCTTAAATTCAAATTAAATATACACAAATTATATATCAAAATGAAGTCCGAGGTTCATAGAACACGAAACGCATATGTAATCAACCCATAAAGTTGACAGCAGGCACCACTGGTTCCTGGAAGTCTGCTACTGTATTCGTACCAGAACTGATAAAACTATTAAACGAGAACTTGTGGCCAAATGTGCTTCACATACCCAAGAACAAAGCAAGGCATTCAGAACACTTTATTATGCCGCGATGGAACTGCATTTGGGAATAGGACAACACAATCTGCATTTTTTATTGAAGATGGATTCCACGTTCAACGGACATGCGCAAATCACTCTAAACTACGAATTTCTATCAAAAAACAATAGAAATTCTAAGAAATTTCACCAGGTGTCATGATACTTTGCATTGAATATGGCAACCGTGCAGTCTCTATAATAGTATGCTGTATTAAGGCGATCTTTTTCATTATTTGCTTTTAGACGGCGTTTTTTGATGCTTTTTCGGTTCGATGACGTTGCCCGGAAATCGAAAGAAAGCATAAATGTAAACAAAGCAGTCACTTTGGGAATTTACCCCTACGCAGCTTTGTCGCTGTTTTGAAGGATATTGATGCCCAAGCTTTGTTCTTGGATATGTGAAGCCCATTTGGCCACAAGTTGTTTGGAAATATTATGTATTATCAGTTCTGGTACGAATACGGTAGCAGACTTTCAGGAACCATTGGTGCCTGCTGTCAACTTTAGTCGATTTCATGTTTTCGTGTTCTATACATCCCAACCTTCATTTAGATGTATAAGTTGTGTATATTTAATTTGAATTTAAGGAATATCAGGTGGGAATTGCAAAATAAACAAAATTTCATTACTTGTATAGCACCTTAAGGGCCTATATAAGTAATGAAATTTTGTTTATTTTGAAAATTCTAGAGTGGGGGGGGGGGGCGAATAATTTAGGGGGCACAGACCCCCACCTTCTCCCACATAGCTACACTATGGCCGGACTACCTAAACACACAGTAATAGGAAGCGAGGATAGTCCGTATTAGAAATACTTGATCTGAATTGCGCACTGCACGTCGACGGTGCCCTTGCATTCAACCAACCCTGACCCTGCTTGTGTAGGGTGAGTACACGGGGGAATTTGGCAGTTGCTCGCCGCTGATGCTCGCTGGTTACTCCGGCTTAAATCATCCGTAAAACTGTCCCAAACATTGTGAATTCGGCTGCAGAAGATGTCACTAAACCCCAATAAATAAATTGTATCCTTTATTAAATGTCTTCAAAGAATGTCCAACTTGATAAAATTAATTTTCAGTTGTCTTTGAGCTAAATCCATAACTTGGTTCATACGAGTCCTTGAAAGTGCTTATTCCTCTCCAAGCGAGAACCCCGTGACGTGGAGCAGTGCTTGTTTAATGTGGTAAACAGTACCTGCTTTACTGATAAAATACACCAATGCCTGGGTGGAAGTCTTCCAATGTAGGCAGCACAGGTGTAAACAATCACCTGAACTTGGCTCCATACCAATACTGGAGTTATGTTATAGACAAAGATGCTGGAAGTGACCTTAAACACTAAAAAAATGTATATAAGTTTTGAAATTTAACCCCTAGAACCGGTAAGATTGCTCTTCACGGTCCTGGGATGCTAGTTACGAAAATCAATTTTAACGTGAATCGTTGAACAGCGAATTTGGGCGGTAGACCCATAATACTTCCCATGCGCAGCTCCAAGGCTGCACGTTGAAAATAATTTATCTTACCAATATAAGGAATATGGACTCTTCCACTAGATGTTATTGAACAGAGAAGGGAGATACCACCAGGGTTTAAACTGGACCTTTGAAAGTGCTTAAAATATAAATTCCGTTAATTGTTTGGCTCTCACTGTGTGAACATTTCTCTGTATAAGTTATAGAATTTGTACGATTTTTCGAAAATTGAATTTCATCTACTGGAATACTAATGTACCCAACACTGATCATTGGGAAGCTTACCAAAAATCTCAGCCGGACAGCATAGCCGGGTATCTATATTTGGGGTGGGTGATTTTTTACGCTGTAGGCATGTCACTTTTGTCGTCTTCAGTTGAACTGTATAGAGGTGGTTCCCTTTCGCGTTGTTCCGACCCAGGGTTTTTTAAATGTCCCCAGGGAGGCCCAACTAATTACCTTCCCTTCAAGAAGTTTAAAAAGATATATATTACAAATGGCATAAAGTGAAGACATTTTGAGGCTCGAAAGTATAATTTTCACCAAGCGTGATGTTATCGGTATTTCCATTAATCGATATTCCACGCTGATGGTAGAAACCAGACATTTTAAGGGGGCGTAGGATTGTGTCCCTGCAAGTGCGCAACATAAGCAAAGAGAAGGCTACACTTTACTTTCCACGTCGTTATTGTCCCGATTTAGCCACGGATGTCGAAGTTTACATTAAAAAATCATTAACTCATCGCATGCAACGGAGTTATTCTTTCACAGGACAGAAAATCTCTCGCCACTCATGTGTAATTTTGGCACATGAATCACATTTCGCCAGGGCTCAAAATGTACACCTGTCTACCTGTCTCAGACAGGTAGAATTTCTGTGACAGGCTAGAATTCTTTTCACCTGTCGCTCGTGACACGTAGAATTTGTACCAGCCTACATATGTGCCATAAAACCTGACATTACTCAACCTCCAGTATGACTACAAATAGGCACCGGAACTAATTTTAAAGCATGGAATTATCATAATTTTCTTTAGTAGAGCCCTAAACCTCCATATATGGAAATGGAGACACACCCTTCCATACTCACCCCAACTCATGTCTTCAGCCTTTGGGCTGTGCCTATGATACATCATGTTTGCACTTCAACAAGTTCAGGTGGAGACAGGTTGAAATAAAAACTACCTGTCTCCAAGGACAGGTAGAAATTTGAACATTTCGAGCCCTGCATTTCGCATGGAATCGTAATTCAATACTCCGGCAATTTATGCTTTTAAAACTGAAGCTTAACTCCTAGCATTCTGGTAGTGTAACAATGTTTTCCGGATCACTGTTTTTCTCTTGTTTAACTATGAATTTAACCAATTATACCTTGTTTGACAGAGCTCAGTGAGCTCTGTCAAACAAGGTATATTTGGTTAAATATCAAACTGAATTATGGAAAATAGTTGCTTCTGAAAACTTTGTCATTTTGACAGAGTACAAGGGGTTAATGAATGTTTCACCATATCTAGTCATAGATACTTTATTAGCAGCATGACTAGATTTGATGAAAAATATTTTAAAATGTACTTGACAAGTTAATAGTTATACAAAGCTAATGTTTTGTTTTTGTTTACAGATGTCATAATTATCCATTCACAAGACAAGCATCTGAATGAAGAAATCTGATCTTATGGCTGGTAAGTCCCAATACTCCATTTTATATACTTCATATTGAACCCATGTATAGCTCTGTAACACTCGCTATAAGGTGGGTGAAATGGTATGTGTGTGACCAGGAGCTCCAGAAACAAAGCAGAACAGTGCATGCAACGTTCGAGAAGGTCTTTGGAAAAAATAATTTGTCATGGGACGGTGGTAGATATTTAACAGAGTCGTTTGCTTTCCTCTGCTACTGAGGGATGGGTAATAAAGATTGATCAGTGACTCAGTTGCATATCTTATTCCGTCAAAAGGATCTAAAAACAATCGCAAGGCACGTTTATCGATAGCCTTGTCAACTATCCTCATCCTCCATCTTCCAATTGTGGACAGGACGGGATGGACCCCCCTTTGGCATTTGTGTTACATGTAATATTATTGCCGTGTTCTGTCACTTCTGTGTAATATAACAGTGACTCAGTTGCATATTCCGTCAAGCAGAATCTAAACACAATCCCAAGTGTGTCAATATTTGCCCTAACTCCTTCCCCTATCCACCAGTCGTGGGCAGGACGAGGTTGCACTCATACCCCCGTTTGTTACTGTCAATCGGTGTTCTTTTGAAGTCTGAAACTTCATTTCTGACTTTGAAGCGCAGTGGTTCATTGGTTAGCACATTGTACTTTAGGTCGTAACTTCGATCCTGGATCTCCTCTGTCCTTGAGAAAGTTACTTTATTTTTATTGCCCAAGTGGACCTCACACTCGCAGTGTATTGCGGCGTTCTGTACGTCGATGTTACACAGGCCTACAGTTGATTCTAATCCTACTTGTGTGTATCAGTGGTTAGAACATTGAACTTAAAACTGAAAGGTTCACTGTTCGATCATGACCACATGCAACTGCGTTTTGTCCATGGGGCGAGGCACTTAATCCCGATTGCCCATGTTGGAGCAAGGTGGTACAGTGTACTAAGGCGTATACTGCAAGTAGATGGTGTACTTGCTTTCAACCAATGTTAACCATGCTTTTGAGGAGTTAGTATTTTGGGGAGACTGACAGTTTCTCGCCACTGCACTGCGGGTCTCTCCGGGACCTTCGACTACCTCCACCCGTAAAACCACCCGGCACGGGCTGACCATGGCTGTCGGAAGTGTAGAACTCCCAATGAACAAACTAAATAGTAATCTGCATACGTAGTGTCCAACAGCTACTTGTCGCTGTTAGTTGGTTTTACCCGAATACTTGCTGCACCAGTAAGTGTCTGACACGATGTGAGCCCGGTCGTTGGAAGTGTCGTTGAGCTCCGATAAATATATTTATATACTTCACTTGGGAGCGCGGTGACAACCTGGTAGGCGCATTGGACTCCAGATTGAAAGATCCACGCCCCCCTCCCGTCCCCCGCGCTGTGTCCTTGGGTAATAGTTTAATCCGACTGCCCAAGTGGGAGCTCTGTTGCGACGTACACTGAAACACTCGGCAAATTGCTGCTACACTTTTATTCATCTAATGCTTAACCCACCTGCGACGGGTTAGTAAGTTAAGGATTCAGACAGCTACTCGTCGCTGTTCTGTGGTTCTCACTGGATAATAGTTCCCCTGACACGTGAAACCGTCAGTCATGACCCCGGCTGTTTAAAGTGTTGAACCCCAAAAAAGAAACAATATACTTCACTGTGGAACCATGCATGGCCCAGAAAACATTCTGTGAGTTATGGAAAACTCGTCTGATCCTTGAGGGTGAATTTGTCTTCATCCATAAATAAAACCAATTGTGGGGGTGAAATAACTTAAATTTCAGTAAAACTGGGATGTATGCTGGGTGAATTTTAACTTGCAATTAACCGTTTAGAACAGTCAAAAAAATAACAAATCGTTGCCTAAGTGTTAGAATGTTCTATGTCCCATGGGGGACATAGAACATTCTAACACTCGGGCGACGAAATGTGTTTTAAATTGAAACTAATTTTTTGACCGTCAAACTCGTATTGCTTTGGGTCTAACTTTACTTGTAGAATATCCCTGGCTTATGTTATGAAATGTTCGTTCTGACTTTCGGGAGCTAGTCACACCTGTGTGACCTAACACCACTAATTCCCACCTCCCAGGGGTCATGCGTTAAAGAATAAACAATGATGGCTATAGATTATTTGCATCGGTAACCGAGTTTGATACAGGCTGAATTCAGATGGAGGACATCTGCAGAACACAGTCGAAAAGAAATGTGGAATTACCAACATAATTTCGACAGAATTTGAAAGCTCCTAATTTTACAGGAAGTTGTTCAGAATATTAGCATTATTGTATAATTTGTGGCGTATCAATGAAATCAAGAAATGTATTTTAGTCCTGCTCATCTGACTGATTTATTGGTGACAGAAGATGTACAAGTAAGGTGGTAAATGTGATTTGAGAACTATTTTGGGGAATCCTTTCAAATGTACAAATGTAAAGAAAGGTAATATAGTAAGTACAACGTGACACCTTATAATGCAAAGCTTTATTTTTTGTTCTTGAATTAATATTTTCATTTTTTAACCCGAAACAGTTTTTTACCCTTCATTGGAACGATCTCGAGGAGCTCGTTCCAATGAAGGGTTATAAGCTATGAATTAGAACTAGGAATTGAGAAATTATATTGCAATATTGATTTGTGATTAAAGCTAACTTTATTTTTGTATAAGTGTTTACGTAAGATGTAACAATATTTAGCTTCACATTTTTCTGTATGGCTGCAAGAATTATTGCAGTTTTATGCTGATGAGTTTTGAGAGATCTTTCACATACCGTCTTCAGATCAACTATTGACTTTTGTAGCATTTGGATCCCCCTTTGACTTCCGGGTTTGTTTACTTTGCTATTGAAGGGTTTTGGTCATTTTACGTTCTCTTTTTTATGTTGTGTTTCTGACTTACCATGGTCAAATTAAGGTTAGTGTTTTGTTAAATCATTTGAGATTCGTTTGTTTTGGTGTGGAATCTTGCTTTGATTGAAGCGAGGTGTATAGGGTTAGCCTTTGAGTGTGTGCTGTAGCTTTGGGGTTTTTTAAACTTCTATTTTCAACCAAATACCTCTCTTGGTCCGTTTTAGGACATGTGGAGTGAGGGTGTGTCTGATCCATGCGTCTGTTCGATTGGGAATAAAGTGCGGTGTCGTGTTCGGTTCACGTGTTTTGTCGTCTCCTCCTCTACAATTCGACTTTTGGCGGCACGGGTTGGGCTGTTGGCCATTATGGTGTGGGTGATATGACATTTTATTGTTTAGTATTTGTGGAAGAAGTGGGTGGTGGGGTGAAGTTTTAGTCTACTTTTTGGTGGTTTTTGAGTTTAGTCCATTTAGCTGTTTTGCTTCCTGTTTATTGGGTTGTCGTCCTTGTGCCTATTTCTACTGTCTTATTCTCCGTCTTCGTTGTTTTGTGGGTTAGAAGCTAGTATTGAAGCTCAATTGTGTGCTATGATTTGGGTGGAGTTCTTTGCGTTCACTATTGCTCGTGTTTCTGTTTGTCCTAACTTTGTCTATTTGCCTTTGTTCTCACGTTTGCTGATCCGCATGTTTTGCGTGTATAACTGGAGCCCCAATTGCAGTTTATTTTATAGATTGCACGTTAGTGTGGTTAATACTCGTTGTCCGGGATTTGTGCAGTCAAAATGGCAGAGCCTCAAACTTTCTTAGTTTAAGCAAGCACTCTATCAATGTTTGAAATGCCTTCGAGACTCGCCGGAAAATCGTTCACACAACGGGTCAAACATTGGTCGAAATGTTTGTTTTAGACTGCGATAGTTTTTGGCTCCACAAAAATATTAAAAGCAGAAGGTGAAAAAACAATTTATTCGAATGTATGTGGGGGGGGGGGGGGGGGGGGGGAGGTTTCTGTTCGAAGCAGCAACAGACTGCTCAGTGACATTTGGTGGTCAATATAAGTATCATGGAAAGCGGTATCTACAGAAATCTAAAACTGATTTGGAATGGGAAACTAAATCTGCTGGAACTCTTAGAAATTTATATAAATGTTTAAGGTTTTTGATGGCAAAATCCATTGGGAGATGGTGGTTGTGCTGAGGACAACTCATATCAGGTGAGCTTGGGGTGGGGGGGGGGGGGGGGGGGTGAGGATCGAACACATGGTTGTTTTTGAACAGACTGATACAGGGACCATCTGGTAAATCTCCCAGACAGTCAGTGAACTGATGAGCCGTGATAATTGTGACTCTAATGCCCATTTTGCACGCAGGTTTAGGTGTGGGTGATGGGGTGGGCTATGGAGGATGGTAATAATCGAAATTGGAGAGAAGCGGTTAGAGCAATGAGGTCTTGGGGTGGAGTAGGAAATAGAGGCTAGATTTGAAGACAGCCTAGATGAGATTGAATCACCGCTGTTCAAACTGAGATCGAGATCACCGGAGCTATGGGGTGGGGTTGGGAACGGCGGAAACAAGTAATGTCAAATGTATAACTTGGGGAAGAAAGATGACATTGAAACACTTGGAATGTGATATGCAGGAAATAATTTTAAAATGTAATGTTTATCTTAAACCAGGGAACCTAACAACCATGTTGAGCGGGAATTTGAGCCTGAACTTAACTCGGCCATTCTGACTGTACAAATACCGGGTGACGAATATACACAACCATAAGGGAATTTTCGTAGTCCTTCCTATTTCATTGTCTGTTGGTTTATGATTAGCCCCTAATAACTGTTTCAATATCCTACGAGATGTTACTCAATTTCAAGCTTGTTTTACAGAATTACATTATAGCTGATGTCCCCTTCCAATTGCAGTGCTATGGTATGTTTAGTACTGTTTTTAATTCAGGACCTCTGTGAATAAATTCTTTGTTTTACGTCTAGGTCGCTCCTTTATTGTAGACATAAAGAACAGTGCACGTTTAAGTGCCGTGACGACATACTTGATCAAACTGCGACATACCATCATATCGGTGTCGAAAATCGACCGTGGTGTTTCATTTCTAACTGCTTTTCAGAATCTACAAGTGAGTTCTGAATACCAGAAGGTCGTCAAAATATAGTTAGTGTGGTATCTATATGACGTACCACATCAAAAGATATTTTACAGCGTCGGGGTCAGAGTTTGGACAAATGTTGTTAGGATTTTACACAAATTTCAAATTTCGGCTTTGAAAAGTACCTTAGCTGAAAGTTGTGCAATTCAAATTAGTTTAGAACTGAGATTAATACTTGTCTGCAGACAATTAATACTTCATAATTTGCGCATTTGGCACCTGCCTATCAGAACCAAGGATTGGAGCGCGATGACCGTGTTTAGGGCATTGTGGTTTAAACCGAAAGGTCGACGACCAGCGATAACTGAGTTGTCCCTAGGCAAGACATTTCATGGTTATTGCCCACGTGGGCGGGAGAACAGTGGAACTGTGATGGGCGTACTGCACGTGTCGATGGTGCACTTGCATTCAACCGCTGCTAACCCTACTTGTACAGAGTTGGTAAGTTGGAGAGACTGACAGTAACATTGTTCGCTGTTGATTGGCTCTCTATGGGTACTCCGACTAACCTCATCTGTAAAACGATGCGACGGGGTGAGGGGGGGGGGGCTTAGCAGGTAGAGGTGCAGGCTGCAAGCAGATGGGTCCTTTGTTCGAATCCAACCTGCGAAAACCGAGCTGTGTCTTTGGGCAAGACACTTCACCCCCATTGCCCACGTGGGAGCACGGTGACGCTGTGTACTAAGGCGTACTGCACGTCGATGGTACACCTGTCTTCAACCAATGCTACCCTGCTTGGGTGGAGTTGGTATGTATGGGGCTGACAGTTGCTCGCCGTTGCTGGATGGTTCTCTCCGTGTACTCCGGCTTCCTCCTCCCATAAAACTCGTGGTCATGATTATCCATTGTGCAGAAATGTGACCTTAAACACCAATAAATAAACAAATAAATAAATAAATAAATAAATAAATAAATAAATAAATAAATAAATAAATAAATAAATATGCGATACGAGATGACAATGGCTGCTGAAAGAGTGTCATTAAATCATAATAAACACTGACGTAAAACAAAGAATTTATCAACAATGGCCTTGCCGTAAATGTATAAATTTGGATAGTGGGATGAATTCGATTTTTTTCGACTGTGTAAGGCTGAAATCATTTATCACACCCTATTGTCGACGTACCTGTCGAATTCGATCCAATGTCCGATTGGACATTGGATAAGAGTCAGATACGCTGGGTTATTGGCTTATAAATTCCATACGTTCATGCCGAATTAGTCCCACTCTCCGAATGTACTTCATTCAATGGTACTTTTTCATCACTATTGCTGTTGACAACCTATTCAACATTCTGGTAGTGGTTGTATTTTTTAAGACGTTTTGTACGGTTTATTTGCTTTTGAAGGGCTTGTTAGATATTAATGACCTCGTTGTTTGAGATTATGGCAAGTTTTGGCTGTTGTGAAAGTACTGATCTGTGATGTACAGTGCATCATCAAGTTTTGTGTTGTTGGGTGCGCCATGTTTGAGGTGTTGGGTGCGCCATGTTTGAGGTGTTGGGTGCGCCATGTTTGGTGCGCCATGTTTGGTGTGTTGGGTGCGTCATGTTTGGTGTTGGGTGCGCCATGTTCCGTGTTGTTGTATACTCCATTTAGTGTTTGAACATGTGCGATACACCATGTTGTCCTCTTTATCGTCGCCTACTGGAAAGGTGATCGGTAGTTCTTTTTTATTCAATGTTGTATTAAACTCTCTGCTTCTTGAGCTCGTCATGTGGTGCTAGTTGTGGCAGTTCTCGGTAGTTAGTGTTATATTTCTGGTAGCAATAGACAGGTTATGATGTGTAAGAATTTGAGTATTGTCGTCAGGTGTCTTTGTATTTATTCGAACATGTTCTCGTTCAACAGTGATCTCTTTGAACAGCGGTTTTTGATTTTTCTCACTTCCGTACCTTTGGAGTGTATTTCTCAAATAACCGACGTGTACGGGTCTTCGTTGAAACTTCAGAGGTTTGAATTTTTATTTACTTCGTGTATTAAACACAAAACAGATCAGTAGATTTACAAAATCGCAACATTCAAAATACAAATTCCAATACTAACAAAGTCGGTCTTTTAATTTTGTAACACAACCTTTATAAAGAAATAAACCATATAAAATGTTTTGGCACTACAACCAGTCCCAGAAAGTAGTTTTAGAATGTCAACAGCATTTCTTCAAAAGAAAAAAAACAATTCAACATTTCCATTTCCAAAAATGTCATACTTCGTAACACGGTTCAATGCAGGGAACATCAGCAGTAACCCTTTCAACTCGGTAAGCATAAATTATTGCATAAAAGAAAATTTATCCTTCAATGATGAGATAAACGTTGAAATGGCGAGGAGATACGATAATTTAATCCCACAGCCCGAAAGGTCTGTGGGATTACATTATTACTGATAATTTCAACAAATACGAACTATATCTGCCCATTTTTTTTAATACTATTTAACAATCTTATTTAGGAACTGTTGAAAGGTTTCAAATACATGTTTTTAAAACATCCATAGATTGGAGTAATATCTTGCTGGGCATTGCCATAGTTATTGGGTGCTTAGAATAACTCAACGGACAATAACGATAGGAAGGAACCTGAAAATATTTGTCAACTGTAATCTAAACATAATCCAGTTGTTGCTCCAGTTATGAGCGAAACATTCAGACAGAAGTGAGAACAATTGAATATAAAAGATCCAGTTAAGCCTAAACAGAAAAATATGCAATCGTGAACACATCGAACTCTGTACATATCACATCATACAGTTGAGCCCACAAAAATACTAGATTCTAAACTAAAAAATAACTAAGGCTGAAAATAGGGGAGTAGTGAAAAGCCGAGAACGGCAATCTGAGAAACGGGTAGACTAAATTCAAACCATCAAGAGCTTGGCTGAAGCCTCAGCCCATCTCCCACTCCTTCCATGAAATACAAAACATTGAAATGCCGTGTCACACACGCTATTGTTATTGGTTTGGCGGCTCAACTTGTGCCGACAACGGTCGGAAAAGGGCAGGGGGAGGCAAAGCACGAGTTCAAAACATGACCCCCATCCTCAATCGCGCACTCGTGTGAATTGGATGCATCCCTACTTCGCATGTTCTAAAACATAAACCTGGAGAGTTATTTGACTGGAAATAGAAGGGAAAAGAAACCCAAAGAACACACACTTAAAAGCAAACCTTATACATCTCCCAATCAAAAACAAGAGGTCACATCAAAGTGAACGTTTCTCAAACGATAAAAACATCAACCTTGGTCTGACTAGGTAAGCCAGGAACACGAGGTAAAGATGGGGGCGTGATCAGAACTTTTCAATGGCACGGTAAGCAAGTTTAGAAGTCATTTAAAGGGGGTTGCAAAGCTAGAACTGTTAATATTGGTTTGAAGATGAGACGTGTAAGGTCGCTTGTAACTTATCAGCATAAAACTTGTCTTGTAGTTAAATAGGAATTGTGAAGTTTAATATTGTTACATCTTACGTAATACTTTGATTATCTTTCATTGCAATGTTAGTGCATTTCGGAGGATTCTTGAGAATAGCACTTAAATCGCATTTGTCTCCTTGATTCCCATCTGCAGTGACTAATCAATCCGTATGAACTGACAGCTTACATGGATCCTGAAACCATCGTCGTTTAAACACTTCGACCAAAGTTCGACCCGTTGTGTGAACGATAGTACTCGGAGAGTTTCGAAGGTATTTCAAACCTGGACGAAGTTGTTTCGTTAAACTACGAGGATTTGGGACTTCATTTAAGTCGTCGGATGTCGACAGTAAGTTTAGAAATTCGGCACTTTATGTAACTTGTATTGAGCGGTTCGCTCCTTGATGCTTATATTTGGACGTTATTGAAAAATGTATTGCCACGATATAGTCACGTATGGCTGATGTGTCGTTAAATACTGATAAATTTTGAAAAAATGTTGGTGCCATGGCAAACTTATTCTTTGAATCGGCCACAATTACAGCTAGAAGAAAATATTTATGGCTTCTTGTTATAAATTATCGGAGAGTGCCTGTGGGCTGCCTGTGGGCTGTCTGTTGGATGTCTGTGGGCACACTCCAAGAAATTACAACAGAAGAAATAAGTACAAAATACTTATTTCCAAAAATTTCATACAGTACCAGGTAACAACTTTGAAAGTGAACATTGATAAATGTGACCCGTGCGGATCAAATTTTATTTATTTCCACTAAATTTCTGGGTGGTGTATATTTTAAACCTGTTAGTTATTTTACAATGCTTTCCTGTTGTGTTCTGCAACTGTCCTCTGAAGAGTTTTTGTTGATGCAAATTTAAGATGATCGTTTGTGCAGATAACCTTCCACGCATGTTGACTCAGAACCCTCCATCCGTGATCAGTAGTAGGCGACTCCGTATTCTTTTATAATTTGCGAAAGGTTTGTGTGAGGAGGTGGGGGGATCGTATTCCATAACTTCTACAATGTCTATTGAATCTCCTCCAAATTTGGCATGTGCACTCAACTCAGCCCAGAATGCCAATATTACTGGAAGGGTTGGTGTCTCACACGCGAGGCCCAGAAGGGATGGAATGGAGTCAAAACGCTGAGCACGTTTACATTACCACTGTCATGTCTGATTCGAATTTCTCCATTGAATTACAATGGATCACTATTTCGACTTGGTGGGGTGGTGGTGCTAGCAGGTCTTTCTCAAATGACTAATATGTTTAACTTGCTTCTATGAAACACATCAAGTCATTAAGTGTTCCATAACTGAAGGAATCAGAATTTTAAAGATGAAAATTAAATGTCCTTTACAGTTTTGTGGACAAAGGGTTGGTATTGAAAAAGTATGCGACTGTCCTACGCCCTGGCAATAGTAGAGCTTTTGCGGTTTACATTGTTGCAGGAATTCTTTCAAAATGACATCCAATGTCAATCTGTATTCGGGCTTTTATACAGAGTACTGTAACGGGTTTGTATCAATGTTAAACAGAACTCGCACGATCACCGCGACATCATTCTTCTGAACCTGAACGGGAAGGGGGGGGGGGGGGGGGGCGTTGGTGGGGGAGGAGAGGAAGTTTGTGTGTAAGTTACAATTTACAGTGTCGCACTCTTCCAGTCGAGTACTTTAGTCATTCGCCGAGTTGAAAAAAAATATTATGAAAAGTGTTACTACTCTACGTCGGAGGACGCGAAACTGGGTAAGGGGGCCCATTTCCCCATTCGCAGATATGTTCAAATCAGTTTTTTTTTCAAACGCCTCGCCATCATCTTTGCCATCATCTTGATCCTTATCACGTAGTCAAGATACTACTAAATTCTATTCTCAGGTAAAAAAAACTTTATTCGGCTAAAAGATAATATAATATCCAAAAAGGTAGGGGATATTTGATAGAAGTGAGAAATATATAGAAATATATTTATATTTTCATCAAAAAGACAGTTGAGGCATTGCACTGTGACATTTGGTGAAAGAGTTTAGCGATAGTTGGGTGTCTGACAAGCACACATTCCACGCACTGAGATGTAGAAGACCTTGACGGTCAGAATTTACCACATTCAGTTCAAGACCTCAATACCTTGTAAATCCTCCTCCGTTCGCTAGACATGCGCGGATCCGACGTGGCATACTCCTCACCAAACGTCCAATATCGGCTTGAATGTTATTCCATTCTTCCTGCAGTGCACCGGCGATTTCCTGTACATTGATAGGGGGCTGTTGGCGTTGTCGTAGGCGTCTGCCAAACATATCCCAGACATGCTCGATTGCTGAAAGGTCGGGACTTCGTGCTGGCCAAGGCAGTGTAGTAGTGTTCTGCTCCTGGGGCAACTCTGTGGCGACACGGGCCCTGTGTGCTCTTGCATTGTCATCTTGGAAAATGAATCGATGGCCGTGACGTCGGGCAAATGTCGCCACATGAGCTAATGTTATCACGGTAGTACTGCCCGGTGACACGTCATTGGATGACATGTAATGCTTTTCTGCTTGTCGTGGTTATGCGTCCCCACACCATAATCGATCCATCACCGAAACGATAGTGTTGCCGAACGGTTACGTCATGCTATCGTTGCTTCTGCCATCGCCAGTTTCGCCACCGACGATTGTCCCAGCACTGTCGTGCTCCATACCAATTACGCCTTGTGGCGATGTGACGCTCAGTCAGACGTGGAATTATTCGAGGTCGTCGAGCGTACAAATTTCATCTGTGTAGGCGATTTCGGATAGTCTGACCACTGATTCGAACGTCTGTCGCTCGGTGCAGCTACTGTATAATTTCTGAGGCACTTTGATGGCGGTTACATAATTCTGTTTGGAGGAAACGATCCTGGTTAAGTTATCGCCTTTGAACGACCGGACCGACGTCTGTCATCAACATTGCCTGTATAACGGTAGCGTGACCACAACCTGCTAATCGCCTTTTGAGTAACGTTTAGAATTTGAGCCACTGCAGTCTGTCTGTTGCCAGCTTACAACATGCCAACGGCACGTAAACGTTCGTCACGTGTCAGTCTTCGCATACCTCAAAAGTTACGGTTCGACCAGAAACTATTGATGAACCAGTTTATACCAAGAACGATGAGAACTCCGAAAAAGCCCGTTCAGTACAAATGAAAATTTCAAAACGGACCCAAGACATTTACGCGGCGCTCGTGCGAAAAACCTGCACGAAGTTTTCTTGGGCCGGTGACATTCATGAGCCAAACTAAACTTCGTAACATGTTGATGTGTCCAATCACGCGTATCCAATACCATCTTCTGAAAATAACATCAATTTGGATATCCCCTACTTTTTTGAATAGTATATTATATGGATTTTTTGGGGTGTACTCTCCAATATCAACCCAACTATTTGATTTCGAAATTGTACCTCAGTATGAGTACACTGATACATTGTGTTAAGACGTACGTCTTCAAGCAATATTAGACCCGTTTCCGGTTAAATAAATTGGAGAGTCCGTCGGGTACTTTCCGGGCACTAACTCTTCCTACAACATGTAAACCCTCAGGCACGATATAACCCTGGCTGTTAAGTGTCATTAAATCCCAATAAATAAAACCCTACATACCTTACCATGCACCACTGTGGATGGGTCCCCTCATGACAGCCCATAATAGAATATTAGAAGTGGATTTTTATTTCTACTTCAGGATATTAATGGACGTTTCCTTGTATCGAGATATTCACAACTTCATTAAAAGAGTTCGCACAACAGATGACCTGAACGGAATCCATTGAGAACACCAGTCTCCAGACTTCCAGCGACGAATGGCATACACATTTTTGCAGAAGTTATACAGGTAAGTTAATATCAGAAATATTAAACAGGTTTGATGTACTGTCTATAATTATGTATGGCGACGAATTTTATAAAAAAAACAATCCCGATAAAACGAGGCGCACTGTACACGGTGCCTTGATGCATTCAAGGGACGAAATGTTTTTTCCAAACACATTTTAGCCGAGATAATAAATCGGGACGAGAATGTTGCGAAAAGTTGAGATCAATTGCCCCTAGGCGCGCAAGATTGTTGTTGGTCAACAGTATTCCTGCTGGCTGTCATTCTCAGTCCAAGTTCAGTATTTAACACGAATTGGAGCACACACCCTCCCCGCCCCATAAAAAATACAATAAAAATACAATAACAATTAAAATAAGCCATTAAGCTGAATGATGTCGGAAACCAAACTAAAAAATTTGTACTGGTTTTGATATCAATTGACAAGTTCTCGAATCAAGGGGAAGACCAAAAATAATTTTAAAGTGCGCTTTTATGTAAATGCGAAAACTGTTTGAATGCCGTCCATTTTCGACCTCAACGATCGATCGATTGACAAGGAAACCGAATTGACTGGTATGAAGGACTGATAAAGTACCCGGAGAGAACCACCGAGCAACGGCGAGCAACTATCGGCTCCCCAACATACTAACACCCCACAAGCAGGGTTGGCATTGGTTGAAGTGCACCATCGATGTGCAGTACGCCTTAGTATACGTCACCCTGCCCCAGATGGTCAATGGGGGTGAAGTGTCTTGCCCAAGGATACAACGAGGTTGCTGAAGGTGTGATTCGAACCGAGGACCTCTCGGCTTGCAGCCTGCACCTCTAGCTACTGAGCCACCACGTCACCTATATGGAGAAGGTATATTCATTCGTAAACTTGTCCCGGTCGAATTTGATTGTATAAAGCGGAACTGACCTCGGGAAAATTTGTTTATTTTCCAACATTGCAAACAAGTGTTTGTAATTGAAATAGGGAAGTTTGATGGAATAAAACATTCCAAGAAAATAACTTAATCTGCTTTATTACGTTCGCTGAACTGATATTACACATTGCCTGCGTCGGGGATCTTTTCGAAGTTTAAAAATCAATTAACCCGATAATTGCTGTAATCAAAATATATGTATCACATACAGATAAAGGTGGGCGGGGTTTGAAAATGCTTTCAGATCTGGTCAGTGTTATTCGATATATTAGTGTAGGACTAGGTAACCCCAGGGAGACTTCAATAAACAACAAAATGGCGTTTCCCCATGAACGAAAATGGACTGTAATAATTTCTGAATGCATGACTGTCTGCTGTTAACTCAATTGATCTAAATGTATTAGCTTTGTTCTCGTATATTTGGGATAACTTAAGCAATAGATTTGTGCTGTTTCCACGTCTCGCCAAAGTGTGGTAACACATTTTCGGGAATCATTGAAACTCTCTTCTACCATTTTAGTTACAGACGTACATTCGATTGTTTTATGTAATACAACCTTTATTTTGGTGTATAATATTCATGTTTTATGTAGAAATTAACTGAAATTTAGGATCAAGATTTGCATTTACAAGGTATCGATGCAAAAATGAATATTTTGACAGTTTAAGGCCAATTCTAAGTAAAGAAGAACGTTACTTGGATATATGGATAACAGTCAAAAATATTCATTTTCCTCAATATCCCTCAAGCAGCTCATTCCAAAGATGGTTCAGATGTTGCTTTTCATACAAAATTCGAAATTAATTTGAATGTAACGCTTATATCAAGGTAACTGCCCATACCGGCCAGCGCTATTCTCAAAAACTGCCAATTAATTTTCATTATTTTTTCATTTTTTGTCTTAAAAACATCGGTTATGACCCCTCGTTGGAACGAGCTCGTCGAGCTCGTTTCAACGAGGAGTCATAACCTATGTTTTTGAGACAAAAAATGAAAAAAATTAGTTACTGAATTTTTTTTTTTTTTTTTTTTTTTTTTTTTTTTTTTGTGTAAGTGTCGTCTGCTTTTCATGTTAGGTAAAGGGTTTTAAGACAAAATGAGTCTCAAATTTTGGTTTCGAAGAATTGAATTTGGCATAAGTAATAAGAATCTATTTTTGACTTGATATAGATCGATTTGAGAGTAACTTGTAAATGGTTCTACATGCCCAGAGAGGATAACAATGGAATTACGGGCTGCAGTAAGAAGTAGAATAACTGCCAAAAACACTTGATTCTCTATTTCTTCATCGTTGTTAGACAATAAAGTGTATTCTAGTTAGCTGTTGGAAAAAAACACATTGCCCTCTAGTATTAATAAAAAGGATGTTTTTTCAACTATTTTTTTTACTATTAACTTGGTTATTTAACAAGATATCGTCAAGTTTTAGTCACAGTAGCACGCACAGCTTTGGAAACCCAGGGGAGTAGAGGAGCACTGCTTGTTTACTTTTCTATGTTTTAAGCTTGTTTTAAAAACTGGCGAACAAGTTATGCATCGTATATTAACTCCTTTCCTTGGCCCATTGGTGCAGTCGTGTCGGATGACATTCGTAGCGGCAACTTCGTGGCCTCGCTCTTCCCGAATCATACAAAGGGATTTTTAGCCTGCGCTGGATGTCTCTACAGAGACCAGCCAACTTACGCCCCCCCCCCCCTCACCCCCCCCCCCCCCCCACCGATAGGGTGGTAAGCTATGAGAGCATCAACCCCACAACTGATGCGGACAGTGTTCGGACAGGTCGAAAACTTTCCTTGACCAATGCTCGATCCCAAGACCTCCAGCAAGAGAGGCCAGCGCACTTATCCACTCGGCCATCACTCTAATGTACTGTTTCACTCGCAAAATTGGAACCGGTAATCAACGCCTGCATTGAAAGTGCTGTAAAGCAGCATAGCGATAGGATTGGCTATAACACAACTGGATCTAAGTTCATTCGTTTGGTCAGTCTGTTCGCAATCACCCCATCTTCTTGGGGGTGGCAGGTAGACAGCCAATCTGACTATGCCACTTCCCGTGGTATACTAATTATATTTGTGCAATATGTTTATTTGTAACCATTTTACATGTGTACCGTGAATAAAAAATCTGAATCTGATTGGCTAAACGAGACGTTCCGACACGATGGGACCTTGGCTGTTGAGTGTCGTTAAATTCCCAAAGGAAACATTGTCATGTTTCTGTTGCGTCCATGGGTCTTGGATGGTGTGAGGATCTTGAACAGAGAAGACTCCAAAGATCAGTGGTGCATGACAACATGCTAAGAGCCATGGAAATGGGGGACTTGGCTCAATCCTCACGGGACTCCATATATTACAGTACGTGGAGAGTGGAATATAACTAAATCACCCGTGGAGTGGAGTTATCACCCAAAGTATCACTTTCAAGTTCTGTACATATGGACAAAAAACACAAGCAATGTTTCAGCCAATGGACCTCCAGGTTTAACCCGGAGGTCCTTTGGCTTGAACTTTGCTTGTGATGTTTGTGCTTTGCAACAAATTTGCAATTATTGCATGGGTGGAATCTCCATTCTGCGGGTGATTTAGTGATAATACACTCTCCACGTAGTGCTTGTTTACTGTGATAAACAAGCTGTTTCACTGGTAAAATAGGACCCAGTCGCTAATGCTTGGGGTGCGAGTCCTCTAAAATAGGCAAAATGGGGGTATAAACAATTGACTGACCTTGACTTTATCTCCATGTTGTGGTCATGATTAGCCATTATGCAGAAGTATGTGACCTTAAACAACAATAAAATAAATAAATACTCTCCACGTACTGTAACTGGTCCAGTGCAGAACGGCCATATTTGGAATTTGTTCTAAAGTGAACTTGTTTAACCTGTTAGATATGCCCTGTTAGAATTCACATAAATTGTAAAAAGACATTGGCATGAGAACGAATTTTGATGAACGAAAACAATTTAGCTCTCGATTAGCTAAAACTTGTGAAAACATAACCATGGCAGTTTAGTACCTACATGTAATGTTCACGACTTCCATTGACTTTTGGTTGGATTGATTCCTGGCCAGTGGTTGAAAAGTCAGAAGAAACATGGTTACATAAAATTGGATGAACCCTGTATTGCCCCATTTTTTTCTGTTCACAAGACTTCTTTTTGAAGTTGGCGCATAGTTTATTCCTGTTCCCATTGAGCACACTTAACTGGTAGGGTGCTAAATTAGTTTTGGTCATCAAAATTTGTTCATTTGTTCATGACGTGGTCCTATTTGTTCACGTGACTGGATTGTTAGTTTATGGGAGAGTGCATACAGACACACTCCCATAAACTGTAACATTAAATCCAGACTAAATACTCTTAACCCTTTGAACCCCAGTGGCCGTTTTCCGGCCAGATCACAAGCTACGTCATAATGTCATTAAGGGGGGGGGGGGGGTGACTGCAAGGTAAATGTGTGGCGTAGACCAATCAATATTTTCAACGTGCAGCCCTTCGGCTGCACGTTGAAAATATTAATTGGCCTACCCCCAAATAATAAATATGGACTCCTCGTATTCCTACCATGGAACTGACATTTACGATATCACCAGGTTTTAAAGGGTTAATTTAAAAATTTAAAGCACTCACAGAAAAGGAAGCCTTTAAGTTCATGAAACTGCACTTGAGAATAAGGCCCAATTATGACCTTCCAGCACTCGACCAGTTAACACAGCGTATATCGGCTCCCAAGAAGTGGAGCAGAATTTTATAGCACACGTTCTACCAAGTAGGGAAACACTAAACAATGCTTCGGAGGTGAACCCTCTAGAATCATAAAAAATATCAATGATTGGCTGATATGAGCACCATATAGCCATAGCTGCTGAAAATGTCTTCACACTCCATTTATGTATCTGAGCGTTCATGTTTTCTATTGCTCTACAAATATACAAGACGTCGTGAGAATATGGCGGTGTTAACCTACCCGTGGGAACCGGTAAAATATGATCTAGCTGCCAACGCCTTCAGTGGAAGGAAATCTTCTAAAATCGGCAACACACGAATGTACGATTAACTCAACTTGAATACATACATCTGTTGCAGATACATGGCCATATACCGGAAACTGAACTAAATGTAGATACAGTGGAAGCAACTTAATTTGATATATCTAATCGAATAACCGGTTAATTGCATATAATTTCCCCAACACCAAATAATATACTATACTTACAGTATAAGTTTGTCCTGGTAACTGCATACAAACAAGAGTAAACTGTTAACTCAATACAAAATTTTGTAATAGATCGATGAATTACTGAATTGTGTATATTGAGAGACCCATTTGGCTTCCATGTTTCCAATATATGACTTTAATCTATTATATCTTGTTTGACAGAATGTCATGGTCTGTTAAACAAGACATAGTAGAAAGAATGCTCGGGTAATCACTAGAATATAGGAAATACGGGAAAAAGATCAACTGTTAATTGAATGCTGTCGATAATTGAATAATTTAATAATTTCCTCTGGCGAAGAGGACATTCAATTAACAGGATTCCACTTCAGTATGTTAATCCGATCCATCCAAGACTTCGTCATAAGTCGTTCACAGAGGAACAGTTCTTGTCTGATGTGATAACCAAGAACTTTTCACCACTGAACATAGTGGAGGCCTCATAGAAATCCCGGAAGTGAATCATTCCACGTCTGTTGTAACATAGCATGATAGTTAACGTATAGGTTGGAAGTCCCGAACCGGGCTGCTTATGAAAATTGGCATAACTCCATACGAATGTTATGGTTATGATATAGCCATAGGTGCTAAAAGTGACACTAAAATAATTAAATATAAAACGGGAGAGCGTCGTGGTTATTTGGTTTGTGCATTGGATTTCTAATGGAAAGTTCGTAAATTGGATCCTGATCCGTGCCGAAGGCACCGTGTCCTTGGCTAATCCAATTACTCCACATTGTCAAAGCGGGAATAGTGGGGCAGTGTGCAAAGGCGTGCAGCAAGTATATAGTACAAATCCGAGAGTTACTCGCCGCTGCTCGGTGGTACCATCCGGATATTCTAGCTTACTCCATCCGCGACAAACCCCAATAAACTGCTTAAAGGACCCTGAAACACATGCTGTGGAAAACACCTGAAACTGGAAGAAAGGGAATAAAGGATAGGCCAAACTTCATTCTTGTGTTTTAGTCATGATGGACATGCTGAAAATGATATTAAACCTTAACTCGTTGAGTATTTTCAAGATAATTTTCATCAAATCTAGTCATGGCTGCTATGAAGCAGCCATGACTAGATTTGATGAAGAGTTTATCTAAATATAACTCAAGACATCATTGGTAAAAAAGATCTATTCAATGTACAGGTAGAAAATATGATTAAATATGTCCAAATTATACTGATTTAAGTGACAGGAGGAACACTGTGCTGGGCAGGAATATCCGTCAGCAGCAGGCGAGTAGTTAAGCACCATTAATGTAAATAGTATTAAAAACTATGAAAAGTACAAATAACTTGAAGGGATAGTCAAATGGTTTTGTGTAATACGATGTGTCGGATGGAGAGAAAGAAAATTAATAAACTATATATAAATAAATAAAAATAAAATAAGAAATAGTTGATTGCTATGTTTGATGTTTTGAACATTTCCCGTGCACGTCTTCAGTGTTAAACTCCATTCTGATTTCTGTACGGTTCAATTAACCCAAACACTATGGGCACAAGTCAAATTCTGTAAAAAATTTGTCGCCGTTATGGGGTGTGCGTTCACCGTTTTCTTGGAGTTTGCGCGCTCTGTAGCACTGAAGTAACGTGATGTTCCCTCATAGGTGATAAACAGATAGTCTTTCGTGTCTCGGTTTTAGATATTCCAGTCAATGAATATGTATTTCACCATTGACTCCATCAGAATGGAACTACGCGGCGTAATCAAAAACTATAGATGATCCTAATGGTAATGTCATCAAAAATTCGTTCAAATCCCTCAAGATTTCCTTTGTTGATTCCGAGTTGAAGAAAATAAATGTTTATGGTATATTTTCAATCGTCTGCCATAACAGCGTAGAATTCTTTAGACTGGTGGCATGAGAGCTTGTCATTAGCTTTTTATCTAACATGGAAAGCAGACGACGCTTGCAAACAATTTCTTGCATCAAAACATAGCTTATGGGCCCTCAGTGGAACGAGCAGAACGAGCTCGTTCCAATGAGGGGTCATAAGTTATCATTTTGGGTTAAAAATGAAAAAAATAATGAAAATTGGCAATTTCTGTGGAGGGTTTTGGCAGTTACCCCGGGAAAAGGGTTTCCACAGTTTCAACAAAAAAGGTCCATTTCAAATACATTGTATCATGGTAAAATTTTCTCCATATAGAAACCTGTACCCATTTGATGCTGGCTGAGTTAATCGTGGGAACCCTAAAACGTAAAACCTTTCAACTGATAAATAAGTATCGTTTCACGGGAAAAGGGAACCCGCATTCAACTTTGGGGTGGGATTCTTCTGGAATGAGTAAATACATAAACATGATTAACATATTTGATTTACGGTCGTGATGTAGCCATAGATGCTGAAAGCGTCCTTAAACACCAATAAATAAATGAAATGATTAGAAATTTGTTTGACATTGTACGGGACACAACTGTTGATAGTGACTCCAAACGCCAATAAAAAATAACCTGCAAAGTAGAGTAGAGCGTCTTTATTGTGATAAACAATTCAGTTTTACTGGTGAAAAAGAATCCGGTCATCCACACATTATGTAGAAGACCTCTGAAATGTCCCATGTAAAAACAGGCTTAACTCGGGTGCGTGTGCTTGTGCAGTTGCATTCTTGAGTGTATTCGCCTGTCCGTCCAGTCACATTCTCAAGTGCGTTTGCCTGCCCGTCCTGTCGCAACCTCGGGTGCGTTTTCCTGCCTGTCGTGTCTCATCCTCGGATTCGTTCGCCCGCTCGTCCAGTTGCATCGTCGGGTGTGTTCGGCTTCCCGTCCCGTCGCATCCTCGGGTCTGTTCGCTCATTAGTCCTGTCGGATTTTCGGGTGCGTTCGCTCGTCCGTCCTGTCGCATCTTCGAGTGCGTTCGCTCGCCCGTCCTGTTGCATCTTCGGGTGCGTTCGCTCGTCCGTCTGTCGCATCTTCGGGTGCGTTCGCTCGTCCGTCTGTCGCATCTTCGGGTGCGTTCGCTCGTCCGTCTGTCGCATCTTCGGGTGCGTTCGCTCGTCCGTCTGTCGCATCTTCGGGTGCGTTCGCACGTCCGTCCTGTCGCATCTTCGGGTGCGTTCGCCCGTCCGTTGTCACATTCTCGGGTTTGCTCGCAGCCCGTCCTGCTGCATCCTCGGGTACGTTTGCCCGTCCGACCTGCCGTCTATGCCGGTTCCGTCGGCTCCCCGGGTCCGTCGATGCCGGTTCCGCCGGCTCCCCGGGTCCGTCGATGCCGGTTCCGCCAGCTCCCCGGGTCCGTCGATGCCGTTTCCGCCGGCTCCACGGGTCCGTAGATGCCTGTTCCGCCGGCTCCCCGGGTCCGTAGATGCCTGTTCCGCCGGGTCCGTAGATGCCTGTTCCGCCGGCTCCCCGGGCCCGTAGATGCCTGTTCCGCCGGCTCCCCGGGTCCGCCGGCTCCCCGGGTCCGCCTGGGATGTCGACGACGTTTAACTTACAAAAAAAACTGACAGATGTTACTTCATAGAACAGCAAATCTCTCGCCACCCTTGAGTCATTTTTGCAGTTGAATCAAATTTCGCCTCCGGCCAGTTACTGTTTTTAAATTTAAGCTCAATGAATTTTTCACCAGCATAAATAGATTTGATGAAAAATATTTTAATGTACTTGACAAGTTAATAGTTAAACAAGACTAATGTTTTGTTTTTGTTTTACAGATGTCGCCATAATTATCCAATCACAGGGCAATCATCTGAATAAAGGATGCTGATCTTATGGCTGGTAAGTCCCAATACTCCATTTTATATCCTAAATATTGAACCCATGTATAGCTCTGAAACTCTCACTATAGGTTGAGTGAACTGGTGTGTGTGACTGAGCTCCAGAAACAAAATCATGCTGTGGGATGGGGGTAGTCGCAACGTTCGAAGCCATATTGGAAAAATAATTTGGCATGCGTCGATGGTAGATATTTAACCGAGTAGTTTGCTTTCCCCCGCTACTGAGAGATGGGTAATATGAATTGATCAGTGACTCGGTTGCTTATTCCGTCATAAGGATCTAAAACAATCGCAAGGCACTTTTATCGATAGTCTTGTCAACCATCCTCCTTACCCTTCACCTTCCAATTGTGAGCAGGATGGGATAGGGCTCTCACCCCCCCCCCCCCTTTGGCATCTGTTACATGTAATATTATTACCATTATCTCCATTCTATACTGTTCAAAAGAAACGCAAAAAGGGTTTTCTTTGAGGGACGTTCCCGCATTATGGAATAGTGAGATAGAGAACGAAATCAATTCATACCCAAAGTTTTAATGGATGAATCAAGCACAAATGGAGACGTTTCAGGCTTTAACGTCACGAGTCTACGTCATCCAAACTCAATATGACCGCCATCTGAGTCCAAAACAGCTTGGCACCTTCTGTTCATTGAAGCAATCATATTCCGGGTGGAAACTTGAGGTATGGCGACTTACTCTTCTACAACGGTCACGTCAACTGTGGTAACGTCTGAGGTTGTGGTTGACGCTGTCGCACACGTCGATCCAGTTGATCCCATAGATGTTCGATCGGGTTCCAATCTGGCGATCTGGAGGACCAGGGCAGGACTTCGATGTTATCCTTTGATAAGCTGTCGTTTGCCTTGCTGTGTGCGGTTTGCCTTGCTGTGTGCGTTGTCATGCTGGAAAATGGCGTTGGCGTTCTGTATAATGGAAGCACGTGTGGATGCAAAAAATTCATCTCTGTACCTCTGCGCCGTCAAGTTACCCTCAGCATGGACGAGGTCCGTTTTACGAGTGTGTGAGATAACATCATCATAACACTACCACCACCAAATCCGTTCCCCGTGGGAACCCCGGGAAGTAAGCAGCACTTGTTTACTGTGGTAAACCAGTTCCGCTTTACTAGTAAAATAGGACCCAGTCACTAATGCTTGGGGTGAAAGTCCTCTAAAATGGGCAACATGTTGATCAACGATTGACTAAACTTGACTTCATCTCCATGTTGTGTCACGATTAGCCATAGTGCATAAATATGTGACGTTAACCACCAACAAACAAACAAACAAACCACCAAATCCGTCCATCTCCCGAACGCAGCTCCAGGCAAAACGTTCTCTACGACGTCTGTAAACACGACATCGTCCATCAACTCGGAGAAGGAAACGTGACTCGTTACTGAATCATACCGTTCTCCATCTCGGATGAGGCCATGCCCTGTGCATCTGCCACCATTGAAGTCTATGTCGACAATGCTGCGCCGTCAAAATGACGCCACGAACTGGCTGTCCAGCACGCAGACCTGCCTCGCGTAGACGGTTGAAAACGGTCTGATCTGAAATCCTTCGCTGATCTGGTAGCGTTGACGATGTAGAGGTCGCTGTGGTTGTTCTCTCCCGCAAATGACGCAACCGAATGCATCGATCCTGAGCTGAGGTGGTCACTTGGGATCTTCCGGATCTTGGAAGGTCCTGCGTTGTCCCCTGGATTTGGTAGCGGGTCCACCGTCGTGTGATGGTACTCGGTGAGACTTTGAACAACCTCGCCACATTAGAAGCTGATTCAAATGTTTCCGATAAGCCAATGACATTATTTCTGAGCTTCGGTCAAACGCGGCATTTTGCAAGAGCAATATCCCTTTAATTCTGTGTGAATTCCGACCTATTTCCATGTCCATTTATACCCCCACACGCTCGGCTCGCATGCTCGGGGCGTGCAACTTCATGAGGTGTACACTCAGTGGAAACTTTGTTTTGTTAATTTCCAATATTTTTGGGGGTCACAGTGACCGAAATTATGCCCATTGTCCAAAATGTTACGTAATGTTTAGACCCCCCAATATATATCGTTAACCATATATTCGGCCACACTTCATCACTATATTCAACACAGTTTACCATGTTATCGTGACTATACCCTTTTTGCGGTTCTTTTTTGAACAGTTTTTAATTGATCAGTGATTCGGTTGCATATTCTGTCAAGCAGGGTCTCAACACAACCCCAAGTCTGTCAAGACTTCCCCCCTCCTCCCCACCCCCTTACTCTATATCCTCCAGTAGTTGGCAGGATGAGGTTGTCCTCATACCCGTCTGTCACTGTCAATCTGGGTTCTTTTGAAATCTGAAACTTCATTTCTGTCTTGGAAGCGCCATGTTCCATTGGTTGGAACATTGGATTTCAGGTTGTAACTTCGATCCTGATTCCCGGTCATCTGTTTGTCATTGAGCAAGATACTTCATCTTAATTATCCACGTGTACCTCGCACTCGCAGTGTACTGTGGCGTTCTGCACGTCGACGTTGCATAGGCCTAAAACTGATTCTAACCCTACTTGTGTCTCTCTGTGGTTAGAGCATTGAACTTGAAAGGTTCTCTGTTCGGTCATGACCAGATTTAACAGCATTTTGTCCTTGGGGCGAGGCACTTAATCCCGACTGCCTACACTCTAAAATCCGTTGGGTTAAAAATCAACCCAAATCAACTGGGTTGAGTGAATATGAACCCAATTTGGGTTCATATTCACTCAACCCAGTTGATTTGGGTTGATTTTTAACCCAACGGGTTTTAGAGTGTATGTTGGATCACACTTGCGGCGCAATGTACTGCGCGCAGATGGTGCTCTTTTCTTCAACCAGTGCTAACCCTGCTTATGGGCTTAGTACTTTGGGAAGACAGTTGTTCGCCCCTGCACTCGGGTTCTCTCAGGGAACTTTGACTACCCACACCCGTGAAACCATCAGACACAGACGAACCCTGGCTGCCGAGTGTCGTTACACTTCCAATAAATGAACTGAATAAATTAGTACTCTGTATACATATTTTCTAACAGTTACTTGCCACTGTTAGTTTGTTTTACCCGGGTACGTGCTCCACTAGTAAGTGTCCGATACGATGTGACCCCTGTCGTTGAAAGTATCGAGCTCCGATAAATGGAAATAAATACTTCACTTGGGAGCTCGGTGACTCACTGGTAAGCGCATTGGACTTCAGATCGAAACATCAACGACCCCCCCCCCCTCCCACACACACACACGTCACCCGAGCTACCTAATCGGGTAATAATTTAATCCCGACTGCCCAAGTGGGAGCTCTGTAGCGCTGTATGCTAAAGCATACAACAAATCGCTGCTACACTTGTCTAAATCTAATGCTAAACCCACATGAGCCGAGTTAGTAAGTTGGAGATTCGGGCAGCTACTAGTCGCTGCTCTGTGGTTCTCTCTGGATACACCAGCTTTCATTGCACGTAAAACCGTCAAACACGATATGACCCTGTCTGTTGAATGTGTTGAACCCCATTAAAGAAACAATATTCTTCACTTTGGAGCCATACATGGCCCAGAAAAAACTGCTGTTATTTATGTAAACTCGTCTGACCCTTGAGGGTGCATTTGTCTTCCCCCATAAACAAATCCAGTTGTAGGGAGTGAAGTAACTTAAATTTCAGTAAAACTGGGATGTATGCTGGGTGCAATTAACCGTTTGGAACTGTAAAAAAATGGACATATTTGTCATAATTTGGTCATATTTTTGAGTGTCAAAAATGAATGGCTTTGGGTCTAACTTGCTGCCATCTCATGCCATTGGATCCCAGTGGACCTGGAGCACACACGTTCTTAGTTTCGCATTGACATATCCCTGACTTACGTTAGTATAAAATGTTTTCTTACTTTCGGGAGCTAGTCACCCCTGTGTGACCAAACGCCACTATTTGCCAACCCCCACAGGTCATGGGTTAAAAAAAACAACAATGATGGCTATAGATTATTTGCATCGGTAACCGAGTTTGGTACAAGCTGAATTCAGATGGAGGACATCTGCAGAACACGGTCGAAAAGAAATGTGGAATTACCAAATTAAATGTCGACAGAATTTGAAAGCTCGAAATTTTATAGGAAGTCCTGAAGAATGATATTAACATTATTGTATAATTTATGTGGCGTATCAATGAAATCGAGAAATGTATTTTAGTCCTGCTCATCTGACTGATTTATTAGTGACAGAAGGTGTACAAGCAAGATGGTAAATGTGATTTGAGAACCATTTTGGGAATCCTTTCAAATGTACAAATGTAATGAAAGGTAATATAGTAAGTACAACGTGACACCTTATAATGCAAAGCTTTATTTTCTGTTATTGAATATTTTCAGTTTTTAACTCGAAACAGTTTATTACCCTTCATTGGAACGAGCTCGAGGAGCTCGTTCCAATGAAGGGTTATAATCTATGAATTAGAACTAGAAATTTTGAGAAATTAAATTTCACTATTGATTTGTGATTAAAGCTAACTTTATTTTTGTATAAGTGTTTACGTAAGATGTAACAATATTTAGCTTCACAATTTCTGTATGGCTGCAAGAATTATTGCAGTTTTATGCTGATGAGTTTTGAGAGATCTTTCACATAACGTCTTCAGATCAACTATTGACTTTTGTAGCATTTGGATTCCCCTTTGACTTCTGGGTTTGTTTACTTTGCTATTGAAGGGTCATTTTACGTTCTCATTTTTATGTTGTGTTTCTGACTTACCATGGTCAAATTAAGGTTGGTGTTTTGTTAAATCATTTGAGATGCGTTTGTTTTGGTGTGGAATCTTGCTTTGATTGAAGCGAGGTGTCTAGGGTTAGCCTTTGAGTGTGTGTTGTAGCTTTGGGGTTTTTTAAACTTCTATTTTCAACCAAATACCTCTCTTGGTCCGTTTTAGGACATGTGGAGTGAGGGTGTGTGTGATCCATGCGTCTGTTCGATTGGGAATAAAGTGGGGTGTCGTGTTCGGTTCACGTGTTTTGTCTCCTCTTCCTCTACAATTCGACTTTTGGCGGCACGGGTTGGGCTGTTGGCCATTGTGGTGTGGGTGATATGACATTTTATTGTTTTGTATTTGTGGAAGGAGTGGGTGGTAGGGTGAAGCTTGAGTCTAGTTTTTGATGGTTTTTGAGTTCAGTCCATTTAGCTGTTTTGCTTCCTGTTTATTGGGTTGTCGTCCTTGTGCCTATTTCTACTGTCTTATTCTCCGTCTTCGTTGTTTTGTAGGTTAGAAGCTAGTATTGAAGCTCAATTGTGTGCTATGATTTGGGTGGTGTTCATTGCGTTCACTATTGCTCGTGTTTCTGTTTTTGTCCTATCTTTGTCTATTTGCCTTTGTTCCCACGTTTGCTGATCCGCATGTTTTGCTGTATAGCTCGAGCCCCAATTGCAGATTATTTTAGATTGCACGTTAGTGTGGTTAATACTCGTTGTTCGGGATTTGTGCAGTCAAAATGGCAGAGCCTCAAACTTTCTTAGTTTAAGCAAGCACTCGATCAATGTTTGAAATGCCTTCGAGACTCTCCAGGAAATCGTTCACACAACGGGTCAAACATTGGTCGAAATGTTTGTTTTAGACTGCGATGGTTTTTGGCTCCACAAAAATATTAAAAGTAGAGGGCGAAAAAATAGTCTATTCGAATGTGTGTGTGTGTGTGGGGGGGGGGGGGGGGGGGGTGCAGTAGACTGTTTGGTGACATTTGGTGGTTAATATAAGTTTCATGGAAAGAGGTATCTACAGAAATCTAAAACTGATTAGGAATGGGGAACGAATTCTAAATCTACTGGAACGTTTAGAAATTTGTTTATAAGGCTTGTGATGGGAAAATCCATTGGGAGATGGTGTTGTGCCAAGGACAACTTATATTATCGGCTTGATGCCTCAAGCAATTGTAAAAGGTTTGACGCGAAGCAGAATGATGCTGGGAGATGGTTAACGGGGTCCCATCTCCCAACAAACTCACTGCCCTGGAAGCAGTGCGGATGAGCTTGGAGTGGATGAGGATCCAACAGTGTTGATTTGAATAGACTGATACGGGGACCATTTGATAAATATTCCCGACAGCCGGTGATGTGTACTGATGTGGCTGATGCCCATCATTTAACACGTAGGTTTAGGTGTGGGTGATGAGATGGAGGAGGATTGAAATCGAAATTGGAGAGAATGGGTTAGAGCAATGAGGTCTTGGGGTGGAGTAGGGAATAGAGGCGAGATTTGAAGACTGCCTAGATGGCAGATTGAGTCACCGCTTGTTCAAACTAGGATCGAGATCACCGGAGCTAGGGGTGAGGTTGGGAACGACGGAAACAAGTAATGTCAAATGTATAACTTTGGAACAAAGGAGACATTGAAACACTTAGAATGTCATATGCAGGGAATAATTTCAAAATGTAATTTATGTTAAACCAGGAAACCTAACAACTATTTTGAGCGGGAATTTGAGCCTGAACTTAACTCGGCCATTTTGACTGTACAAATATCGGGTGACGAATATACACAACCATAAGGGAATTTTCGTAGTCCTTCCTATTTCATTGTCTGTTGGTTTATGATTAGCCCCTAATAACTGTTTCAATATCCTACAAGATGTTACTCAATTTCAAGCTTGTTTTACAGAATTACATTATAGCTGATGTTCCCTTCCAATTGCAGTGCTATGGTATGTTTAGTACTGTTTTTAATTCAGGACCTCTGTGAATAAATTCTTTGTTTTACGTCTAGTACGCTTCTTTATTGTAGACACTAAGAATAGTGCCAGTTTAAGTGCCGTGACGACATACTTGATCAAACTGCGACAGACACCATCATATCGGTGTCGAAAATCGAACGTGGTGTTTCGTTTCTAACTGCTTGTCAGAATCGACAAGGGAGTTCTGAATACCAGAAGGTCGTCAAAATATTGTTAGTGTGGTATCTATATGACGTACCACATCAAAAGATATTTTACAGCATCGGGGGTCAGTTTGGACAAATGATGTATGATTTTATACAAATTTCAAATTTCGGCTTTGAAAAGCACCCAAGCTGAAAATTTTGCAATTCAAATTAGTTTAGAACTGAGATTAATACTTCCCTGCAGACAATTAATACTTGGTAATTAGCTCATTTTGCATCTGCCTATCAGTACCAAGGATTTGGAACGGGATGGCTGTGGTTAGAGCATTGGGCTTTAAACCGAAAGATCGACGTTCAGTGGTATCTGCGTTGTCCCTAGGCAAGACATTTCATGACTGTTTACGTAGGCGGGAGACAGTTTAACTGTGACAAGGCGCACTGCACGTGTCGATGGTGCACTTGCATTCAACCGCTGCTAACCCTGCTTGTACAGAGTTGGTAAGTTGGAGAGACTGACAGTAACATTGCTCGCTGCTGATTGGTTCTCTATGGGTACTCCGACTAACCCCATCTGTAAATCAATACGACGGGGTGGGGGTGGGGGGGGGGTGTGGAGTGGCCGCGGTGGCTCAGTAGGTAGAGGTGCAGGCTGCAAGCAGATATCCTCTGTTCAAATCCCACGTGCGACAACCGCGTTGTCCTTGGGCAACACACTTCACCCCAACAACCCATGTGTGCGCACGGTGACGCTGTGTACCAAGTCGTAACGCACGTCGATGGTGCCCGTCTTCAACTAATGCTAACCCTGCTTGTGTGCAATCAGTATGTTGGAGAGCTGATAATTCCTCGCCGTTGCCTGGTGGTTCTCTCGAGTACTCCGGCTTCCTCCACCCGTAAAACTCGTGGCCATGATTAGCCATTGTGCAGAAATGTGACCTTAAACACCAATAAATAAATAATAACTATGCGACACGAGATGACAATGGCTGCTGAATGAGTGTCGTTGAATCATAATAAACAAGCAACCAAGGATTGACGTAAAACAAAGAATTTATCAACAATGGCCTTGCCGAAAATGTGTGAATTTGGATAGTGAAGTTGATTCGACTGTGCAACGCTGAAATCATTTCCTACACCCTATTGCCTACGTACCTGTCGAGTTCGCTCCAATGTCCGATTGTACATTGGATCGGAATTAGTAGATACGCTAGGTAATTGGGTTATTAATTCCATACGTACCTGTCGAACTCGTCCCATTCCATGACACTTTTTCCCACTATTGCTGTTGGTAAACTAATCTACATTCCGGAAGTGGTTGTATTTCTTAAGACGGTTTGTATGGTTAATTTGTTTTTGAAGGGCTTTAGATTTTAATGACCCTCATTATTTTGAGATTGTGACAAGTTTTGGCTGTTGAGAAAGTACTGATCTGTGTGATGTCCAGTTCACCAAGTTTTGTGTTAATGGGTGCGCCATGTTTGGTGTGTTGTGTGCGCCATTTTTGTTGTGTTGTTGGGTACACCATGTTTGGTGTGTTGTTGGGTACACCATGTTTGGTGTGTTGTTGGGTACACCATGTTTGGTGTGTTGTCGGGTACACCATGTTTTGTGCTGTTTTGCATCGTGTTCTGTGTTGGATACTCCTTTTGTTTGCGTATATATGCTATACACCATGTTTTCATCTTTATCGACGTCTTCTGGAATGGCGATCGGTATTTCTTTTTTATTCAGTGTTTTATTGAACTCTCAGCTTCTTGAGCTCGTCATGTGGCGCTAGCTGGGGCGGTTCTCTGTAGATAGTGTTAGAAATCTGGTAGCAATAGACAGGTTATGATCTGTAAGAATTGGTATATTGTCGTCAGGTGTCATTGTATTTATTCGAACATGTTCTCGTTCAACAGTGATCTCTTTGAAAACTACAGTGTTTAGATACATTTTTTCAGAGGTTTTTGATTTTTCTCAGTTTCGTACCTTTGTAGTGTGTTCAAATGACCTAAGTGAATGGGTCTTCGTTGAAACTTCAGAGGTTTGAATTTTTATTTACTTCGTGTATTACACAACACAGATCAGTAGATTTACAAAATCTCAACATTCAAAATACAAATTCCAATACGAACAAAGTCGGTCTTTCAAATTTGTAACACACCTTCATAAAGAAATAAACCATATAAAATGTTTTGTCACTACAACCAGTCCCAGAAAGTAGTTTTAGAATGTCAACAGCATTTCTTCAAAAGATAAAAAAATGGAATTTCAACATTTCCATTTCCAAATATGTCATACTTAGCTCGGTTTAATGCAGGGAACATTAGCAGTAACCCTTTCAACTCGGTAAGCATAAATTATTGCATAAAAGAAAATTTATCCTTCAATGATGAGATAAACGTTGAAATGGCGAGGAGATACGATAATTTAATCCCACAGCCCGAAAGGGTTGTGGGATTAAATTATTACTGATACTTCGAACAAATAAAAACATCCGCCTATTTTTTCTGTATACTATTTAACAATCTCACTCAGGAACTGTTGAAAGGGTTATAATAAATGGTTTTGGAAAATCATGGATTGGTGTAACATCTTGCTGGTCAGTACAAATGGTTATTGGGCGCTTAGAATAACCCATCGGGCAATAACGATAGGAAGGAACCTGAAAATATTTGTCAACTGTAATCTAGAAATAATCCAGTTGTTGCTCCAGTTATGAGCGAAACATTCAGACAGACAGAAGTGAGAACAATTGAATATAAAAGATGCAGTTAAGCCTAAACAGAAAAATATGCAATCGTGAACACATCGAACTCTGTACATATCACATCATACAGTTGGGCCCACAAAAATACTGGATTCTAAACTAAAAAATAACTAAGGCTGAAAATAGGGGAGTAGTGAAAAGCCGAGAACGGCAATCTGAGAAACGGGTAGATTGAATTCACAAACCATCAAGAGCCTGGCTAGAGCCTCGCCCCATCTCCCACTCCTTCCACGAAATATAAAACATTAAAATGCCATGTCACACACGCTATAGTTATTGGTTTGACGGCTCAACTTGTGTCGACAACGGTCGGAAAGGGGCGGGGGTGGGCAAAGCACGAGTTCAAAACATGACCCCCCACCCTCAATCGCGCACTCGTATGAATTGGATGCATCACTACTTCGCATGTTCTAAAACATAAACCTGGGGAGTTATTTGAGTGGAAATAGAAGGGAAAAGAAACCCAAAGAACACGCACTTAAAAGCAAACCTTATACATCTCCCAATCAAAAACAAGAGGTCACGTCAAAGCGAACGTTTCTCAAATGATAAAAACATCAACCTTGGTCTGACTAGATAAGCCAGGAACACAAGGTAAAGATGGGGACGTGATCGGAACTTTTCAATGGCCTGGTAAGCAAACTTGGGCGTCATTTAAAGGGGAATCCAAAGCTGCAACTGTTAATATTGGTTTGAAGGCGAGACGTGTAAGGTCGCTTGAAACTTATCAGCATAAAACTTGTCTTGTAGTTAAACAGGAATAGTGAAGATTCGTATTGTTACATCTTACGTAATACTTTGATTATCTTTCATTGCAATGTTAGTGCATTTCGGGAGGATTCTTGAGGATGGCACTTAAATCACATTTGTCTCCTTGATTCCCATCTGCAGTGACTGATCAATCCGTATGAACTGACAGCTTACATGGATCCTGAAACCATCGTCGTTTAAACACTTCGACCAAAGTTCGATCCGTTGTGTGAACGATAGTACTTGGAGAGTTTCGAAGGCATTTCAAACCTGGACGAAGTTGTTTCGTTAAACTACGAGGATTTGGGACTTCATTTAAGTCGTCGGATGTTTACAGTAAGTTTAGAAATTCGGCGTTTTATGTAACTTGTATTGAGCGGTTCGCTCCTTGATGCTTATATTTGGATGTTACTGAAAATTCTATTGCACGATATAGTCACGGATGCTTATAACATCGATAAATAAATTTTGATAAATGTTTGTGCCATGACAAACTTATTCTCTGAATCGACCACAATTACAGCTGGAAGAAAATTAACATTTTTGTTATAAATTATTGGAGAGTGCATGTGGGCAATCTCCAATAAATATAACAGAATGAAATAATTGAAAAATATTTATTTCAAAATTTCATTCACTACCATGTAACAACTTTGAAAGTGAACATTGATAAATGTGAACCGTGTGAATCAATTTTTTTTTTATTTCCACTAAATCTTTGGGAAATGTACCGTTATTTATATATATATAACATGTCAGTTATTTTAAAGTACTTTCCTGTTGTGTTCTGCAGCTGTACTCTGGATATAGTTTTTGTTGGCGCAAATTCAAGGTGATCGTTTGGGCAGATAACCTACCATATACGGTGACTCAGAAGTTCAGAACCCTCCAACCATCACCGTTAGCAGACGACTCGGTCTTCTGTTATAATTTGCGAAAGATTTGTGTGTGTGTGGGGGGGGGAGTGGTGGTCGTATTCCATAACGTCGACAATGTCTATCGAAGCGCCCCCAAATTTGGCATGTGTACTCAACTCTGTCCAGAATGTCAATATCACTGGGAGGGTTGGTGTCTCAAACGCGAGGCTCAAAAGGGATGTAATGGGGTCAAAACGCTTAACGTGTATACATTACCACTGTCATGTCTATGATTTGAAAATCTCCATTGATTTACAATGGATCACTATTTCGACTTGGTTGGGTGGTTGTGCTTGCAGGTCTTTCTCAAATGATTAAAACATTTAATTTGCTTCTATGAACCACAATGAACACTCCATTACTGAAGGGATCAGAATTCTAAAGCTGAAAATTGAATATCCTTGATAGTTTTGTGGGCAAAGGGTTGATATTGAAAAATAAGGCCACTGCCCTACGCCCTGGCAATCGAAGAGCTTTTGCGGTTTACATTGTTGCAGGAATTCTTTCAAAATGACATCCAATGTCAACCTGCATTCGTTCTTTAAAAGAGTGTTATGCTACCCGCGGGAACCTTGGGAAGTGAAGCTGTGCCTGTGAGCAGGCTGTTTTACTGGTAAAATAGGACCTAGTCACGAATGCTTAGGTGAAAACCACTCTAAAATGGGCAACATGGCTTATTAACGCTCACCCTTGGTCTTGAGTTGATACTCATGATGTGGTCATGATTAGCCATTGTGCAAAAATGTGACCTTAAACACCAGTACATAAATTGTGCTATAACGGCCTTGTATCAGTGTTGTCGTTGAACACATTTCCCACGATCACCATGACATCCTCCTTCAGAACCTGAACGGGAGAGGAAGGTGGGTGGATGAGAAGAAGTTGGCATGTAAATTACAATTTACAATGTCGTACTCTTCTAGTCTATATCGGTACTTTCCAATTATTACCCGAATTGAAAAAAATGCTCCGACTAGAAGTCAGTTATTACTCTACGTCAAATGACGCGAAACGGGGTGAGTGATCCATTTCCCTACTCGCAGACATGTTCAAATAAGTTTTTTTTTCATACGGCCTCGCCATCATCTTTGTGCCCTGGTGCGCTTGAAGACCAAACTTGAACCTTATCACGTAGTCAAGATGCTGCAACAACATTCTATTCTCAGGAAAAAAAACTATTCGTCTAAAAGATATATGTATTTTCTTTGTGGGTACTCTCCAATTAAAACCAAATTATTTGGTTTCGAAAATACTCGAATCCTAATTGTACCTCAAGACCTGCAGCACCTTTAAGCAATACTAGACCTGTTTTCCGGTCAAATGAATTGGAGTCCGTCAGGTACTTTGCGGGCACTAACTCTTCATACAACCTGTAAACTCTCAAGCACGATATTAACCCTGGCTGTTAAGTAGCATTAAATCCCAATAAATAAAACCCTACATACCCTATGCTTTATAGTGGATGGGTCCCTTCATGACGGGTCCATAATAGAATATTAGAAGTAGATTTTTATTTCTACTTCAGGATATTAATGGACGTTTCCTTGTATCGAGATGTTTAAAACTTCATTAGAAGAGTTCGAACAGCAGATGACCTGAGCAGAATCCATTCAGAACGTTCCAGCAAACGGCAGATTCGAGTTTTCCAGCGACGAAAGGCATACTCATCATTTATGCAAACGCTACACAGGTACGTTAATATCAGAAATAGAAAACAAGTTGTATGTACTGTTTATAATTATGGATGGCGGCGAATTTCATAAGAGAAAAATCCCGAGAGCAACAAGGCGCATTGTAGTGATTCCTTGATGCATTCAAGGAACGAAATGTTTTTGCCAAAGAAATTGGCCCAGATAATAAACCGAGACGAAAATGTTGCTAAAAATAATTAATATAACCTGCCCCTGGTCGTGCAAGATTGTTGTTGGTCAACTGTATTCCTGCTAGGAATGCAGACTTGTTAGGCTTTTTCCTCTGGAAAAGACTATTGTTTTTCTACGGATTATTTTTTTTTTTTTTTTTTTTTTTTTTTTCCCCACACATTTTGTCCGTACGATTCAGAAGCCATTTTCGAACCGATTTTCACGAAATTTTGCACACGCATAGAGGGGCACAAAATCTAAAAATGTACCGAAGCGGAATTTTCGATTTAACCCTTATTTCGTCAGAATTGGCAAAAAACGGCCAAAATTAGGGTTTATCGGCACTTTCTCGAAACACGTCTTGTAGATTTTTTATACATTCGTCATTGCTAGACCTGTCTGTGACACGTCCTTTGATACACACGACATATCAGGCGATGCATATGGTAACCCTCCACAGGCTGCCAAACATCGAAATTTTGATGAAATAGGCCGGTTTCAGGCCCCCACCACACCCAAACAATACATGAGAGATAAATATAACTTCCTTTACTGGGAGTGGAATTCACCGAGGATCATTTTTGTCAGTAATAAGGGTTCTCAAAAAACCAAGCGTTAACCCGTTTTGGGCTGGTTAAACAGCAATACCCCCATAAAGGTCAAAAATTTGTATTTTCCGTGGATTTCTCTAAGCGAGTCTTGTAGATTTTCAAGAAAAATTTCATTCCCAGGCCTTGGTGTGACAATAGAAGTTGCATGGACAAAATACTGCGGTGAGCATTTGTTAACCCTCCACGGGCTGCTAAAAGTCAAAATTGTGATAAAATGGGCTGTTTTTGGATGCCAACAGCACCCAATCGGTATGCCTCAAAGAAACGTGCCTTCTTTTATCGAGTGCACAATCTATACGCAAACATTTTTGTAAGTAGTAAGGGTATTCAAAAGTCGAAGTCTTAACCCATTTTGGACAGGCTAAAGAGAGAGACCCCTTAAAATCTTAAAATTCCCATTTTCTGTGGATTTCTCTAAAAACATCCTGTAGGTTTTCAAGAAAAATTGACTACTCGCAGGTCTTTGTGTGATATTACAAGTTGCATGGACAAAATATTGCGGTGAGCGTTTATTAACCCTCTAGAGGCTGCCAAGCATCGTAATTTTGTTGAAGTGGGCTGTTTTCAGGCACACACATCACCCAACGTGTACCTGAGAAATAAACATAATCTCCTTTGTTGGAAGTGGAATTCACCAAAGACCATTTTTGTAAGTAATAAGGGTATTCAAAAAACCAAGCGTTAACCCATTTGTGGTTGTTAATAGTGATACCCATCAAAGGCTTAAAAATTTGTTTTCCCTGGATTTCTTTACAAACATCTGGTAGGGTTTTCAAGAGAAAATGGCCATTGATAGGTCATGGTGTCACATTACCAGTTGATTGGATAAATTATTCCGTAAAGCATTTGTTAACCCTCCATGGGCTGCTAAATGTCAAAATTTTGAAAAAATAGTCTGTTTTTGAACAACAACAACATCAAATGGGAATACAACAGAGAAACGTAACTTCTTTTACTGGGCGCAAAACTGACAGGGAAACATTTTTGTTAGTAGTAAATGTATTCAAAAATCGAGGTCTTAACCCATTTTTAACTGGTTAAGGAGATATACCCCTTAAAAGCTTAAAATTCCAGTTTTCTGTGGATTTCTCAAAAAAAAAAAAATTCAAGAGCAATTAACCATTCGCGGGTCTTCGAGTGACATTACAAGTTGCATGAACAAAATGTTTCGGTAACCATTTGTTAACCCCCCAGAGGCTGCCAAGCATTGACATTTGGAGAAAATGGGCTGTTCTTGGGCAACCATAACACCAAATCTGTACCTACGAGATAAACATAACCTCCTTCATTGGAAGTGGAATTTACCGTCGATCATTTTTGTAAGTAATGAAGATATTCACAAAACCAAGCATTAACCCTTTAGAGCTGGTTAAAGAGAGATACCCCTCAAAAGGTTAAAAATTCATGTTATCTGAGGATTTCTTTAAAAACATCCCGTAGATTTTCAGGAAAAAATGGCCATTCTCATATCTTAGTGTGACATTACAAGTTGCGTGTACAAAATATTCCTGTAAGCATTTGTTAACCCTATGCAGGTTCTCAAACATCAAAATGTTGATAAAATAGGCTGTGTTTGCGTACCCACAGCACCTGAAGTTGGGAGGAGAGATCAAAATAAGTGGAAGTAGAATTCACTGAGAATTATTTTTGGAAGTAATAAGAGTATTCCAAAAACAACACTTATCCCGTTTTGGGCTGGAAGAACAATGATACCCATCAAAAGCTTAAAATTCATGTTCTCCCTGGATTTCTCTGAAAACATCTCGTAGATTTTAAAGAAAAAATGGCCATTCACAGTTCTTGGTGTGACATTACAAGTTGCATGAATAAATATGCCTGTTGGCACTTGTTAACCCTCTACAAGCTGCCAGACATCAATATTTTGGATACATTTGAGATAAAATGGACCATTTTTAAATTGACACAGCACTCAGTGAGTATGTGTCAAACAAACATAACTCCTTTTGTCGGTCATTGACTTGTTGGACGACGAAATTGACATTAACCCACTCCACCGTTAATGATGGTTTTTACCTGAACAATTTTTTATCAAACTGTCATTTGAGATTACTATCTTCACCTTTCTCATAACATCAATGAAGGAACTTCAGTGAGACAGTTAAAAACAATTCATCAGACACTGTGGAGTCATGAAAAATCATGGAATCTCATCGGGAAAAGCCATGATTCTCCAGAATCATAAAGTCTAGTTTGGTTCTGTCATTCTCAGTTCTAGTGCAGTATTTATCTAACGCGAATTGGAACTCCCCACCCCCCCTCTAAAAAATATAAAATAAAAAAAGCCATTAAGTTGAATGATGTCGGAAAACAAACTAAAACATAATTTGTACTTGTTTTGATATCTATTGACAAGTGGAAGATCAAAAATAATTTTAAAGTGCCCTGATATATAAATTCGAAAACAGTATTTGAATGTCGTTCATTTTCGACCTCAAATATCGATCGACAACGAAACCGAATTGACTGGTATGAATGCCCGGTATGGTGCAAGTATATTCATTCGTAAACTTGTCCCGGTCGAATCTGCTTGTTTTAAGCCGAACTGACCTCGGAGAAATTTTGTCTATTTTCCAAATTTGCATACAAAAGTACATTTGTTATTAAAATGGGGAAGTTTGATGGAATAAAACACTACTAGAAATAACCCAATTTGCATCTTACGTTCGTAGACCGGATATTACACATTGGGCTCTTTTCGAAGTTTAAAAATCCATTAACCCGCTAATTGCTATAATCAAAATGTGTATCACATAAGGATAAAAATGGGGGGGGGGGGGAGGGGGTTTGAAAATGCTTTCACATTTGGTCAGTATTATTCGATATATTATTGTAGGTAACCCCAGGGAGACTTCAATAAACAACAAAATGGCGTTTCCCATGAACGAAAATGGACTATAATAATTTCTGAATGCATGACTGTCTGCTGTTAACTCAATTGATCTAAATTCCCCGTGTGAACTCCGGGAAGTAAGCAGCACTTGTTTACTGTGGTAAACCAGTTCCGCTTTACTAGTAAAATAGGACCCAGTCACCAATGCTTGGGGTGAAAGTCCTCTAAAATGGGCAACATGTTGATCAACGATTGACTAAACTTGACTTCATCCCCATGTTGTGTCACGATTAGCCATGGTGCATAAATATGTGACGTTAACCACCAACAAACAAACAAACATTGATCTAAATGTATTAGCTTTGTTCACGTATATTTGGGATAACCTAAGCAATAGATTTGTGCTCGATTTCTAAGTCTCGTCAAAGAGTGGTAAGACGTTCGCCCCCACGGGAACCCTGTAAAGCGAAGCAGTGCCTGTTCACTGCGGAAATAGGCTGTTTTACTGGTAAAATAGGACCCAGTCGCCAATGCTTGGGAGGTGCAAACCTTCTCTAAAATGGTCAACATGGCTTATTAACGCTCACCCCTGGTCTTGAGTTGATACTCATATTGTGGTCATGATTAGCCATTGTGCAAGAATATGACCATAAACACCAATAAATAAAGAAGACTTTCGGGAATCACTGAAACTCTCTTCCATCATTTTAGTTATAGACGTACATTCGCTTGTTTTATGTAATACAACCTTCGTTTTGGTGTATAATATGCATGTTTTATGTAGAAATTAGTTGAGATTTAGGATCAAGATTTGTATTTACAAGTTATCGATATAAAAATTAATATTTTGACAGTTTAAGGCTACATTTAACCCTCTGCACACTGATGTCAAAATATCTAAATTTCAGGCAGAAAATATTTCCCATAATGCATCTAGAAATTTAACCAATTCAATCTCGTTTGACAGAGCTCATTGAGCTCTGTCAAACGAGATTGAATTGGTAAAATTTCTAGATGCATTATGGGAAAACAGCTTCCTGAAATTTTGGTTTTTTGACATCAGAGTGAAGGAGGTTAAGTAACACGAAATGTTACTTGGATGTAGTCTTAAACAGTCCGAAATATTCATTTTTGCCTCCAAAATTGAGCAAACGATTCCTCAAGCAACTCATTCCAATGATGGTTCAGATCTTGTTTTTCAGACAAAATTCGAAATTAATTTGAATGGAACGCTTATATCAAGGTTTAAAAGACTGAGTCTCAAATTTTGGTTTCGAATTGAATTTGGCAAAAGAAATCTATTTTTTCACTTGATGTAGATCGATTCTAGATTAACTTGTGAATGATTCTACATGCCCAAAGAGGCTAACCATGGGAATTATGGGCTGCAGTAAGAAGTAAGATAACTGCAAAAAATCTTGATACTGTATTTAATCATCGTGGTTATTAGACAGTGTATTCTAGTTAGCTGTTGGAAAAACATCCGTGCTAGTATTAATAAAAAAAAGGACCTTTTTTTTTTTTTTTTTTATATAAACTATTTTGTTGTTACTATTAACTTGGTTAACAAGATAACATGTTTTAGTCCCAGTAACACGCATTAGCTTTGTTTTCTGTTCTATGTTTTAAGCTTCTTTGTTTTACAAGAACTGGGCGACAAGTTATACAACTTGGATTACCGCCTCCTCTTGGCCCAATTTCGCAGGTGTATGGGATGACCTTCATAGCGGCTACTTCGTGGCCTCGATCTTTACGAATCCTACAAAGGGATCTTAAAGGGATCTTTAGCCTGCACGCAATGTGTCTCTCCTGCACAGAGGACAGCCAATTTACACCCCCCCCCCCCCCCCCCCCACAACTGATGCTGACTGAGTATTCGGACACGTCGAGAACTTTCCCTGACCGATGATCGATTCTGGGACCTCTGGCGAGAGACCAGCGCATTTATCCTCTCAGCCATCTACTCTAGTGTTCTGTTTCACTCGCAAAATAGGAACCGGTAATCAACGCCTGGATTGGAAATGCTGTAAAGCAGCATAGCGATAAGATTGGCTAAACTTGACATTCCGACACGACGGGGGCCCTGGCTGTGGAGTGTCGTAAAATCCCCAAGAAAACAAACGTGACGTCATGTTTCTGTTGCATCCACGGGTCTTAGATGTTGAGATGATCTTGAATAATCCAGAGACGCCAAAGATCAATGGTGCTTGACATGTCTGGTATCACGAACTGGCCAAGAGCCATGGAAATGGGGACTTGGCTCAATCTTTACGAGACGCAATATATTAACTGGTCCAGTGCTGTAAGCCCATATTTGGGCTTTGTTCCGAAGTACAGCTATCATGACTTGAGGCTTCGTAGGGATGTGCTGCATAATTATTTTTAGTGAACTTGTTTAACCTGTTAGGATTTGCCCTGTTAGATTTCACAAATTGTTACAAGACAAAGACTTGAGAACAAATTTTGATGAACAAAAACAATTTAGTGCTCAATCCGCTAAAACTTGTGAAAACGTAACCATGGCAGTTTAGTACCTACATGTAATATGTTCACGACTTGCATTTACTTTTGGTTGATTGATTCCTGGCCATTGGTTGAAAAGTCAGAAGAAACATGGTTACATAAAATTGGAATTTCACTGTGTATTTTACAATGTGAATTCACTCCCTAAGTGCCTGGGATTAATCCCTGTATTATCACATTTTTTACTGTTCACGAGACTTCTTTTTGAAGTTTGCACATGGTTCACTCCTGTTCCCGTTGAGCACACTTAACCGACAGGGTGCTAAATTAGTTCTGGTCATCAATATTTGTTCACATGACTTGACCCTATTTGTTCACGGAGCTGGTTTGTTAATTTATGGAAGAATGCATACACACTCCCATAAATTGTACCACTACATCCACGCAGACTAAATCTTGTTTAAAAAATACCCCACAGAAAATGAAGCCTTTAAGTTCATGTGTCTTCAGTTGAGAACAAAACTCAATTATGGCCTTTCAGCACTCTACCAGTTAACACTACATATATCGGCTCCCAAGAAGTGGAACAGAATTTGTTTGTAGTATACTATCTACCAAGTAGTGGAACACTAAAAAATGCTTCGATGGTGAACCCTCAAGAATCGTAAAAAATACCAATTGGCTGATGTGATCACCATTTAGCCATGGGTGCTGAAAATGTCCCCCGCACTCCATTAATGTATCTGAGCGTTCATATTTTCCATTACTCTACAAATATACAAGACGACGTGAAAATATCCATGTAAAACTACCCTCCGGAACTGGTAAAATGTGGCCATAGATGCTGAAAGTGTCCTTAAACGCCAATAAATAAAACAAAGCTTATAAATTTGATTCTGACTTTGTACTTGACATAGCTGCTGAAAAACAAAATCGATCAAATCCAGTCTCGATTGAGCAAGATTTCCTGCGTTGATTCATTTACAGAAAATGAATGTTTATGGAATGTTTTTATGGTACCATCCGGATATTCCAGCTTACTCGATCTGTCGCATCCTCGGGTGCGTTCGCTACTCCGATCTGTCGCATCCTCGGGTGCGTTCGCTACTCCGATCTGTCGCATCCTCGGGTGCGTTCGCTACTCCGATCTGTCGCATCCTCGGGTGCGTTCGCTACTCCGATCTGTCGCATTTTCGGGTGCGTTCGCTACTCCGATCTGTCGCATCCTCGGGTGCGTTCGCTACTCCGATCTGTCGCATCCTCGGGTGCGTTCGCTACTCCGATCTGTCGCATCCTCGGGTGCGTTCGCTACTCCGATCTGTCGCATCCTCGGGTGCGTTCGCTACTCCGATCTGTCGCATCCTCGGGTGCGTTCGCTACTCCGATCTGTCGCATCCTCGGGTGCGTTCGCTACTCCGATCTGTCGCATCCTCGGGTGCGTTCGCTTCTCTGATCTGTCGCATCCTCGGGTGCGTTTGATCACGCTCGATGTCTGTTCCGCCTGCTTTCCGGGTCCGTCGATGCCTGTTCCGCCGGCTTTCCGGGTCCGTCGATGCCTGTTCCGCCGGCTTTCCGGGTCCGTCGATGCCTGTTCCGCCTGCTTTCCGGGTCCGTCGATGCCTGTTCCGCCTGCTTTCCGGGTCCGTCGATGCCTGTTCCGCCTGCTTTCCGGGTCCGTCGATGCCTGTTCCGCCTGCTTTCCGGGTCCGTCGATGCCTGTTCCGCCTGCTTCCCGGGTCCGTCGATGCTGGCTTCTCCGGTTCCGCCGGCTTCCCCGGGTCCGCCGGCTTCCCCGGGTCCGCCGATGCTCGTTCCGCCGGCTTCCCCGGGTCCGCCGATGCTCGTTCCGCCGGCTTCCCCGGGTCCGCCGATGCTCGTTCCGCCGGCTTCCCCGGGTCCGCCGATGCTCGTTCCGCCGGCTTCCCCGGGTCCGCCGATGCTCGTTCCGCCGGCTTCCCCGGTTCCGCCGATGCTCGTTCCGCCGATGCTCGTTCCGCCTGGATTCCCGATCCGTCGGCTTTTAATACGACCGGTGCCTGGGGTGGGCCGGTGCCTGGTCCTTAGATATTTTGAAGGTAGAGATAATTTGAAAGGCGAATTTTCAAATATCGCTTTCCAGATTTTGTTAGGTTATATTAATCTTCACTGGACATTTCGCTCCTGGTGGGGGAGTCTTAGTTGCTCGCCGTTGCTAGGTGGTTCTCTCTGGATACCCTGGATTCCTCCACCTGTAGAACAGTCAGACACGAGGTGACCCTGGCTGTCGAAAGTGTCATTAAAACCCCAAGCAATAAATGAAAAATTATTTCCCTCGTGGTCATCATAGAACCGTCTATGTTGAAAATTATCTTGAGAAAAATTAAACAAACTTAAGAACAATTTAGTCGCGGATAGTAAAGCAATTTTTTTTATCTATTTCAGAATACATGTGGACGTTTCCTTGTTTGAAGAGCCAGTAGCGTAATACATCAAAGAAACGAAGGACTGAATTTTCATTGGAGAATGAAACGGACATTTTCTGTTATTAGGACACTTTTTGACAGTCTGACATAAATCCGATTTAATATCTGGTGCCATTTTGTCTCCCTTTTCGAACTTAGATGTCTGAACTGTTAAAATCTGATCGCTACCAACATAATGAGTAGGCTCGAAACCGGGAACTTAAATTTTCAACAGGGTGGGGGTCAGAGTTTGACATTTTCCGACAATGTTCCCAGTTCGTTGAGCGTCTGTACGAATTCGATAGACTTGTTTAATATTAAACGAAACGGATCGTAAACGTTTGTTTGTTATTTTAAAGAATTGCTTTCGTTTAAGGAAAACAGTTCTTTGAAATAATAATACACGAAATTATATTATACTTACACAAAATATATTTGAAAGGGCGGGCTGGGGTGGGGGTGGTGGGTGTTTGCATAATGAAAATTGTGGTTTTGTTAAATGGTAAACGTAGCGGCTTTCAGAGAAGATATTTACAATCGAGCATTCTTATCTTAGAACTTGCTCCAGCATGCAGCCTTTCGGTCGTCTTGAAGATGTAAGATGCAGTCCTTTGGCAGTCTGTTATATTACAATCTTGGTCACCTCTTTAGGCAGCCAAGACTTCACTAGAAACCAGTTCCTTACTTATGAGGGAGTAAACCAGGGGCCGACTTGGCCAAGAAAGGTTACCGGGAAATGCGCCGGGGGAGGGGAAGGAGGAGATAGATCCGGAGAGAATTTTGGTTTGTCAAACTGAATGAACGCGGGCTTGTATCTCGGCTGTCAATAGTCCATTTTGAGGACGTGTCGTATTTGTGTATCTTCATCGGTCATTTGGCTTAAATGGTTCTACCGGAGGTGGGGGGCATCGAGAAGACAGTTTGGCCCAATCTTGAAAAAATTGATTTTTCAAATTGAAGGAATGCTGTTTCTTTTCAACTGAGTAATCAATTACAGACAAGACTGCTGGTATATAGAAGTGACTTCTATGTGAACTGTCAATGGAAGTCCACGTTTCGATATACCGACAGTCTATGCAATCGGATCCATTTCGCCTTTTGGTCATTTTCATAAAATTTGACGCACCAACAGATGTTGGGCTGCATCAATTTTGGGACCCCGGGGGGAATTTTCTCGGTGGACCATACGGTCAGTCCGCCAGTGGAGCAAACAATAAGAATTCCCCAGGGAGTAAAATACTCCCAAACTGGTAACGAAGGCGGCAGGTCTGACTGTAAAAACACAGTTGAATACCTCGCGTATTGTGTTTTCACAATTCAAATCATTTCAAAGATTTGATGTCTCTATCGGCGCTGGCCCGTCCAACTCGATGCCTGTCATCGTCCTTTTGGACAGTACGATGCTGTGTCGTCCACCCGGGCCGCTCGATGTTTGCGCATCCATCCATCCGTCCGGCCGGGCCGCAACTGCCACCCTTGAATCCCCATATGTGGCGCAAAAGAATTATGGACGAAACGGTCCATAGTTAAAACAGCGTATGAAGAAAATGGACCATATGCTTTATCATTTTCAGTAATGTGCAGATGACACTGTTTTTGAGGAGTATCAGAAGTTTTTCATCGGTTATTGAAAGGAAATATTAATCGTTTCAGCACTGGCGCCCTGGAGGGTATCATTTCAGTGAATACTGTCAACGGCGAAGCCATCCTGGTTTGTTGGGAGGTTCAGTAATAATTTAATCCTCTCTTGAGTTGTTGGATTAAATTGTTACTGAGCCTTGCGTCAGATATTTAGAAAATAAATTGTGATCTGACAATATTTTTTTCACCCATCCCTGATGATTGTTTCTATTAATCTGAAGGTCATCAGAAAGGAAAACACGAATCTGAAATTTTCTTATTTATTGCAACAATCTGGAGGGCGGGAACGAAATGGTGAGTTTTGACCACGTCAGTAGTATATCATGTACCCGGACTGGCATCATGAAGTGTGTTGTTTCCGTCGTCCATTTTATATACTGGAAACCGCCATCTTTGTTTCTATGGTAGCACGTGATTGCTATGGGCCTGAAAGGACTAGAATAGAATGGGGGTATGTTCAGAGGGTGTATTCAGTTGAATAGGTGTAAATCGTATAGATTTAGACAAGCAATGGAATGAATTCCGTAAGTGGGATTCCGTGATTTGACATATACACTAGAGGGTATTCCGCTCCCCTATTGAAATAATTCAAAACTTTAGTTGATGGGGCGTTAATAATATACGTTATATTTTCATTCGGGTTATTTGCCAAAATAGAGTTCATTCAAAACTTTGACTTTAAAGGGTTTTACAGTTAAGTTCAAAAAGTATTTGAATGGTTCTCGGCGAACCAACAAATGTTGAATCCTAAAAAAAAAAAAACTTGTATATTTTACTTAATCCCAATAAAAGTAGGAATAATAATTTGTCAAAAATCAATAACCCCAAAATAAGCAAAATCAGAGGTGATGCAGAACAATTATTGGGTCTATTTTGGGTAATAAAATTTACTCTTGTATCAAGGATTCTGGGGAAATCTAGCAAATAAAGTCCTTCTGTACTTTTGGGTGTTTTTTTGTGTAATTTGGAGGGATTGTTAGTGGTAATTGGATTCACTTCTATTCAATCGAACAAACACTCCGAACATGTTTGGGGCTTTTCCGGCCCATATCAATGACGCCCATGCGCACTAAAACTACGTATCACTGTGGTAATTACCTCACAACATGGCCGCTCACGCGGACTATGAAAACCAAACATGGCGCCACATGGTCATGACATGACGTCATTTCCGCCTCCCCATTCCCTGATGAGGCCCGTCTGGGTACATGATATACTACTCTCACGACATGATCCGTTTTGTTAAGAAATGTGGTCAATTACATCCTAAAATATGATCCGTTTTGTCCAGAAAGGTGTTCAGTTTTGTCTCGACGCTGCAATGAATTAACTGCTTTTTCCCAAGTTTGCTCGTTACAAGAGGTGGTGTTCAGCGACTGCGTTGAATCTTCATAAAATGGAAATAATTTGACATCTGTAACATTATTAGTTGGTGCAGTTTTGTTTTTAGCCCATCCCTAATCGGTCCAATGAAGAGGGGTTGTGTTCCTCATGTCGACACGTAGTGGATAAGGTTGTCCATGTTTAAACCAGTGAGGGGCGGATCTTCCCCTACTCAATTTGAAATCAGTTGGGTTATTTGGGTATGCATAGTAAGGGTTGATGTCAAAAACAAAACCATATCATGTGACCCCTCGTTGGAACGAGCTTGATGAGCTCGTTCCAACGAGGGGTCACATATGGTTTTGTTGAATAATATTTTTTCAACTGCTGAATTTGCATATCACGCGGCCGGATGCGGCAGATTCGTTGCGTAAAGGGTTCAAAAGTATATGAGACCCCTCATTGGGACGTGGTCATTCCGATGAGGGTATTCATGATATGGTTTTGAATTTGAAGAAATATTTAACGAAATAACGTTTGATATCGCATGGGTTGGATAAAGGACTAACCTGCAAATATCTTGAAAAACCAACAATACAGAACATAATCTGACAAATCCTCTGTATGACAAATTTGTTTTTTTTTCTTTCATCTGGTGTTGTCTGTCGAACAATTTTAGGCAGACAATGCGAGATCAAACTGAACTTGTTGTACACAGGAAATTGGAATTATCGAATTTGGAAATTTGTCTTTTTAGGGGGGAGGGGTTTCTTGAACAAGGTTTGTAGCCAAGACGTGGGGTCTACACCAGCCTATGTCATCACTCTCCACCCCTAGTTGGGAAACCGCATTCTTTATGGTGTTCGTACACCTCCCCTTTGTCAGGAAATGATTGTAGCCCCCGGTTTGATACATTTTTTGGCGCCAAACGTTCATTCCATTGTAATGTTGAAATATAAAAAATATATAAAATATATAAAGTCCAGCATTTAATTTCTCCTGTTGTGCAACAAGGCATTTAATTTTTGTTTGACTAAATTTAAGTAAAATGCCCAGCACGTTACTTAATCCCAATTGCCCACGTGGGGAGATTGTGGCGCTGTTACTTAGGCGTACTGAACGTCGATGGTGCACTTGTCTTCAACTAATGCTAACTTGCTCGTGTGGAGTTAGTATGTTGGGGAGTCTGGCTTCCTCTCTACCCGTAAAACTATCGGACACGAGGAAACCGCCGACTGTCAAAAGTATCGTTAAACCCCAATAAATTTAGCATTGGAAAAATTGGCCATTTGAAATTTCTATTTTAGCATCAGTATAGAGTTCATTTTTAAATAAATCAAGGTCATAAGGACTCTATTCGATTAACCCAACACAAAAGGCAAACCAAATTCTTGAATAATTCTTAAACTCTGGGGTTTTTTTTCCTTCAAAAAGATAGCTTTTGACTCATTGAAACGATCTCGTTCGAAAGAAGGGTCATAAGCTATATTGAGATCCAATAATAATGAAAAAAAATAATTCAAATAGACTTCTCTATTCAATTCGAACCCAGTTATTTGAGAATGCATCAAAGGTTGACTCCATATTCACATGTGACGGTGGCATGTTGCTAAGGACCACTGCCTCCTTAATACATAGACATAATTTGTACATGAAAGGAAAAGGTGTACATTATATTGTGGATCAATGACACTTTTAAGCACTCTGGGTCACATGAAGTTGTGTAAATTTACGGGCAGAGGAAGTCCGAATAGAGAAGCACTCAGCAACTCTCATTTATCACCGTGGCAAAAGCAGAGTTGAAGGCAAGTGGACCGTTGACATACGGCACATCATCGACTTTAGATGTAGAATATGTCAACGCAACACTTTACCTTCAACCAGTGCCTGTGTCTCGGACAGATCGAAACTTTCCCATCATTGTTGAGTGGTTCTCCCAGGTACTGACCCTGAAACATTTCATTTGAAAATTCCCCCAACTATTTAGAAGACTCCTTGGGGAAACTAATGGAAAAATGGGATGAAAATATGCAGGATAATTGGGATGCCATGTCAAATTGGATAAATAAAATTGCTGGGAATTATGAAACAGTTTTTGATTGAATGCGGGGAGGAGGGGGAATATATATATATATCCCGGTTGGTCACATGTGTAGTGTAGACAAAATTCATTCTGGGAAGATAAACCCCCCCCCCCCCCCCCCCCCCCCATACAAGTTTTCCAACTGTGGCAGGGCAAGACCAAATCTGGTTATATTACCCTCAAACCCGCTGTGTATTTTCAAGATATTTGTCATCAAATCTAGTCAGGGCTGTTATGAAGCAGACAGGATTTGACGACAAATTCCTCTCACTTTTATTTAAGAGATAATAGGTGAACAATCCATTCAATTGACAGAGAAAATTGGATTAAAGATGGCCAAATGATATTTCAGTAGAAAGCAAAAGCTTGTCCTTAGCGAGAATTAACATTTGACTCATTTAGCAATTTGTTATTTGATATTACTTTGAATGTTTGCAATATTATTGAATGTCAAAATATCGATAAATAAAATTAAAATAAACTTTCATGTCAATTCTTTTTTCCCCACCCCCGTCCCAAGGAATAAAGAAATTCACCAATTTTTGAGAGTGAAATAAAACAATCACCTTTTTTTTAATACTCATGTAAAAAGATTAAAACAATAAATTATAACAAAATATTCACCACAAACAATACATAACATTTCCTTCAACGAAATCACGTTTTCTTCAATTAGCTCTATTTCTTTTATACAGCAGTGTAGTTAAAAACCCAACAACAGTTGATCATTCTTGTGAAACACACAAATCACCGACATCTGACCCGGGGGGGGGGGGGGGTGGGTCTGGAATAGAAATTGCAGACACTGATGCCTATTTTGTTTTCACCCCCATCTGAGAACCCCAACTGGGCATTTTTTTATATTTTACCAAGTTTATCCGGACACCCCCTCACTACATGATTCTGCCTTCCCATCCCGCACCATAAACAATTTTCCTAGAATATCGAGTGATTGATAATTGTAGTAATAGGAATCTCCAAAAGCATTTGTCGTGGACTTGAAATCCGCTCGTTGCCCCCATTATAATTAAAAACGATGAAAAATGTTGTATGATCAAACTGATGGTACTCTGCCAATCCGAAGACGAGAAGAATCATGCAACACGCCTTTGGCTTTTTCAGTAGCCGATAACAAGCAAATCTGCAGCACAAAGACCACCAGGTCGTCTGCTCGGTGATCTGTGTGCCGCAAATTTACTTGTTAAATCAGTGGATCCCAGGGGTTTGTTTTTAAATCGTTCTGTAAAGAAGGATATTGAGGGTGTGCAAGTACCAAATCAATCTGTACTTTAACTGAAATCAACTATTAACACCAGGTCAAACCTACCATCTGATTAATTGTTGTTAAGTGCTCAATGAACCCTTTTCCAACAATTACTCCGATAATAGAGTTTGGAGTATGTCAAATTTAATTCAACTTCCTGACAAAAAACAGGGCCTCCATATATGGCTAAAGTGGGCGTGGCAGTAAAAAGGTTAAATGCAACTATTTTACAATTAACATTTCTGGTAAAGAGTCTGAAGGGATCAAACTCATCTTTTGCTAGTCATATGTTGAAGGCAATAAGCGGAATCATTTTTTTTGTTCTGAGATTTACTGATCGAGCGTTTCCAAATTATTTTTAATTTCAAACATGTAAAGCCCTGGTAGGGATAATAGATGTCATAACTCTACTTACTGTCTTCTACATAGTTATGAGGAAGGCAGTGAGGGGGGAGTCATTTTAAATTGAGTTTTCTGGGCTTTCATAACCATTTTCCAAATCAGTCAGATTCAGTTTCATATAGAAACCAAGTAGAGAGGTATTTGACCCCTAACATAGCGGTCAGTAAATACCCCTCACCCCAATACGTTGAATATGTTTTCCTTGGTTCTTTAATTGTATGCTACTCAGTTTCATGTAAGTTTCCAAAATTCTACAAAAAATTGTAAACACTCGGAAAAAAAGTTGATTTTGGCCTCCTTGACAATCCACTCATTCCGGTATCAGTGGCTAATTTTTTTCTGGATGAAAAATAATTGAGGTAGAATTTACTTAATGGGGTTCAACGACACTTTAGACAAACAGGGTCAACTCGTGTCAGACAGTTTTACGGATGGAGGACGCCAGAGAACCCGGAAAGAACCACCTAGCAACGGCGAGCAACTGTCAGCTCCAATATATTAACTCCACACAAACAGGGTTAGCATTGGTTGAAGCCAAGTGCACCATGCCACCGTGCCTTCAAGTAGGCAATTGTGGGGGAGGTGAAGTGTCCTGCCCAAGGACAATGCGATTGCCGCAAAATGGATCATTTCAAATGAATTGCAGCCAATTCACCTGAATAAAAAACACTTGTAATTTTTATATCACAAAAACATTGCAGCGAGGTGTAACTGACTTCTGGACAAGTCAAGGATACTTGTATAGCTGGTCACAACTTGTCAAGTAATCACTGTTCTGGTTATTTAACGTGTCAACAGGACTCTTTTGTCATACAGTTCCCATAAACACCTTAACCTTTTGAAACAGAGCGGCCGCTTTTCCGGCCAGATACGTCATAATTTCATTAAACAGGATGGATGCCAAGTGCATGTGCGTTGTAGACCAATCAATATTTTCAACATGCAGCCCCAAATCTGCACGTTGAAAATATTAATTGGTCTACCCCTAAATAATGGAACATGGACTCTTCCAGCTGCAGTCAATGAACTAATATGGAAGATACCACCAATGTTCAAAGGGTGAAAGTTTGAAAAAACATGATGGCTTCAACACATCTCACTTGATAAATACTAACAAGGCGTCGTGAAACAAAGTTTCTAAATAAAGTTTTGGCGTAACTGTTTGAATGCCCAGTCACTCCAAATCCACAAAGCAGCAATAAAAAGGATTTTATTTAATCATTGGTGTTTAAGGTCAAATGTTTCTGCACAACTGTTAATCGTGACACCAACATGGAGATTAAGTAAATTCCAGCCAATCGTTTAAACCCTTGTTGCCTATTTTAGAGCATTTCCACCCCAAGCATTAGTGACTGGGTCCTATTATACCAGTAAAACACAGCCTGTGTACCACAGTAAATACGCACCGCTTCACTTTCCGGGGTTCCCATGGGGAAAAGCATTTAATTAGCATCTATGGCTAGTTAACACTAAAGAGGAATGAAGTCATTTAACTATTCAAAAACGCTTGACCAAGTAAGATGGGTTTTTTTCTGGTATTGAGATGCTGCACAAATAATGTCCAAAGTTCCAGTAAAAGAAAACATGGAGCCCAAATATCAACCTAAGGTTGAACTTGAAAAAAAACAACCCCCCACCTCCATCGGGATTCTGACTTTTGGATCTGATGAAGCAGATTTTTGAAGATAATTCCCCATATTGAACTATGTTAAAATTCGCGCTCTAATAGGGACTTGGTTAGTTGGAAGAAACATTAATCTGATCCCCAGGGATGTTGTATACAATATATCAAAAGATTCTGATCAGGTTTTTGTGAGATTTTCAAACAAATATTCACCATTCATCAAGTAAAAAATCGGAATTCAATAGAGATCCAAAATATTATTGGAGGGAGTTTATTTTTAACTTAAATCTGACCACACCATATTGTACACCAAATATCGAAAGATTCCGATTGGTTGCACTGAAGAAGATTTGTGAAGGTTATTCCTTATATTGCACTAAGTTAAATGTCGACCCCACCCCCATGGGGACCCCAAATATAACCACTGGGATACGATTTAAACAAACTTGAATCAGACTTCAGTAACTTACACATTATATTTTAATCTAATTCTAATACTACTCTACGAACCCCATTCGGCCAAACTTGATTCTACACCTCAAAAGGAAGCTCACCACCAATTAAGTCATTCTTCCAATCGATTTATGAAATTTTTTTTTAAACCATTGCGAGATTCCCCCCCCCCCCCCCTCAGTATGGGACAGGGCTAGCTGCGATGATAAACAATCACCTCAAATTCAACTGAAATTAACTGAAATGACTAGTTAAATAGAAGCGAAATTTCACTGAATTTTTTTACAAATCGTGTACCGTGATTACGATTGGAATCGCTAGCGATTGATAAAAATAATAACACTGGTTCCCCTCGCAAATTCGGTTGGCGATAAAATGTGTTCTTGTTAATATTTCGTCCCCTCAGTTCCAATGTGTTCTATGTGCCTACTGACACATAGGACGCATTGGAACTCAGGGGACGAGTTGTCAAATGAATCACCGAGTGTCCCAATAGCTTTTATAGACATAAGCGCGTATAAACACAGAACGAGAAAAGGTGTGTGAATGGGTTAATCGATATGGTACTCGTGCCATAGCGGGAGGATAAAACTCGAGGTCTGTGGTCTCATTTTATTCTTCCACTCGTGCCATATCGATTAACCCATTCACACGTATGTTTCGTTCTGTGTTTGTCCTGCAAACAAATCACTAACTTTTAACATATATAATTGAAATTTGTCCCATCAAAAGCAAATCTCTCCAGTCTGGTATTCAACAGTTCCTCTAACAATCGATGAAATCATTATTAGTTCATAATTCAACTGTAAAGAATTATTGGTCGGCACAATCCTATGAATTGAATGTTCTTATTTCTTGGTGTGTCTCCAAAACTATCTTCGGTTTCTCTCCGGAACGCATACTGCAAAGAAACAAAAATGGAATAATTGAAAATAACTCAAATTTATATTTTTTTGTTTTTAATCTCGCTATAATGGCGATATAAGCTACTCCATTTCCAACATAAATAAACAAAATTGTTTTCTACTTACCCTCGAGAGACAATTGTCCGTAAATATTGAGGCTCCATTCTATAAAATGATAAACTATGTCTTGTACACCGATATAGAAATGTTAAATTCAAGCTACATTTTTTTCCCACAATACAACTAGAAATGTAACCAATTCAATTTTGTTTTACAGACTTTAGCGAGCTTTGTCAAACAAGATTAAATTGGTTAAATTCCAGACAGCAATGAGAAAAAAATTCTATTTAAATTGCAGTACACGCAGGGGTTATTTTATTTGTGAACCCAAAATTTGAATTCAGACTCAAACCAGCATGTCGGGTTTTTCCGTTGTGAAAGATCAATAGTTAAGGAGTTGTGGGATATATCATTTAAAAGTAATGTGTTCAGATTTGGGGTGGGGTGGGGTGGGGCGAGCAGTAGAGGGATTTCATTTCTGTTGACATCTTGTGATATAAGATAAGCGATTATATTTATTTTATTCACGACAGACAGGGTTACGGATTTCCAAAGATTAATAGGCCAACCCAGCCAGCCAGCCAACCCAGCCACCAGCCACCAGCCAGCCAACCCAGGCAGCCAACCCAGGCAGCCAGCCAGCCAACCCAGGCAGCCAGCCAGCCAACCCAGGCAGCCAGCCAGCCAACCCAGGCAGCCAGCCAGCCAACCCAGGCAGCCAGCCAGCCAACCCAGGCAGCCAGCCAGCCAACCCAGCCAGCCAGCCAACCCAGCCAACCCAGCCAACCCAGCCAACCCAGCCAACCCAGCCAGCCAGCCAGCCAGCCAACCCAGGCAGCCAGCCAGCCAACCCAGGCAGCCAGCCAGCCAACCCAGCCAACCCAGCCAGCCAGCCAGCCAGCCAGCCAGCCAGCCAGCCAACCCAGCCAGCCAACCCAGGCAGCCAGCCAGCCAACCCAGCCAACCCAGCCAGCCAACCCAGCCAGCCAACCCAGCCACCAGGCAGCCAGCCAACCCAGCCACCAGGCAGCCAGCCAACCCAGCCACCAGGCAGCCAGCCAACCCAGCCACCAGGCAGCCAGCCAACCCAGCCACCAGGCAGCCAGCCAACCCAGCCACCAGGCAGCCAGCCAACCCAGCCACCAGGCAGCCAGCCAACCCAGCCACCAGGCAGCCAGCCAACCCAGCCACCAGGCAGCCAGCCAACCCAGCCACCAGGCAGCCAGCCAACCCAGCCACCAGGCAGCCAGCCAACCCAGCCACCAGGCAGCCAGCCAACCCAGCCACCAGGCAGCCAGCCAACCCAGCCACCAGGCAGCCAGCCAACCCAGCCACCAGGCAGCCAGCCAACCCAGCCACCAGGCAGCCAGCCAACCCAGCCACCAGGCAGCCAGCCAACCCAGCCAGCCAGCCAACCCAGCCAGCCAGCCAACCCAGCCAACCCAGCCAGCCAGCCAACCCAGCCACCAGGCAGCCAGCCAACCCAGCCACCAGGCAGCCAGCCAACCCAGCCACCAGGCAGCCAGCCAACCCAGCCACCAGGCAGCCAGGCACAGGCCAACCCAAGCATTGTTAGCGTTAAAATCCGGAAAGCCGGCTGAACAGGCGGACCCGGAAAGCCGGCAGAACAGGCGGACCCGGCAAGCCGGCGGAACAGGCGGACCCGGCGGAACAGGCGGACCCGGCAAGCCGGCGGAACAGGCGGACCCGGCAAGCCGGCGGAACAGGCGGACCCGGCAAGCCGGCGGAACAGGCGGACCCGGCAAGCCGGCGGAACAGGCGGACCCGGCAAGCCGGCGGAACAGGCGGACCCGGCAAGCCGGCGGAACAGGCGGACCCGGTAAGCCGGCGGGACAGACGGACCCGGTAAGCCGGCGGGACAGACGGATCCGATAAGCCGGCGGAACAGGAAAGCTGGCGGACCCGGGAAGCCGGCGGAACATGCATCGAGTGGACCGGACTTTAGCTTACGCATTCGAGGATGCGACTGGACATACGATCGAACGTCTCCGGAGGAAGCGACTGGACAGACGATCGAACGTCTCCGGAGGAAGCGACTGGACAGACGATCGAACGTCTCCGGGGGAAGCGACTGGACGGACCGGCGAACGCACCCAGAGGATGCGACTGGACGGACGGGCGAACGCACCCAGAGGATGCGACAAAACCGATAGGCGAACGCACCCGAAGATGCCACAAAACCGATAGGCGAACGCACCCGAAGATGCGACAAAACGGACAGGCGAACGCACCCGAAAGTGCGACAAAACGGACAGGCGAACGCACCCGAAGATGCGACAAAACGGACAGGCGAACGCACCCGAAGATGCGAGAGGATTGGCGGGCGAAAACATCAGAGAGTGCGACAGGACGGACCAGAAGATGCGATAGGACGGGCGGGTGTATACACCTGGGGATGCGAGAGGATGGGCGGGCGAACACACCCGAGGGTGCGACAAGGCGAATACACTCAATGATGCAACTGGACGGGCGGGCGAACGACCCCGAGGATGCGACAGGACGGGTCGGCAAACGCACCCGAGGATGCGACAGGACGGACGGGCAAATACACTAGGATGCGATTGGACAGACACACGAACCAGAGTAAAGCCAATTTTTACATGTGGACATTTCAGAAATCTTCTGCATCAGGTGTGGATGACCGGATTCTTTTTCACCATTAAAACAATTATCACAGTATAGACGATCTACTCTACTTTCCGGGTTATTATTTATTAGTGTTTGGATTCACTTTCAGCAGCTGTGTCACGAACAAAGTCCGAATCAAATTTCTAATTTCATTTATTTATTGGCGTTCAAGGACAATTTCAGCATCCTTAAACGTAAACCAAACATGTCAATCGTATATTCGTGTATTGCTTATTCCAGAAGACTCCCACCCCAGGCGTTGCTTGTAGGGTTCACTTTTTCCCGTGAAACGAAACTTATTTATTAAAACAAGGTTTTACGTTCCAGGGTTCCCACGAGAAACTCAGGCAGCAGCAAACAAACGGGTTTCAATATGGTGAAAATGTTAACATGATACAACAATGTCTTTGAAATGGGCTCTTTTGTTGAAACACTGAAGACGAACACAGGAAATGTTCAAAACATCAAACGTTTTTGTTTATTTCTTTATTAACCCTTTACCCAACGTAACGGCCAAAACCGGCCAGCGCTATTCTCAAAAATCGCCAATTAATTTTCATTATTTTTTTCATTTTTTGTCTCAAAAACATAGGTTATGACCCCTCGTTGGAACGAGCTCGTCGAGCTCGTTCCAACGAGGGGTCATAACCTATGTTTATGACCCCTCGTCGAGCTCGTTCCAACGAGGGGTCATAACCTATGTTTTTGAGACAAAAAATGAAAAAAATTAGTTATTCAAGAATTATTTTTGCAAGTGTCGTCTGCTTTTCACGTTAGGTAAAGGGTTAATTTTCTTTCAATATATCCAACACATCGTATTAGGAGTTTTTGGATACACCAAGGTGCCATATGGAATGTTAAGCGTCAAAACCATTTGACTATCCCTATAAATTATTTGTACTTTTCATCGAATTTTTAGTACTGTTTACATTATTTTTGACTAAACATTTTTATTTGCCAATAAATAAAAAGCAAATGGAGGATTGAAGGACAAGTGCTATTCACTTAGAACTCCCTTCGCTCCCCTTTACATGAATATAGATTATACAAATGGCGGTTAGATAAACATAAATGGCATAAAAGCAGGCCTGAAAATAAGCAGTCTGACATTTGCAGAATGGGGTCCCCAAAAGGTGAATTTGATGATGCTATCAAATACAGTGGGCCGATTTATCCTCTGGGTACCTCTTTCTGTTTAGTTTTTGAGACCCTGGTTCAGATTGAGGTTCACAGATGGTAAATGTTGTGATGCTACCCTGCTGTGCAGGGTAGCATCACTAAATTCACCATCTAGGGACCTCATTTTGCAGGTGACAGTCTCCTTATTTCCTGGCTTGCATAAAAGGTTGTATATTTATTTATTTATTTATTTATTTATTTATTTATTTATTGATGTTTAAGGTCACATTTATGCACAATGGCTAATCATGACCGTGACAGTTTTACGGGTGGAGGAAGCCGGAGTACCCGGAAAACCACCGAGCAACGACGAGCAGCTACCACCTCCCCAACATCGTAACTCCGCACTGCAGCACAGGCAGGGTTAGATTGGTTGAAGACATGCGTACCATCGACGTGCAGTACGGCTTAGTACACCGCGTCATCGTTCTCCCACGCGGGCAATGGAGGTGAAGTGTCTTGCCCAAGGACACAACGCGGTTGCCGCAGGTGGGATTCGAACCGAGGACCTCTCGGCTTGCAGCCTGCACCTCTACCTACTGAGCCACCGCGCTCCTAAAAGGTTGTATAATTTGGAATAAAAAAAAAAAAAAAACCTGAAAAAGATGAAAAAAAAAAAAAAAAAAAGTTGAGAGTATTGCTGGTGACCCCCCCCCCCCCCCCCTCCCCCAAGCTCTCGGCGTCGCTTCCTGTTTAGACCCATGTCAATTCCCAAAACGGTAATATCAGCAAATAATAATCACTCCAGACCTGGATAACATATGTACAGGTCAGGTGAAATAGGTCACTCGATGACGAATCGGAGCATTTTTTAAACCTTTGTACGGCAAAGAAATGGAAGTGTTGATAGTGTCAGACAAATAGGAATCTCCAAAGAGAATAACATTCAATTGAATTGGATTGATACTGAAATCTGATTCATTTATTTATTTATTGGTGTTTAAGGTCACATATTTCTGCACAATGGCTGATCATGACCACGACAGTTTTATGGGTGAAGAAAGCCGGAGTACCCGAAGAGAACCACCGAGCAACGGCGAGCAACTGTCAGCTCCCCAACATTCTAACTCCACACAAGCAGGGTTAGCATTGGTTTAAGACAGGTGCACCATCGACGTGCAGTACGCCTTAGTACACAGCGTCACCGTGCTCCCACGTGGGCAATGGGGGTGAAGTGTCTTGCCCAAAGACACAACGCGGCTGCCGCAGGTGGGATTCGAACCGAGGATCTCTCGGCTTGCAGCCTGCACCTCTACCAACTGAGCCACCGTGCCCCCCCCCCCCCCCCCCGAGATCTGATAATCTCTCGAACAGGTAACACCGGTCCTGACTATTGAGTGGACAGACAAGAAACAAGTTTTCTGTGTCTTCTGGGTGGTGAACACAAACAATCGCATTGAGCAGAAATATGGTTGACAAATTTGTCCATTTAAATCGCTACATCTGCCCTCAGTTTACAATGAATATTAAATTTTCGTTTGCCTACGTTAAAACACAGAGGGGTTTATACACAGTTCTTGAAATGCGATTTTTAAAAACGGCAAGGGTGGTGCTGCTGCGAACCGCCTCTTGCAAACCATTCCAAAACTCGACGCAAGAAGGAAAGAAAGATCGTTTCCATAGTTCGGTCCTTGAATTATATGGCGAATAATTTACGAATTATGAAATGAGTATTGCAATCGTTAGAACACTAATTGAGGTAATAGTTCGCTTAAAAAATGGGGAACATCGCCGCGGACTATTTTGTAAAATATACTCATTTTGTGGATATGACGCATTTCTTCAAAAGTCCGCCAACCGAGCTCAAGAAATAGACGTTCACCTGAAAATGATATGGTCAAGCCTGATACAATTCTTGCGGCGTCACATTGTACGTTTTCTAGACGTTATTGTAAGTACGGTGGTGCTTCAGACCATACGGGGCTTGCATATTCCATTATGGGGAGTATGAAAGCACAGTGCATTCTCTCGAGTGTTTTACGGTCAAGCAAATATTTCAGTTCTCAATTGTGAGAGTCAAGAACAGGCTTTCTTACATTTGTGATCGATGTGGCCCTCCCAAGGTAAGTTAGACTGGGGGGATTACTCCGAAGTGCTTGTGAGAAGTAACAATTCTTGAGGCTCTCCTTCAAAAAAAATGTTGGGATGGGTAACATTTCTCTTTTGCGTAAACAGATTAGGTTTTTTTTTGATTAAAACTAACAAACCAAGTATAGGCCCATTTCTTTATTTTTTCAAGATCGGAGTTTAAATTATATTCAATCCTGGAAATTTGTGGGGCAGACCGAGTTAGACATGTGTCGTCAGCAAATAATCTGGCCAATGAGACAATTTCGTCAGCGATATCATTGATACAAACTAAGAAGAGGGCCCTAGGACAGCCTTGTGGGAACCCGGTGTGACAGGAATGATAGTCCGTAGGAAAATTAGTCCCTCTGGACTATTATTCCGCGGAATTATAGTCCTAGGTCTACCATTTCTAGGAATAGTAGTCCGCCGGACTACTATTCCTAGAAATGGTAGACCTAGGACTATAATTCCGCGGAATAATAGTCCAGAGGGACTAACGTTCCTACGGACTATCATTCCTGTTACACCGGCTTCAATGCATTTGTACTCGGAGCACTGGTTGTTGATTTTTACTCTCTGCTTGCGATTAGTTAGTTTTTGAACCAACGAAGGAGCTCTCCTGATATACCGTACTCTGAGCTTAAAAATTAAACCCACGTGCCATACTCTAATGAAAGCCTTCGAGATATCTAAGAGTCAACAAGAATATTCATGATTGTCAAAGGCTTTGCATAGATTATGATAGACCTCAATAAGTTGAAATACTGTGCTATTGTTTGGTAAAAAAACCTGACTGGTGTTTGAGAAAAGGTTATTGTCAAGGAAGGGTTTATGTACTTCTCTAAACACAACTCTTTCCATTAACTTGCCAATACAAGACAAAGAAATTGGGCGGTAATTTCGGGCATCAAATCTTTCATTCTTTTTGAATTAGGGAATCACATCTGCTAGCTTCATTTTGTCGGGATAAATACAGGAATCCAAGGATTCAGTAAATAACAAATATAGGAGTCTGCACACAGAATCTTTCGTTTCCTTTAGAAGCTTATGGCCGATGCCGTCATGTCCGTTTAACTTTTTCACTGGAAGAGAGGTCAATATGTTCATGATGACCAGTTCAGTGAACGATATTTTGGACACAGAACGAGCACAATTACGTTTAACCCTTTACCTAACATGAAAAGCAGACGACACTTGCAAAAATAATTCTTGAATAACTAATTTTTTTCATTTTTTGTCTCAAAAACATAGGTTATGACCCCTCGTTGGAACGAGCTCGTCGAGCTCGTTCCAACGAGGGGTCATAACCTGTGTTTTTGAGACAAAAAATGAAAAAAATAATGAAAATTAATTGGCGATTTTTGATAATAGCGCTGGCCGGTTTTGGCCGTTACGTTAGGTAAAGGGTTAAAGGGCGGCAGTACATGGCTTGATGTTGGAAGCTTACTATTTTGAATGAAGATATCGTTAAACAAAGTGGCTTTTTCTAAATCGTCATCAATTAGCATTGTCATTACATTAATGGTGCTCAACTCCTCGCATACTGCTGACGAATGTTCCTGTCCAGCACAGGGTTTCTCTTGTCACTGAAATCAGTATAATTTGGGAATATTTAATCATTTTCTCCCTGTAAATTAGATTTTTTTCACCAATGATGTCTTGTGTTATATTTAAACTTTTCATCAAATTAAGTCACGGCTGCTTTATATGACGTCACGTTTGTTTTCTGCCCAGCCAGGTTCTCATCGTGTCGGAACGTCAAGTTTAGCCAATCTTATCGGTATGTGGCTTTACGGGACTTCGAATTCAGATGTTGATTACCGGTTCCAATATATTTATTTATTTTATTTATTTATTTTATTTATTTTATTTATTTATTTATTTATTTATTTATTTATTTATTTATTTATACTTCTGCACAATGGCTAATCGAGACCACAACATGCAACAGTCAAGATCAATCAATCGTTTATACCCCAAGTTGCCTATTGTAGAGGACTTGCACCCCAAGCATTGTTGACTGGGTCCTATTTTACCAGTAAAACGTTTATTTAAAACAGTAAACAAGCACTGCCACACTTCCTGGGGTTCCTGCGGGTAAAAAATGTAATACACGGTTTAATCCCTGGCACTTCGAGGGCGTGAATATATTATATGTAGGTAGAAAACTGCCATGGTTTACGTTTTCACAAGTTTTAGCTGATTGAGCGCTAAATTTTCTTTTAAAATTTTGTTTCCATATCTGACTTGTTAAAAATTTATGTGAATTCTAACAGTCCAAATTCTAACATGCTAAACTAGTTAACTTCAAAAATAATTATGCAGCACATCCCCCTACGAAGCCTCAAGTCATGATAGCTGTACTTCAGAACAAAGCCCAAACATGAGTCTTGTAAAGTTTGAGACCACCACCCCCCCCCCCCCTCCCCCACTCATCTCTGTGGCTCTTAGGTTAGGGATGGCAGACATTGTCAAGCACCACTGATTTTTGGAGTCTATGGATTATTGACCTCAATATCTAAGACCTGTGGACGCAACAGAAATATGTCACGTTTGTTTTCTGCACAGCCAGGTTCTCATTGGGTCGGGACGTCAGGTTTAGCCAATCTTATCGCTATGATGCTTTTCGGTACTTCGAATCCAGACGTTGATTACCGGTTCCTATTTTGCGAGTGAAACGGAGCACCGGAGTGGTGGCCGAGTGGATTAGTGCGACGGTCTCATGCCAGAGGTCCCGGGATCGATCTTTGATCGGAGAAAGTTCTCGACCTGTCCCAACACTGTTAGCATCAATTTTGAGGTTTATTTTGTCACACAGTACCGTCCTATCGGATGGGGACATACATTTGCTGTTCCCTGTGCGGAACCACATTTCGTGCAGGCTAAAGATCCCTTAGGATTCAAGAAGAGCGAGACCACAAACTTGCCTTTACGGGGGTCATTCCATACACCCGCGCCATTGGACACACTTACCTACTTCCATGGGTTCCCAAAGGGCAACGCTAATGCTGGTTAAGAGGACTAAAACTCGGGGTTATCTTGTTAAATAACCAAGTTATTAGTCAAAAACAGTTAAACAGTCCCTTTTATTAACACTAGCACGCAATCTGTTTTTTTCCCAAATATTTATTCTTTATTTATTGGTGTTTAAGAAGGTCACATACTTATGCACAATGGCTAATCATGACCGTGACAGTTTTACGGGTGGGGGAAGCCCGAGTACCCGGAGAGAGCAACGACGAGTAGCTGCCAGCTCCCAAACATCATAACTCCGCACTGCAGCACAGGCAGGGTTAGACTGGTTAAAGACATGCGCACCATCGACGTGCAGTACGCCTCAGTGCACGGCGTCATCGTGCCCCCATGTGGACAATCGGGGCTAAGTGCCTTGCCCAAGGACACAACGCGGGAGTCAGAATCGATCGCTCAGATGGTAACCCATCCGAGGACTAACCGGGCTCGACGTTGGTTTACTTCGATGATCTGACGAGAACTGGTAACCGCAACGCCACCGCCCCCCCCCCCCCTCCCCTCCCCAAGTGGTGTTTGGAAGACACTATTGTCTAATAACCACGATGAAGAAATAGAGAATAAAGATTTTTTTGCATTTATCCTACTGTTTCTGCAGCCCATAATTCCATTGTTATCCTTTTTGGACATGTGGTGCCATTTACATTTACAAGTTACTGTCAAATCGATCTACATCAAGTCAAAACATAGATTCTTATTTCTTTTGCCAAATTCAATTCGAAACCAAACTTTGAAACTCAGTGTTTTAAACCTTGATATAAGCGTTCCATTCAAATATATTTTGAATTTTGTCTGAAAAACATCTGAACCATAATTGGAATGTGCTCCCTCAGGAATCGTTTGCTCAATTTTGAAGGTAAAAAAGAATATTTGACTGCTAGGCGTTACTTGGATATAGCCTCAAGGAGACAAAAATATTCATTTTTGCATCGATAACTTGTAAATGTAAATTTTATTCAGAATTTCAACTAATTTCTACATAAAACATGAATAATAAACATCAAAATGAAGGTTGTATTACATAAAACAAGCGAATGTACGTCTACAAATAAACTGGTGGAAGCGAGTTTCAGAGATTCCAGAAAGTCTGTTACCGCACTTTGGCGAGACTTAGAAACCGGACACAAATCTATTGTTTAGGTTATCCCAAATAACCGAGAACAAAGCTAATACATTTAGATCAATTGAGTTAACAAAAGAGTCATGCATTTAGTCTCAGAAATTATTGTAGTCCATTTTTGTTCATGGGAAACGCCATTTTGTTGTTTATTGAAGTCTCCCTGGGGTTACTTACACCAATCGAATAATACTGACCAAATGTGAAAACATTTTCAAAATTCCGCCCATTTTTATCTGTTTGTGATACATATATTTTGATTACAGCAATTATCGGGTTAATGGATTTTAAACACAGAAATGACCCCCTACGCAAGCAACGTGGAATATCAGTTCTACGAACGTAATAAAGCAGATTACGGTTTTTTCTAGGAGTGTTTTATTCCATCAAACTTCCCTATTTCAATTACGAACGTACTTTTGTATGCAATGTTGGAAAATAGACAAACAATTCCCCCGAGGTCAGTTCATCTTTATAAAATCAGATTCGACCGGCCCCAGTTTACGAATAAATATGCATACTCCATATCAGTCATTCATACCAGTCATTTCGGTTTCGTTGTCGATCGATCGATCGATCGTTGAGGTCGAAAATAGACGACATTCAAATATTGTTTCCGAATTTATATAAAAGCGCACTTTAAAATTAGTTTTGGTCGTCCACTTGATTCCAGAACTTGTCAACTGATATATCAAAATCAGTACAAATTAAGGTTTAGTTTATTTTCCGACATGGCTTATTTTATTTTTTTTTTTTTTTTTGGAGGGGGGGGGGGGGGTGCTCCAAATCGTGTTAGATAAATACTGCACTAGAAGTGAGAATGACAGGACCAGACAAGTCTGCATTCCTAGCAGGAATTGTGTTGACCAATTACAATCTTGCACAACCAGGGGTAATTGATCTGAATTACTTTTAGCAACATTCTCGTCCCGATTTATCTCGGCTAAAATTTCTTTGGCAAAAACATTTCGTCCCTTGAAAGCATCAAGGCAACACTTACAATGCGCCTTGTTGCACTCTCGGGATTTTTCTCTTATGAAATTCGCCGCCATATATAATTATAGACAGTACATCAAACCCGTCTATTTTTTTTTGTAAACTTACCTGTGTAGAGTCGGCAAAAATATGTGTATGCCATTCGTCGCTGGAAAACTCGAGTCTGGTGTTCTCAATGGATTCTGTTCAGGTCATCTGTTGAGCGAACTCTTCTAACGAAGTTTTGAATGTCTCGATACAAAGAAACTTCCATTAATATCCTGAAGTAGAAATAAAAATCTACTTCTAATATTCTATCAGGAACTGTCACGAAGGGACCCATCCATAGTGAAGCATGGTTAGGTATGTAGGGTTTTATTTATTGGGATTTAATGACACTTAACAGCCAGTGTTACATCGTGTCTGAGAGTTTACAAAGTGTAGGAAGCGTCAGTGCCCGGAAAGTACGTGACGGACCATCCAATTCATTTAAGCGAAAACAGGGCTAGTATTGTTTGGAGACGCTGCACGTCTTAATACAATGTGTCAGTGTACTTCTACTGAGAAATTAGGATTAGATTCTGGAAGTCAAATAAATTGGTTAACCCCCTAGACACTTATGTCGAAATATCTAAAGTTTAAGGTGTAAATTTTTCCCATAATGCAACTAGAAATTTAACCTATTCAATCTTGTTTGACAGAGCTCATTGAGCTCTGTCAAACAAGATTGAATCGGTTAAATTCCCAGTTGCATTATGGGAAAAATGGCTGTTTGAAATTTGGATATTTTGACAACAGCGTGAAGGGAGTTAAAATTGGAGAGTACCCAAAAAGAAAAAATCCTTATCTTACTTTCTGACGAATGAAGGGGGGAATAGAATGTTATTGTAGCATTCTGTCTACGTTATAAGGGTCATGTTTGGTCTTCAAGCGTGCCAGCGGGACAAATGCGACTGCTAGGCCGTATGAAAGAAACTGATTTGAACATATCTGCGAGAAGGGAAATGGGCCCCCCTCACCCCGTTTCGCATTCTCTGACGTAATAAATCACTTCTAATCAGACCAATTTTTTTTTAACTCGACTAATAATTGGAAAGTACTGAGATGGACTAGAAGAGCGAGACATTGTAAATTGTAATTTACATATCAACTTTCTTCCCCCGTTCAGGTTCCGAAAAAGAATGTTACGGTGGGCGTGAGAGATGTGTTTGACGACAACATTGATACAAAGCCGTTATAGCTCTTTAAAAGAACGAATGTAGATTGACATTGGATGTTAGTTTGAAAGATTTCCCGCAACAATGTTAACCACAAAAGCTCTACGATTGCCAGGACGAAGGACAGTGGCATAATTCTTCAACATTAACCCTTTATCCGCAAAACTGTCAAGAATATTCAATTTTCAGCTTAACATTCTGATCTCTTCAGTAACGGGGATGTTTTATGACTTAATGCTGGTGTTCATAGAAGCAAATATTAAATGTATTAGTTATTCCAGAAAGACCTGTTAGAACCCCCACCTCCCCACAGACACCAAGTCAAAATAGTGATACATTGCAAATCAATGGAGATAATTAAATCCGACATGCCAATGCGAAAATCTACACGTTCAGCGTTCGTTTTGACTCCATTTCAGCGCTTTTGGGCCTCGCGTAAGTGACACCAACCCTCCTATTGATATCGACATTCTGGGCAGGGTTAATTATATATGCCAAATTTGGCGGCGTTTCGATAGACATTGTAGAAGTTACGGAATTTACCCCCCCCCCCCCCCCCCCCCCACACACACACACATACAAACCTTTCACAAATTATAGCAAAGAATATCGAGTCGTTTCCCAGTGATGACGGGTGGAGGGTTCCGAGACATCATACATGGTATGTTATCTGGCTAAACGATTGCCTTAAATTTACACCAACAAAAACTATCTCGAGTACAATTGCAGAACACAACAGGAAAGCATTGTAAAATAACTAACAGGTTGAAAATTTAGTGAAATAAAATTTGATCCACACGGTCACATTTATATATATTCATTTTCAAAGTTGTCACCTAATAGTGTATGAAATATTTGAAAATAAGTATTTTGCAATTATTTCTCCTGTTATAATTTATTGAAGAGTGCCCACAGGCAGCCCACAGGCACCCTCTAATAATTTATAACAAGAAATCAAATATTTTCTTCTAGCTGTAATTGTGGCCAATTCAGAGAATAAGTTTGCCATGGCACCAACATTTATCAAAATTTATTATTTATCGATGTTATCAGCATCTGTGGCTATATCGTGGTAATACATTTTTTAATAGCGTCCAAATATAAGCATCAATGAGCGAACCTCTCAATACAAGTTACATAAAGCGCCAAATTTCTAAACTTACTGTTAACATCCGACGACTTAAATGAAGTCCCAAATCCTCGTAGTTTAACGAAACAACTTCGTCCAGGTTTGAAATGCCTTCGAAACTCTCCGAGTACTATCGTTCACACAACGGGTCGAACTTTGGTCGAAGTGTTTAAACGACGATGGTTTCAGGATCCATGTAAGCTGTCAGTTCATACGGATTGATTAGTCACTGAAGCTGGGAATCAAGGAGGCAAATGTGATTTAAGTGGTATTCCAAGAATCCTTAGAAATGCACTTACATTGCAGTGAAAGATATTCAAAGTATTACGTAAGATGTAACAATACTAAACTTCACTATTCCTGTTTAACTACAAGACAAATTTTATGCTGATAAGTTTCAAGCGACCTTACACGTCTCGTCTTCAAACCAATATTGACAGTTGTAGCTTTGCAACCCCCTTTAAATGACTTCTAAACTTGCTAACCATGCCATTGAAAAGTTCTGATCACGTCCCCATCTTTACCTTATGTTCCTGGCTTACCTAGTCAGACCAAGGTTGATGTTTGTTTCGTTTGAGAAACGTTCGCTTTGACGTGGCATCTTGTTTTTGATTGGAAGATGTATAAGGTTTGCTTTCAAGTGCGTGTTCTTTAGGTTTCTTTTCCCTTCTATTTCCAGTCAAATAACTCCCCTGGAGTATGTTTTAGAACATGCGAAGTAGTGATGTATCCAATTCATACGAGTGTGCGATTGAGGGTGGGGGGTCATGTTTTGAACTCGTGTTTTGCCCACCCCCGCCCCTTTCCGACCGTTGTCGACACAAGCTGAGCCGTCAGACCAATAACTATAGCATGTGTGACATGGCATTTCAATGTTTTGTATTTCGTGGAAGGAGAGGAAGATGGGGTGAGGCTCTAGCCAAGCTCTTGATGATTTGTGAATTCAGTCTACCCGTTTCTCAAATTGCCGTTCTCGGCTTTTCACTACTCCCCTATTTTCAGCCTTAGTTATTTTTTAGTTTAGAATCCAGTATTTTTGTGGGCCCAACTGTATGCTGTGATATGTACAGAGTTCGATGTGTTCACGATTGCATATTTTTCTGTTTAGGCTTAACTGCATCTTTTATATTCAATTGTTCTCACTTCTGTCTGTCTGAATGTTTCGCTCATAACTGGAGCAACAATTGGATTATTTTTAGATTACAGTTGAAAAACATTTTCAGGTTCCTTCCTATCGTTATTGTCCGTTGTGTTATTCTAAGCGCCCAATAACTATGGCAATGAGCAGCAGGATGTTACACCAATCCATGACTGTTTTCCAAAACAATTTTTAGAACCCTTTCAACAGTTACTGAGTGAGATTGTTAAATAGCATATAAAAATAGGCGGATGTAATTATTTGTCCGAAGTATCAGTGATAATTTAATCTCACAATCCTTTCGGGTTGTGGGATTAAATTATCGTATCTCATCGCCATTTCCACATTTATCTCATTGAAGTATAAATTTTCTTTTATGCAATAATTTATGCTTACCGAGTTGAAAGGGTTACTGCTAATGTTCCCTGCATTGAACCGGGCTACCATGTATGACATTTGGAAATGGAAATGTTGAATTTTCATTTTTCGTTTGAAGAAATGCTGTTGACATTCTAAAACTACTTTCAGGGACTGGTTGTAGTGCCAAAACATTTTATATGGTTTATCTCTTTCTGGAGGTTTTGTTACAAATTTGAAAGACCGACTTTGTTGGTACTGGAATTTGTATTTTGAATGTTGATATTTTGTAAATCTACTGATCTGTGTTGTGTTTAATACACTAAGTAAATAAAAATTCAAACCTCTGAAGTTTCAACGAAGACCCATTCACTCAGGTCATTTGAAAACACTACAAAGGTACGAAACTGAGAAAAATCAAAAACCGCTGCAAAAAATGTATCTAAACACTGCAGTGTTCCAAGAAATCACCGTTGAACGAGAACATGTTCAAATAAATACAAGGACACCTGATGGCAATACCCAAATTCTTACAGATCATAACCTACTGCTATCCGATATATAACTACCGAGAACGGTACACACACTGTGACCGCCTCAACTGGCATTGCATGACGAGCTCAACAAGCAGAGAGTTCAATACACCCCTAAAAAGAAATCCCGATGGAGATTTCAGAAGGCGTCGATAAAGACAACATGGTGTATCGCACAAACAAATAGTGTATCCAACAAAACAGAACATGGTGCGCCGAACAGCACAAAACCTAGTGTACCTAACACCACACAAAACATGGTATACCAAACACCACACCAAACATGGTATACCAAACACACTGAACAGGGCGCACCCAACACACCAAACCTGGCGCACCCAACACACCAAACACGACGCACCAAATACAAACTCAGTGCACTGTACATCACAGATCAGTACTTCCACAACAGCCAATACTTCGTCCCCTGAGTTCCAATGTGTTCTATGTGCCAGTAGGCACATAGAACACATTGGAACCCAGGGGACGACTTGTCACAATCTCAAACAATGAGGGTCAATAAAATCTAACAGTCCCTCAAAAACAAATTAACCATACAAAACGTCTTAAAAATACAACTACTACCGGAATGTAGAATAGGTTGTCAACAGCACTAGTGGGAAAAGTTACCATAGAATGGAGTAAATTCGTTAAGTGGGACGAATTCGACAGGCACTTATAGAATTTATAATTGTCAGCCAATAATCCAGTGTATCCACCGACTCCGATCCAATGTCCAATCGGAAATTGGAGCGAACTCGACAGGTACGTCAGGAATAGGGTGTGAAAATGATTTCAGCGTCAGTTATGTATGTCGAATTCGTCTCACTATCGAAATTCACATTTTCGACAAGGCCATTGTTGGTAAATTCTTTGTTTTACGTCAATCCTTGGTTGTTTATGGTTTAACGACACTTTCAGCAGCCCGCGTCATATCGTGTCGCAGTTTTACAGAATGAGGAAGTCAGAGCACCCATGGATAACCAAGCAACAGCGAGCAATGTTACTGTCAGTCTCTCCAACTTACCACCTCTGTACAAGCAGGGTTAGCCGCGGTAAAATGCAAGTTAACCATCGACGTGCAGTGTGCAGTACGCCTTCTTAGTTCCACTGCCCCACCCCCGGTGGCAGTCAGCATTTCATGTCTTGCCTAGGGACACGACGCAGTTATCGCTGATCGTCGATCTTTCGGTTTAAAGCCCAATGCTCTAACCACTGAGGGATCGCGCTCCAAATCCTTGGTACTGATAGGCAGATGCAAAATGCGCTAATTACCAAGTATTAAATTGTCTATACGTAAATATTAATCTGTTCTAAATTTGTATTGCACAATCTTCAGCTTCGATGCTTTTCAAAGCTGAAATTTATTGATTTTCAAAGTCACATTTCTGCACAATGGCTAATCATGACCACGACAGTTTTACGGATTGAATAAGCCGGAGTAACCCTAGAGAACCATTAAGCAACGGCAAGCAATTGTTAGCTCTACTTCATTCTAACTCCACACAAGCAGGATTAGCATTGGTTGAATGCAGGTGCACCATCGACGTGCTGTACTTTTTAGTACACAACGTCACCGCGCTCCCACTTGTGCAATTGAGGGATGGGGGTGGGGGGGGGGGGGGGGTAATGTCTTGCCCAAGGACACAACGCGGTTACCGCACGTGGGATTCGAACCGAGGACCTCTCGGCTTGCAGGCTGCACCTCTATCAACTGAGGCACCGCGCCCCCTTCAAAGCTGAAATGCGAAATTTCTATAAAATCTTACACCATATGTCCAAACTCGGACCCTGACGCTGTAAAATCTCTTGATGTGGTATGTCATATGGAGGTATCACACTGAACATAATTTGCGACCTTGTGGTATTCAGAAGTAGAGAACACCCTCGTAGAGTCTGCCAAGTAGTTACAAACGAAATACCACGGTCGATTTTCGACACTGATATCTGTCGCAGTTTGATAAAGTATGCCGTCAGGGCATTTAAACATGCGCTATTCATTTATGTCTACAATAAAGGAGCGTACTAGACGTAAAACAAAGAATTCACAGAGGCCTTATATTAAAAACGGTGCTAAACATACCATAGCACTGCAATTGGAAGGGGACATCAGCTACAATGTAGTTCTATAAAATACAAGCTTGAAATAGAGTAACATCTCGTAGGATATTGAAACAGTTATTAGGGGCTAATCATAAACCAACAGACAATGAAATAGGAAGGACTACGAAAACTCCCTTATGGTTGTGCATATTCGTCACCCGATATTTGTACAGCCAAAATGGCCGAGTTAAGTTCAGGCTCAAATTCCCGCTCAACGTGGTTGTTAGGTTTCCTGGTTTAAGATAATTTACATTATAAAATTATTTTCTGCATATCACATTCTAAGTGTTTCAATGTCTACTTTGTTCCCCAAGTTATGCATTTGACATTACTTGTTTGCGTCGTTCCCAACCTCACCCCCAAGCTCCGGTGATTTCGATCTTAGTTTGGACAAGCGATGACTCAATCTGCCATCTCGCTAGTCTTCAAACCTTACCTCTATTTCCTACTCCACCCCAAGACCTCGTTGCTCTAAACCCTTCTCTCCAATTTCGTTTATAATCCTCTATGCCCCACCCCATCACCCACACCTAAATCTGTGTGTTAAATAATGGGCATTAGAGTCACAATTATCACGGATCATCAGTTCACTGGCTGTCTGGGAGATTTACCAGATGGTCCCTGTGTCAGTCTTTTCAAATCAACCCTGTGCTGGATCCTCAACCATCCCAAGCTCATCCGCACTGCTTCCAGGGCAGTTGGTTTTGTTGGTAGATGGGACCCAGTTACCCATCTCCCAGCATCAGTCTGCTTGGTGTCAAACATTTTACAACTGTTTGGAGGCATCAAGCCCATGGTATAAGTTTTCCTTGGCACAACCACCATCTCCCAATGGATTTTCCCACCAAAAGCCTTATAAACAGTTATATAAATTTCTAAAAGGACCAGTATATTTAGAATTTGTTACCCATTCCTAATCAGTTTTAGATTGCTGTAGATACTTCTTTCTATATTTGTATTAATCATCAAAATATTCGTTGGCACTCAGCAGTCTGCTGAATCATCGAACAGAAACCTCAATCCCTATCTTTAACATCCCGCCTTATCCGGGCATATTTTTTTTTTTTTTTTAACTCCCAAGAAAGGTCATATGTATATTCTTTGGAGCTTCAGTTGATCCAATAATTTTATCAGTCTGCACCGTGTAGATGACACGTGGCGTTTCCTTCCCTAGGCCACTCTGTACACCCCTGCCACCCACCCACAAACGGCACCACCAAAACAATCCCATTCTTTTCAATTCCAATTATCAACCACATCGTGCTTTATGGAATACAGCTTCTACAACTGCTACCAACCGATGCCTCTAATTATCCAATTCTTAATCCCACTTTATGTTACTTTTACTCTGTTTGGGCGTTTATATAGAGAATCTGCGCCCATTCCTCGAACTAGTTGGGAAGTTCAGTCTATCCCACTTTTCCGTTCTGTACTTTCTGGACAATGTTTTCTCCAACTTACCCAACTTTTATTTTTCAGGATACCAAGTTAGATAAATTCGATCCACCTCTTTCTGTACCCTAGAGGTTTCCCACTGCCCCATCGTCCATCATTTACTCTTTCTCCAATACTTTACCAATTCTGATGCGATGTGATAGTGTGTTTTTTCGCCCTGTACTTTTGATATGTTTGTCGAGCCAAAAACGATCGCAGTCTAAAACAAACATTTCGACCAATGTTTGACCCGTTGTGTGAACGATTTCCTGGAGAGTCTCGAAGGCATTTCAAACATTGATCGAGTGCTTGCTTAAACTAAGAAAGTTTGAGGCTCTGCCATTTTGACTGCACAAATCCCGGAAAACGAGTATTAACCACACTAACGTGCAATCTATAAAATAAACTGCAATTGGGGCTCGAGTTATACATGCAAAACATGCGGATCAGCAAACGTGAGAACAAAGGCAAATAGACAAAGTTAGGACAAAAACAGAAACACGAGCAATAGTAAACGCAAAAAACTCCACCCAAATCATAGCACACAATTGAGCTTCAATACTAGCTTCTAACCTACAAAACAACGAAGACGGAGAATAAGACAGTAGAAATAGTCACAAGGACGACAACCCAATAAACAGGAAGCAAAACAGCTAAATGGACTGAACTCAAAAACCACCTAAAACTAGACTAAAGCTTCACCCTACCGCCCACTCCTTCCACAAATACTAAACAATAAAATGTCATATCACCCACACCATAATGACCAACAGCCCAACCCGTGCCGCCAAAGGTCGAATTGTAGAGGAAGAGGAGACAAAACACGTGAACCGAACACGACACCCCACTTTATTCCCAATCGAACAGACGCATGGATCAGACACATCCTCATTCCACATGTCCTAAAACGGACCAAGAGAGGTATTTGGCTGAAAACAGAAGTTAAAAAAAACCCAAAGCTACAGCACACACTCAAAGGCTAACCCTAGACACCTCGCTTCAATCAAAGCAAGATTCCACACCAAAACAAACGAATCTCAAATGATTTAACAAAACACCAACCTTAATTTGACCATGGTAAGTCAGAAACACAACATAAAAATGAGAACGTAAAATGACCAAAACCCTTCAATACCAAAGTAAACAAACCCAGAAGTCAAAGGGGGATCCAAATGCTTCAAAAGTCAATAGTTGATCTGAAGACGGTATGTGGAAGATCTCTCAAAACTCATCAGCATAAAACTACAATAATTCTTGCAGCCATACAGAAAATGTGAAGCTAAAAATTGTTACATCTTACGTAAACACTTATACAAAAATTATATTAATCACAAATTAATATTGAATTTTAATTTCTTTCAATTTCTAGTTCTAAATCATAGCTTATAACCCTTCATTGGAACGAGCTCAGTGAAAGGTAATAAACTGTTTCGAGTTAAAAAATGAAAATATTTATTCAAGAACAAAAAAATAAAGCATTGCATTATAAGGTGTCACGTTGTACTTACTATATTACCTTTCATTACATTTGTACATTTGAAAGGATTCCCAAAATGGTTCTCAAATCACATTTACCACCTTGCTTGTACATCTTCTGTCACTAATAAATCAGTCAGATGCGCAGGACTAAAATACATTTCTCGATTTCATTGAAACGCCACATAAATTATACAATAGTGTTAATACCATTCTGAAGAAATTTCCTGTAAAATTAGGAGCTTTCAAATTCTGTCGAAATTATGTTGGTAATTCCACATGTCTTTTCGACTGTGTTCTGCAGATGTCCTCCATCTGAATTCAGCTTGTATCAAACTCGGTTATCAAATAATCTATAGCTATCATTGTTTATTCTTTAACCCATGGTCCGTGGGAGGTGGAAATTTGTGGTGTAAGGTCACACAGGCGTGACTAGTACCCGAAAGTAAGAACATTCATAACGTAAGCCAGTAATATTCTACACGCCAATGCGAAGCACATAACGTTTGTGCTCCAGGTCCACAGATCCAATGGCATGAGGTGCCAGCAAGTTAGACCTAAAGCCATACATTTTTGAACGTCAAAAATAGAGAAGTATAAATTTTTTAGTAAATTTCCTTTCTTATTATACCTACCGAAATTGTTTACAACAGGCTTGCACTACAGTGGAAGAACCTAACTCGGATAAAATACTCTCTATTTTAATCTTTCCCAAGATTTGGGAAAGAAAAGTGGTGTAAAAACACCACGAAAAAATAAGCCAAAACTGGGCCGAGCGCCATCGGCGCACACCCAGTATGGGACGCTCTTCCATAGTACAAATCCCTGACTTCCGTCACAGTGCGCAATGCATCAATTCGTCATTCTTTTGATTCCGAACAACACAGGAGTTATGTGATCAGCGGGGAGGAAGGATTCTTACCCGAATAAGAAGACGGGAGGGCCTCCATGTAAACAGTTTCGGTAGGTATAATAAGGAAATTTACTAAAAAAATTATACTTCTTATCAACCTACCTCAATTGTTTACAACAGGCTGAATAGACAAAAGGCTGGAGGGAATCACATAACCAACCCACACATAACTCAATAGCACTGGGACCATGGACAGAGGAAGAGATCCCTAGGCCTATCAAAACATAGCATCACAAACATTAGAAAAGCCAATGAAAGATGAGGCGTATGGTGAAGTGCGACGCACAGACAGAAAGGGCAGTAACAGCACAAAGCTGGAACCGACCCTGAAAAAGGCTGAAAAGCTTGGATAGACAACATCCTGAGCCGAAGAAAGAGGGCCCCAAGGGTCTCTGTCGGCTCCTGCAACTGTCGCAGAGAAAAAGAGAATGTAGCATTTCTCCAGAAGGCTGCCAGTATAACATCAGTCATCCGACAACATGACAGTTATTAAAAGAGGAAGACAATGCACGCACCTCCTGGCAGAAAAAAACAATTGATAATACAATCACCAGTAGCTAGACGAGCGGAAGCTGCACGAATAGCAAGACAAGTCCATCAAGAAAAGGATGCAGGAGAGATCTGGCATGTGGGAAAACGCATATTCATCCAGGATAAAGGCGTGAACGCCCCCCCCCCCACCCCCAAGCAGAGCAGCGCCCAAGAAAGTGACCATCTTGGAGTAAACTGCAAAGTCCTAGGCCTTTTTTAAGGAAAAGAGCTGAACAAGCTTGGAGAGGCAAGGATGAGTGGCGAAACAATGCGGTATCACATAGGAAAAAATGTCTCCGAAGCATGGACAAGTACACAGCTGGAGACCCCCAGAAACAAACATATACCAGAAAACTCCGCAAGCAGTGTGATCGAAGGAGTGACAGAAGCAACAGAGTGGTCACACACCATCGACAGAAGAAACTTCCACTTAGCCACAGAGGCTAAACCAGTGGAGTGAGTGCCTCCTTGAAGAAAAGCAACTCCACTGCGTGTCTCGAAAAACCACTACGGAGGAGACAGGACCCGATAAAAGACATGTGCGAAGGCACAATGAAGTCGGGTCAACTTGAAAACCTCCCGGGCGACTTTGGCAAAGAAAGTCGCGAGGTAGAGGGAGACATGCCGGAACCGCCGCTAACAGAGAGCGGAGCAGAATGATCCACACCCACCGAAGCGACGGGTGTGATCGAAAGGATTCGACGACTGTAGGTTCATATCTGGGTGAGAACCTGAGGCGGAATCGGAACTGGTAGGAAGGTGCAGCCGACAAGACCATCCCAAAGGAGGGCCAGAGCGTCCACGGCGAAAGCCAGAGCATCTGGACACGGGGACACGAAAGTGTCCACCTGATGGTTCGAACTAGTCACAAGAGATCGATGGAACCCGCCATGTGGAGCATCCACCTGGTGGAAATGACCCTGCCCCGACGGGACAGGGAGTCGGCTAGGACGTTCAGGCGACCGGGAATGTGACGAACAGCCACCCCGGCGCGGACATCCTGAGCGAGCAGTATAAGATCCCAAGCCAATCGTACATTGGAACAGAGTGCGTGCCGCCCTGGTTCCGAATGTAAGCAACCACCGTCAAATGGTCGGACAACAGAAGGACCTGGCAATTCGATAGGTGAGGGATCCACTGCCTGAAACGCAGAAGAGCAAGAAGCCCCTTCTGGTTGATGTGCAGAGCTGCATGATCCTTGTCCACCATCCTGTGAATGGAAAGACCTAGAGGATCCAACGTCGCACCCCATCCGAGATCGCTGGCATCTGCCGTCAGAACGCGATCGAACGTGGGGAAGTCCAACGGAACACCCTGCGAAAGCCACTGGACATCCGCCCAGAGGAGAAGGTGAGGATAAAGATAGTCTGGAAACTGAAGCAACAGATCCAGAAAATCTACATTCGGCCTCCAACGACTGAGCAGAAAGTGTTGGAGAGGTCTGACACGCAGCCGACCAAGAGGAATGAGATCCGTCACCAAACAGCAGAGACCGATTAGCCGGAGAAAACTCCGAGCCGTCGCGGATGTGGACTGGGACAGAGTCGGAGCAAAAGCTGAGAGAATCACAGCCTTGGCCTGGGGAACCGCCACCAAATTGAATTGTGTGCGGAAAGCCATCCCCAGATGATAAAACGACTGAGAAGGGACCAGGTCCGACTTCTCCTCGTTGACTCTGAAATGTAGTGACGTGAGCAAGCTCAACAGAGTGGCGACATCCGACTCCAGGAAGGCAGCATTGGAATGCCCCTGGAGGATATCGTCCGGATATGCCGAAGTAGTCACCCTGGACTGTATGCGATGGAAAGCTATCACATGTGACATCAGTCTAGTGAAAGACCAAGGAACCAGGTTGAGGCCGAAAGGCATGGCCTTAAACTGGTAAACTTGCCCCAGAAAAATGAACCTGAGATACTTCCGTAACGCCCAATGAATCGGAACGCGAAAGTAAGCGTCTCGCAGGTCGAAGCTGGAAGCGAAATCTCCCTGGTGAATTGAACGGAGGACCGACCTGAAAGTCTCCATGCTGAACTTGGGAGCAATGATAGACTGGTTCAGGAAACTCAGATCGAGAACCGGTCGGAGTCGGCCATCCTTTTTCGGCACCAAGAACAGGCGGGAATAGAAACCCACTGACCTAATGTTCTTGACCTCAATCGCCCCCTTTGTCAGGAGATTGTCTATCTCCGTGGACAAAAGTTCCTGACGTAAAATGTCTGAAGGAACTGTGGTTGGAAAAGGCACCCCAGACAGAGTGGAGTGCCGTCGGAAGGATATTCGCAGCCCGGACCAAACAACATCTAACATCCAAGGATCGGATGTGATGGTGGCCCACGGTCTGCGAACTCTGCTATCCTTCCTCCAACCTGGGACGAGTCGAGGTGAGGACCTTCATTGCGAACCCCGACGAGGCTCGCGAGAGGAGAAAACACCTCTACTGAATGAAGAATCCTGGGAGTTCCCTCAAGACTGCCGACGCTTACCCTTACCCCTTGAGTAAGAAGTAGAAGCGGTGGCAGAAGGATCAGCCCCTTTTGCTTCGCAGAGGAAGCAGAGGGTACTTGTTAGGCTTGGAACGGCCCGTGCTTACCCTAGAAGGCTGATCAAGCTGAAGAAACAGCAGCTGATCGTTGGAATGACGTAGGACGTCATCCCGGACCGTCAACACAGAATCATGGAAAAGTTGCGGACCTGTCAAAATAGCAGATCGAAGAGCAGCGTACTGCTCCTCAGGAAGGGATCGGCCTGTGTCCCGCACAGAGTCCCTTCGAACTAATTCCAGATTAGCCGTGTTACAGGCATGCGCGTGAGTAAGATGCATGAGCGCCTTGGACAGCACACGCAAAGGAGCCTGTACCTCGTCAATCTTATCTGAAGGCAGATAAGCAGCAAAAGCTGAGACGACGTGATCGGAGAGAGAAATCATACCAAGCATCTCTCTCGATAAGCCCAATGTGGACTCCAGAGTCGTCATCGGAATGACGGCAGACTTGGACTTGGAAAGCCCGAGGGAATTGGAGTCCTGATCCAAAACCGTCAAAGTCTGGTAGACCGACGGATTGGCGGAATCGTAGGAACGATAATGCGCCGGAGGCAAAAAGGTGTCAACCCTGGAGAAGAACGGAGCCTTCATAGCCTTGGAATTTAGCTTGGAGTCCAAGGCTGAAAATGCTTCAACCAACAGTACCGAAGGGCACGGTCGAAGACGCCCAGAAGCAGGTTGCTCCATAGACTGTTGGCGCGCGACCGATGATCGCGGCCTGGCTGACACTGTCGACTGGTTAGATGGTTTGAGATCCGGAAGGAACCCAAACACGAAATCAAGAGCTGCCCCCAAGTCCGAAGACTGCTGGCTCTCGACATCAAGCATGTCCGACTCTTCCCCTGAGTCGGAAGACACATAGCCCATCGTATGCAAACCAGCCGACGCCTCCCATGGTGTCGGAACACCAGGGGATCAGAAAGCGGCCTGTATCTAATCCCGGGAGGCGGCGCCATAGGAGGCGCCTGGAAACCACTCGCTGCCCCGCTGGAAGCAACAGGAAGGCTCGTTGACAGAACCTGAGTGAGTAAGGAGAGGGCCTCCCTAAGCTCACTGCCCGTACTGACCGGTTCGATAGGGGAACGAACCGGCAAAGTGGCTTCACCGCTGACCCTCTGAACCAGCGAAGGGTCACGATCCTCCAAAAGACCCGACATGGACCGGCAGCCACTTCCAACTTCGCCGAGTTGAAGTCAGGGAAGGCTGAGGCCGATACCCCCACGTCTACACAACCAGACGCCGCAGCAGACCACTGCAGGTATAAAACTACTGTGCTCAATGGCTGAGATGACACAGTATGGGGTTCAGTCGGCAGCCCCATTTGACTTCGCCGAGTGGAAGTCTGGGAAGGCTGAGGCCGAAACCCCACAACCACACTACAGACATCCCTGCAGACCCTGGCAGGGTGAAGCCGAGGCCGGCTAAAAACGGTGCCCAATGACGTTGTAGACGGAACAGCAGTAGCAGCAGATACGACGGGAGCTGTTGGAACTGGCGGAAAAGCGGAGAGAGCCACCAAGCTCGGCCTCCAAAGGAGGAGTCACAACCCTAGTGACAGCCTCAGATGTCGACTGGAGAGGGCGCATAGTCCCGGAACCAGGCATCTCTACACCAGAAAACCAACAGCTCCCGCAGTATCCACCACGGTAAAACACTGCACATTCCCCACGGAAGGGGAATAACTCTCACCAGACATGGTCGAATCGGGAAGCCCCGAAACGAAAGCGGTCCCCACCCCCCGCTGGTGCGGGAGGAGCTGCACATCCCCCACGGAGGAGGAGCAATTCTCATCAGACGTGGTCGAATCGGGCGACCCGAAACGAAAGCGTTCACCACCGCCCGCGGGAGCGGGAGGAGCTGCACATCCCCCACGGAGGGGGGGCAAACTCACACCAGACGTGGTCGAGTCGGGGGGCCCCGAAACGACAGTGCCCCCCCCCCCCGCGGGTGCGGGAGGAGCTGCACATCCCCCACGGAGGGGGTAAACTCACATCAGACGTGGTCGAGTCGGGAGGCTCCCGAAACGACTGCATTCCACACCACCCGCGTGTGCGGACGAAACGGACACGAGAACGCACCAATGGCGAGGGCAAAAGGAATTGCCCTAAAGGAACCGAACTGCAAAGAACAGAGGTGAGAGCAGTAGAAGAAAAAGGTGAACTCAACAGAAACAGGAAGTAGAAGAACACCCTCAACTACGAGAGAAGGTGGCAGAACCCAGACGGCCGACACCGACTCCAATAACATTTTTTATCAACCGAAAAAATTCATTGTCGAATCGCGATGACACGATGTCGCAAAACATTCGCGAAAACGGAATGGTAATTAATAAACAATGAGAATGTGGTTGAAAATATAAACGAGAATATATAAAACACAGTCCTGTTATTATACGATTTTCAGATCCATAATTCCAGTCACATGAAAACCATTATCCACGAGTTGAATTATCACTGTTTCATAATGCATATGGCGGAAACACATCCTGCTCGTGCTTCGGATAGAAAAAGAATGACGAATTGATGCATTGCGCACTGTGACGGAAGTCAGGGATTTGTACTATGGAAGAGCGTCCCATACTGGGTGTGCGCCGATGGCGCTCGGCCCAGTTTTGGCTTATTTTTTCGTGGTGTTTTTACACCACTTTTCTTTCCCAAATCTTGGGAAAGATTAAAATAGAGAGTATTTTATCCGAGTTAGGTTCTTCCACTGTAGTGCAAGCCTGTTGTAAACAATTGAGGTAGGTTGATAAGAAACTGTAGTGTTCAGAGAGAACGACAGAGCAACAATAAGTAGCTGACACCCCAACTTGCTAACCCGGCTCTGGCGGGTTTAGCAATAAATTAAGACAAGCGTAGCGGCAATTTTCTGTATGCATTACGGCACTCAGAACTACTCCCACTTGGACATTCGGGATGAAATGTATTATCCGAGGACAGAGCGCGGGTGACGGGGGGGGGGGGGTGATGGTGGGGGGTTGTGGGGTTGGGTGTGTGTGTGTGGATCTTTCGATGTGAAGTCCAGTGCGCTCACCAGTGAGTCACCGTGCTCCCAAGTGAAGTATATAAATACATTTATCGCAGCACAACGAAAAGGACCACACCGCGTCGAACGCTTAGTGGTGGGGCAAGAACTCGAGTAAAACCAAATAACAGTTGAAGGCAAGTGCACCATATACGTGCAGTATACGCCAAAGTACACAGTGCTATCGTGCTCAGACATGGAGCAATTGGGATTAAATGCCTCGCCCCAAGGACAAAACGCAGTTACATGTGGTCAAGATCGAACAGTAAATTTAAGTTTTAAGTTCAATGCTCTAACCACTGAGAGGCAAACAGGGTTAGAATCAGCTATAGGCCTATTTAACCCTTTACCTAACGTAACGGCCAAAACCGGCCAGCGCTATTCTCAAAAATCGCCAATTAATTTTCATTATTTTTTTCATTTTTTGTCTCAAAAACATAGGTTATGACCCCCTCGTTGGAACGAGCTCGTCGAGCTCGTTCCACCGAGGGGTCATAACCTATGTTTTTGAGACAAAAAATGAAAAAAAAATAGTTATTCAAGAATTATTTTTGCAAGTGTCGTCTGCTTTTCATGTTAGGTAAAGGGTTAACACCAACGTACAGAACGCCACAGGTCACTGCGAGCATGAGACCCACTTGGGTAATTAAGATAAAGTAACTCGCTCAAGGACAGAGCAGATGACGTGGGTCAGGATCGCAGTTACGACCTGAAGTCCAATGTGCTAACCAATGAACCACCGAGCTTCCAAGTCAGAAATGAAGTTTCAAGACTTCAACAGAACCCAGATTGGCAGTGACAGACAGGGGTGTGAGGGCAACCTCACAGATAGGGGTGTGAGGGCAACCTCGCCCTGCTACGATTGGAGGATAGAGGTTGAGGGGGTGGGGGAGGCGATTGATAAACTTAGGATTGTGTTTAGTTACTGCTTGAAGGAATATGCAACTTTGTCACTGAGCAATCATATTACACAGAACAAGGCAATAATATTACATGTAACACATATGCCAAAGGGGGTGGGGTGAGGGCCCCTCCCCCATCCTGTCCACAATTGGGAGATGGAGGTTGAGGATGGGTTACAAGGCTATCGATTAACATGCCTTGCGAGTGCTTTTAGATCCTCATGGCGGAATATGCAACAGTCACTGATCAATTTATATTACCCATCCCCCCAGTCGCTACAAGTTATTTTTCCAAAAAGGCCTACTCGAACGTTGAGACTACCCCCACCCCTCAGTATGCACTGTTTTGCTTTGTTTTTGGAACTCCTGGTCACACACACGAGTTCACACAACCTTTTGTGCGGCTTTCTGAGCTATACATGGGTTCAGTATTTAGTATATAAAATGGAGTATTGGGACTTACCAGCCATAAGATCAGCATCCTTTATTCAGATGATTGTCCTGTGATTGGATAATTATGACGACATCTGTAAAAACAAAAACAAAACATTAGTCTTGTTCAACTATTAACTTGTTAATTACATTTTAAAATATTTTTCATCAAATCTATAGAGTAATGCTGCTGTGAAGCAGCCGTGACTAGATTTGGTGAAAAACTCATTAAGCTTCAATTTTAAAAAGAGCAATAACTGGCCGGAGTATTGAATTACAGACTAAATAGAATTCAAGTGCCAAAACAAAACAGTGACGAAAGATTTGCTGCCCTTTGAAGGAATATCTGTCCGTTGCATACGATGAATTGATTTTTTTTAAGGTGAACTTCGACATCCGTGACTAAATCGGGACCATAACGGTGTGAAACGTCAAGTTCAGTCTTCCACTTCCTTACGTTGCCCACTTGCAAGGACAACGTTACTGCATGACTCCTTTTCGTCCCTTGAGTTCCAATGTGTTCTATGTGCCTACTGGCAGCCTACTGGCAGTCTACTGGCAGCCTACTGGCAGCCTACTGGCAGCCTACTGGCAGCCTACTGGCAGCCTAAGCCTACTGGCAGCCTACTGGCAGCCAGCCTAATGGAAGCCTGGCAGCCAGCCTAATGGAAGCCTGGCAGCCAGCCTACTGGCAGCCTACTGGCAGCCTACTGGCACATAGTACACATTGGAGATCAGGGGACTTTCTTTCCAGTGAAACAAAACTTCTCAAAAACCGAGCAGGCTCCACTTCACGGGGCCGCAATGGGTAATTGTATTTTCAAGCAAAGTAACTCATACTACGAAAAATATAGTAAAAAGAAATTCCAAAGTACATGGATCGTTCAGCATCTATGGCTATTATCAGTCCAATGGTATATCGTCAAATTACACCAATCGTTTATACATAGTAAACCACATTACTGCATCCAACATAACTATTTCTTTTCCTTTCGAAACCTAGAACCGATGCTTTAAATGTTTTAGGCAATTTCCAAGTTCACAGACCCCCCCCCCCCCCTTCCTCCCTCCTACTTGCTTCGAGCCAGCGTTAGGCACACAGTATTCTATGTCTAACCCTTTACCCAACGAATCGCCCGCATCCGCCCGCGTAATATGCAAATTCAGCAGTTGAAAAAATATTTTTCAAAAAATTTCAACAAAACCATATCATGTGACCCCTCGATGGAACGAGCTCGTCGAGCTCGTTCCAACGAGGGGTCAAATGATATGGTTTTGTTGAAATTTTTTGAAAAATTTGAAAAAATGATATTTAAAATAATTTTGATGTCTGCACTGGGTAAAGGGTTAAGAGTTACGACAGTTAGATATTTCAATCAGACAGGTTCAATGTTAATAATGGAGAAATAAATTTATTGGTGTTTTTAATATCACATATTTCTACACAATGGTTCATCATGACCGCGACAGTTTTACGGGTGGAGAAAGCCAGAGTACCCGGAGAGAACCACCTGGCAACGGCGAGCAACTGTCAGCTCCTCAACATACTAACTCCACACAAGCAGGGTAGCATTGGCTGAAGACGTGTGCAACGTCGACAGGCAGTTCGGCTTATTACATAACGTGCCCCCACGTGGGCAATGGGGTGCTGTGTCATGACCAGGGACACAACGGGGATTTGAAGCGATGAACTCTCGGCTTGTAGCCTGCATCTCGACCTTCTGAGCTACCGCGCCCCCTAATGGATAAATAATAATGGCTTTCCTCTATTGGGAGAGAGATCTCAAGTTTGTTTGGACCCCCAATTAATGTATCTAAAAATAAACAAAACTTAATATAAAAAATACGTTAATATAACTTCCTTTTTCAGGAGCGCCGGGTGGCAGGGGTACTTAAAAGGGAACGAGACTTTCGGCCGATGACCTTGACCGAAAATACAAACAGACAAAAACGAAGCCGAGAGTTTCGGAATTTACCCCCACGCAGCTCAATCGATGCGTTTTCAAGAATTTTTATGTCCTAGCTTTGTTCTTGGATATCTGTAGTACATTTGACAGTTCTCGGGAAATATTTTATCAGTCCTGGTACGAATACGATTACAGACTTCCAGGAATCATTAGTGCCTGCTGTCAAGGCCGAGTTGATTTCATATATTTTTCGTATTCTATACGTCACAGCCTTCATTTTGATGTGTAATATGAATATATTTAATTTGAATTTATGGAATATCAGGTGGTAAATCAATAATCCTTATTTATATGGCACATTTATTCCAATTCTGATTAACGTTCCTGGGCCGGAAAAAAATCGTCTCGAGTTCAGAAGGTAACTAGTTCAAAACGGTTGCGCTTCCTAAACTACTTTCAGTTCCAACATATTGCACTTTTCGATTAATTTGCCCAAGCAGACGAGCGGCCGTTGCGTATAATGCAAGGGTAGACCGACAATTACCGGGGATTATTCTGCCCTTTTTGGAAAACTAGGCATCGCCGAGCCCAGGCATCGCCGAGCCCAGGCATCGCCGAGCCCAGGCATCGGCAGCGTAAAAAGGCGGAACAGGCGGAACCCAGGCATCGGCAGCGTAAAAAGGCGGAATAGGCGGAACCCAGGCATCGGCAGCGTAAAAAGGCAACAGGCGGAACAGGCTGACCCGGAATGCCGGCGGAACAGGCTGACCCGGAAAGCCGGCGGAACAGGCGGACCCGGAAAGCCGGCGGAACAGGCGGACCCGGAAAGCCGGCGGAACAGGCGGACCCGGAAAGCCGGCGGAAAAGGCGGACCCGGAAAGACGGCGGAACAGGCTGACCCGAAAAGCCGGCGCACAGGCGGACCCGGAAAGCCGGCGCACAGGCGGACCCGGAAAGCCGGCGGAACAGGCGGACCCGGAAAGCCGGCGGAACAGGCGGACCCGGAAAGCCGGCGGAACAGGCGGATCCGGAAAGCCGGCGGAACAGGCGGACCCGGAAAGCCGGCGGAACAGGCGGACCCGGAAAGCCGGCGGAACAGGCGGACCCGGAAAGCCGGCGGAACAGGCGGACCCGGAAAGCCGGCGGGACAGGCGGACCCGGAAAGCCGGCGGAACAGGCGGACCCGAAAAGCCGGCGGGAAGACGGCGAACCGGGAAGCCGGCGGGAAGACGGTGACCCGGGAAGCCGACGGGGAGCTGGTAGAACAGGCGGACCCGGAAAGCTGGCGGAACAGGCGGACCCGGAATGGCGGACGTTAGCCAACGTATTCGAGGGTGCGAATGGATGGACGATCGAACGCACTAGAGGATGCGACTGTACAGACGATCGAACGCACCAGAGGATGCGACTGGGCGGACGGGCGAACACACCAGGTCTTAAGACTGGACCGTCGGGCGTAAACACCCGAGGATGTGACAGGACGGACGGGCGAATACACAAAGATGCGACTGAAGACACACGAGTTGATCCAGTTTTTCATGGTGACATTTCAGAGGTCTTCTGCATCAGGTGTGGTTGACCGGATTCTTTGTTACCAATAAAACAGAACTTGTTTACCATAGTAAAGACGATCTACTCTACTTTCCAGGTTATTATTGTGTTTCAAGTCACTATCAGCAGCTGTGTCATGTGTACCAAGTCAGAATAAAATTTCTAATTTCATTTATTTATTGGTGTTTATGGACACTTTCAGCATCTATGGCTACTTCATGATCGTAAACCAAATATGTCAATCGTATGTTCGTGTATTGCTCATTCCAGAAGACTCCAACCCCAGGCGTTGCATGCAGGGTTCAAATTTTCCAGTGAAACGAAACTTATTTATTAGTTTAAAACAAGGTTTTACGTTCCAAGGTTTTACCATGATACAACAATGTCTTTGAAATGGGGCCCCTGAAGGCGGAGACAGGAAACGTTTAAAACATCAAACGTATTTATTTTCTTTCCATATATCCACCATATCGTATTAGAGGTTTTTGGATACACCAAGATGCCATTTGCAATGTTTAGCGTCAAAACCATTTGACTGTTCCTACAAATTATTTGTACTTTTCATGGAGTTTTTAATACTATTTGCATGAATGGTGCTTAACTTCTCGCATGACGGATATTCCTGTCCAGCACAAGGTTTGTCTTGTCACAGAAATCAGTAGAATTTGGGAATATTTAATCTTTTTCTCCCTGTAAATTAGATTTTTTTCAACAATGATGTCTTGTGTTATATTTAAACTTTTCATCAAATCTAGTTATGGCTGCTTTACAGCAGCCATGACTAGATTTCATGTAAACATTCCTGAAAATAGCGATTTTAAGGGTTAATAACATTTTTAGCATCTTTGTTAATCTTGACTGAAATACAAGTATGAAGTTTGGCCTATCCTTTATTCCCCTTCTACCAATTTCAGAGGTTTTCCACACCCACACCAGGTGTTTAGGGGTCCCATTAAGCAGTTTTATATTGGAGTTTATTGCGGGTGGAGTAAGTTGGAATATCTGGATGGTACCAACGAACAGCGGCGAGTAATTTTCGGATTTGTGCTATAAATTTGCTGTACGTATTTGCACACTGCTCCGACTATACTCCAGCGTTGACAGTGTGGCGTAATTAGCTTGTTTAAGGACATTCGGCATACGGTACGGGTCAGGATCCAATTTACGACCTTTCCATTAAAAATCCAATACACAAACCAAATAACGCACGACGCTCTCCAGTTTTATATTTGTAATTATTTTAGTATCACTTTTAGCACCTATGGCTATATCATAACCACAACATACGTATGGAGTTATATGCCAATCGTCATTGTTTAAGCTGCCCAGTTTGAGACTTCCACCCCATGCGTTGGCGACCTGGTGATGTGTCTCCAGTGACGCAGGATCTGTTTACCACAACCGATGTGGAATGATTCAACGAGGCCTCCACTATTTTGAGTGGTGAAAAGTACTTGGTTATCACATCAGACAAGAACTGTTCATCTTTGAACGACTTATGACGTAAAGTCTTGGTTGGATCGGGATCGGATTAACATGCTGAAGTGGAACCTTGTTAATTGAATGTCCACTTCTCCAGAGGAAATTATTCAATTATCGACAGCATTCATTAAGTTGGGTAATTTTTTCTGTATTTCTTATATTTGGTGATTACTTGAGCATTCTTCCTACTATGTCTTGTTTGACTGAGCTCAAGGCACTGTCAAACAAGATATAATAGATTATAGATTATAGACCTATATTGGATACATTGAGGCAAAATGGGTCTCTCAACATACACAATTCAGTGATTCATCGATCTATTACAAAATTTTGTATTCAATTAACAAGAGTTTACGTCGACTTGTTTGTATGCAATTAACAGATAGTTTAATGACAGACAATGACGTCCACGTGAGACAAATGCCAGTAAATAATAAATATAAAGATAACCACACATTTCAGTATGATATTATAAGTTACATGGCGTGTAGCTGGCTGATACATTTCCATACAAGGCGATGAGTGTTCATATCAGGTGAGGCGAAGCCGAACCTGATATGAACACTCAGAGCCTTGTATGGAAATGTATCAGCCAGCTACACGCCATGTAACATATTTATTATGTCGAAAGTCCATGTAAATCAAGCGATTAATAATTTTCTCCATAAACAAACAACGGCCCGGAATTTATTTTTCAGGAACCACTTGATAGCACCGCGCAGAATCATGAACAGTAACAGGCACCGGTACGTGTAACCATGGTAATTGTAAACAAATCATCACTTTGCGAAGGGCGATTGCCGTACTTGTTTACAAATGAAACGAATCGCTGCTTGCCACTGAGATCTGTGCTGCTTGCCAACTCGGCATAATCTGGAGGCCCCTTGCGTACATTTACTGTTGTTACTACCTAAAAAGGACTAATAAAGCAGTTTTGAACATTAAAAATCACTTTTTTACTGTAGAGCAAACAACGCAACTTGAACTTTGAAGTTGAATCTGAAACGCACACCGACTTTCTGTTAATTCTGTTTGATCAGAAATATTATCTTCTGCCCATCTTTTTACATATTTAATGTTTTAAATCACAAAATACGGTATCTTGAAAATATTTTCGGAACCTAAATTCTCTTATTTTGTTTTAATTCAGATTTTGAAAATTCGAAGTGAGGGGAATTGCATCAAAATAGTAATGGCGGCTACTCACCTGATATTAATTAATATCAGGTGAGTAACCCGATACGGTGGAATCTTTAGAAGGTATTCCAGCATTTTGATTGGACAAACTAACTTTGAGACATAATACTCTATACATGTATATAATCAACACTTATTAGGTGAATCATTTCTTTTTCGAAGAAATGATCTTACCATGTCGTCCCCTGAGTTCTAATGTGTTCTACGTGTCTACTGGCAGCCTACTGGCCTACAGGCAGCCTACTGGCACATAGGACACATTGGAACTCAGGGGACGATGTTGCAGATGACGTTGCATGATTCACTTCTCTTGTCACTCATTATACATGACAAATTTGTACTGGGAGTATAGTGAATGGTTTGGTGTTGGGACATTATATGCAATTAGAGATATCCAATTAGGTTGGTTCCGCTGTATTTACGTTTAGGTCAGTCTCCGGAATATGGCCATGTACAGTACGTGGAGAGTGGTTTATAACACAATAACCCATAGAATGGGGGGTTATCACCCATATTATCACTTTCAAATTCTGCACATATGGACAAAACATACAAGCAATGTTTCAGCCAATGGACCTCCGGGTTTAACCCGGAGGTCCACTGGCCGAAATTTTGCATGTGCTTGTTATGGTTTGCAACAAATTCGCAAATAGCTTGGATGGAATCTCCACTTCGTGGGTGATTTAGTGATAATACACTCTCCAGGTACTGTATCTGCAACAGAAGTATGCATTCCTGTCGAGTTAATCGTCCATTCGTGTGTTGGTGATTTTAGAGGACTTCCTTCCACTGAAGGCGTTGGCCGCTAGATCATATTTTACCGATTCCCACGGGTAGGTCAACACCGCCATATTCTCACGACGTCTTGTATATTTGTAGAGCAATGGAAAACATGAACGCTCAGATACAGTATTAATGGTGTTTGTGAGCATCTTCAGCACCCATGGCTATATGGTGAACATCATATCAGTTAGCCAATCATTGATATTTTTACGATTCTGGGGAGTTCACCATCGAAGTATTGTTTAGTATTCAATACTGGGCTTCCCTGCTACAAATTCTGCTCTATTTCTTGGGAGTGAATATACGTAGTGTTAACTGGTAGAGCACTGGAAGGCCATAATTGGGCCTTATTCTCAAGTGAAGATACCTGAAATGAGAGGCTTCATTTTCTGTGGGTGCTTTATATTTTTATAAAAATAAAATTATTAGTCTGTGTGGGTTTAGTGTTACAATTTATGGGAGTCCGTACGTACTCTTCTATAAACTGTAACAAGCCAGTCACGTGAACAAATAAGGCCAAAACATGAACAAATAAAGCCAAGTGATATGAACAAATTTTGATGACGAAAACTTATTTAGCACCCTACCAGTTAAGTGTTTTATTTATTTATTTATTTATTCATTGGGGTTTTAAGGTCACAATCGCTAATCGTGACCGTGGCAGTTTTACGGGTGGAGGAAACCGGAGTACCCGGAAAGAAACTCCGAGCATCAGCTCAACATTCTCTGTTCAAGCTCTGTTCAAGCAGGGTTACAGCGGTTGAAGACATGTGCACCATCGATGTGCAGTACACGGCGTCATCGTGCCCCCATGTAGGTAACCGGGATAAAGTGCCTTGCCCAAGGACGCGGGTCGCCCCGGACGGAGATCGAACTTGGGACCTCTAGCGAAGTCCAACAGTCTACCACTGAGTCACCGCGCTCCCACCCCACGAATTGAGTATGCTCAATGGGAACTGGAGTAAACAAAAGGAAAACTTGTGAACGGTAAAAAATGGGATTCATTTATTGGTGTTTAAGGCCACATACTTCTGCGCAATGGCTAATCGTGACCACAACATTGAGACAAAGTCAGGGTCAGTCAATCGTTTATACCCCATGTTGCCTATTTTAGAGGACTTGCACCCCAAGCATTAGTGACTGGGTCCCATTTTGCCAGTAAATCTGAGCTTGTTTACCATAGTGAACAAGCAACGTCTCATTTCCCGGGGTTTCCACGGGGGGGGGGGGGGGGGGGGGGGATGTGATAATACACGGTTTAATCCCAAGCACTTCGAGGGCGTTTATATATTACATGTAGGTACTAAACTGCCATGGTTACGTTTCCACAAGTTTTAGCTGATTGAGCGCCAAATTGTTTTCTTTCATTAACATTTGTTTCCATGTCTTTGTCTTGTTGCAATTTATGTGAATTCTAACAAGACAAATTCTACCTTGCTAAACTAGTTCACTTCAAAATTAATTATGCAACATATCTCAACGAAGCCTCAAGTCATGATAGCTGTACTGCAGAACAAAGTCCAAACATGAGTTTTGTAAAGTTTGAGCCCAGTCCTTCCGCTTCCGTGGCTCTTAGGTTAGGGATGCCCGACATTGTCAAGCACCACTGATCTTTAGCGTCTCTGGATTATTAAAGATCATCTCAACATCGAAGAACCGTGGACGCAACAGAAATATAATGTCACCTTTGTTTTCTCCACAGCCAGGGTCTCATCGTATCGGAACGTCAAGTTCAGACAATCTTATCGCTATGCTGCTTTACGGGACTTCGAATCCAGATGACCGGTTTCTATTTTGCGAGTGAACCAGAACATTAGAGTGGTTACAGAGTGGATACGTGCGCTCTTCTCATGCCCGAGGTCCCTTCCCTTTGTAGGATTCCAGAAGAGTGAGGCCACAAAGTTGCCGCTACGAAGGTCATTCCACAAACCTGCGCCATTGGAGACACTAATCTACTTCCGTGGGCTCTCAAGGGTAATGCTAATGCTTATTAGCGGGACTAAAACGCGATGTTATCTTGTTAAATAACAAAGTTAATAGTCAAAAAAAAGTGAAACAATCCCTTTTATTAACACTAGCGCGCAATGCCCCCCCCCCCCCCCCTCCCAAGAGGTAACTGGAAGATACTATTGTCTAATAACCACGATAAAGAAATAGAGAATCAAGATTTTTTGCAGTTCTACTTACTCCAGTCCGCAATTCCCTTGTTAGCCTCTTTGGGCATATTGTCCCCTTTGCAAGTTACTCTCGATCTACATCAAGTCAAAAAATAGATCGTTATTTCTTTGCCAAATTCAATATGAGACCAAAATTTGAGAGTCTTAAACTTTGATAAAAGCGTTAACAGAAATACCAATTCAAATTATTGTGAATTTTGTCTAAAAACCATCTGTACCTTAATTGGAATGAGCTCCTTGAGGAATTTTTTGCTCAATTGTGAATGTAAAAATGAATATTTGACTGTTTAAGGCTATATCCAAGCAACATTCTGTGTTACTTAGATAATGCCTTAACCCTTTTACCCAACGTAACGCTAAAAACCGGCCAGCGCTATTCTCAAAAATCGCCAATTAATTTATTTTTTCATTTTTTGTCTCAATAACATAGGTTGTGACCCCTCGTTGGAACGAGCTCGTCGAGCTCGTTCCAATGAGGGGTCATAACCTATGTTTTTGAGACAAAAAATGAAAAAAATGAGTTATTCAAGAATATTTTTTTGCAAGTGTCGTCTGCTTTTAAGGTTAGGTAAAGGGTTAAACTGTCAAAATATTCATTTTTGCATCGATAACTTGTAAATGCAAATCTTGATCCTAATTTCTACATAAAAGATGCATATTATACACCAAAATAAAGGTTGTATTACATAAAACAAGCGAATGTACGTCTATAACTAAAATGGTGGAAGCGAGTTTCAGTAATTTCCGGAAGTTTATCATATCACCACACTTTGGCGAGACGTGGAAACAGAAAATCTATTGCTTAGGTTATCCTAAATGTATGAGAACAAAGCTGATACATTTAGATCAATCGAGTTAACATTAGAGTCATGCATTCAGAAATTATTACAGTTCAGTTTCGTTCAAGGGGAAACGGCATTTTGTTGTTTATTGAGGTCTCCCTGGGGTTACACCAATGCATCAAGTAATACTGACCAAATCTGAAAGCATTTTCAAAGCCCCGTCCACCTTTATCTGGATGTGATGCATATACGGAGTCAAAAATGAAAGTATAAAATTAACAAATGTGAAAAAATAGCATAAAGGATGAAATATAATAGTTCTAATGTTGCATGTTTGTGGACAAGAAGTCGTCCAAAGAGTTTAATGACATGTTCTTGTCCACCCAACCATATACAATTTTGCTACGGATTTCAAAATAGCACGTGCTACCCGGCAATGTCAAATTGAATGGGTCACCGACGATTTTCTTTGTGTTATGTTGTGCTAGAGAGACTGGGTTATTGAGAAAACAAGCTAGTTTTTGTCTTCCGACATTTTAAAACATGCTAATGTCAACCGAAAATCAGAAGTTGCGTGCCATTGGTATGCATGAGGATGGGATACCTCCAGATGAGCTCGCTGTTGATTTCGGAGTCACTGTGGCCACTTTTTATCGTCTCATTGGAAGGTATATTGGATCTACCGCCGACCGACCGACCGACCGACCGCGTTCAGGTCGACCAAGGGTTACGACCCCTGCGCAAGACAGACACATCAGGACGTCTCAATTGCGGGATCGCTTCCTTCCGACGCCAAGGACAGCAGCAATTACTCCTGGTAGAATAGAATCAGTGCACAAACTGGCCGCAACAGACTCGGTAAACACGGCATCCGAAGTAGGCGTCCATACCAAGGACCAATCCTCACCCAACGTCACCGTACCGTCAAAATGGAATGGGTACGTCAGCGTGTTAGCTGGACTCAGCAGCGTTGGAGCATTTCTTTTAAGTGATGAATCACGATTTTGTCTACGGCGCGCTGATGGTAGAACAAGAGTGTATTGCCGACGAGAACGGTTTTCTGATGCTTGCGCGCGGGAACGCGATCGTTTCGGTGGGGGTAGTGTAATGGTTTGGGCAGAAATTTCTTTGCACCACCCAACGTAGTTGAGTTTCATCGATCCTAATCTGAATGGACAGCGATATAGGGACGAAATTCTTAACGCTGTTGTCACGCTATTCAACGCTAACGTCGGATTGCAGTTATTCCAGCAAGACAATGCCCAGTGTCACGTGATACGTATCTGTCGTTACTTTCTTGAGCAGAGCATCGAACTTCTTCCCTGACCCACACTTTCGCCAAATTTGTCGCCAATCGAGCATCTTTGGGATTAATTGGACCGTCGGATACGACTTCATGATCTTCAGACGTTAGGCGATTTACGTAATGTTCTAAGTCAGGAGTGAAACGCAATACCACAGGGTGCCATCCAGAGACCTATCAGGTCCATGCGCCGTCGATGTCTTACCATCCAAGAGGCAAACGGTGAACATACACGCTATTGAATGCATGTGTGAACTTTTTATCCCCCCACCCCCACCCCATGTCTGAATTGCGACGTCCTGACGTCACGCTGGCAACAGTAAGAACATGAAATTATGCAAATTCATACACAGCTTGACTCGAAATATGAATTTACAATAATTGGGGATTAAAGTCGATAAACAAAATTGCTCCTCCGAGTTTATTATACTTCCTTTCTTGACTCAGTATATATTTTGATTACAGCAATTATCGGGTTAATTGATTTTCAAACACAGAAAAGAGCCCCGACGCAGGCAATGCATA